>CM062819.1:1132302691-1132902691 GCA_031772625.1 Pinus tabuliformis | reverse complement strand
TTAGCTACCTAACAATCACTCTAGTCTACAAGTTATATCTGACTATTTCTAGCAATCATCACTAGTATCTGGCTATACAATTGTTCGTGAAATTGTAGGTTTTCTTTTTGAATGCATAAGTAGATTTGGCTCCATGAAAAACCCCTAAAACATTGGAACTGTGCGGATTCATCAGCTGAAAGTTGCAATTTCAACAATTTCTAACTAGATTTAGGCAAAATTTGTTAATAAATATGACCAAATATGGTCTAGAACATTGAATGTTTATACTACATCATGATCTCAAGACTAATTGTGTTTTCTGTAACTTAGGTGGTTTTAGATGTTTTAGGGATAGAACAAGCTCACAACTATGAATTCTTGTCTTCTACTTTATATTTAACTCAGTTCTTTCAAGTTGAGGTGCATGACATGCATTGGAAATTGTGGTATAGTTACAAATCCATGGTATCTGAAACAAAGAGGAAAGAACCAGAATTGATTTGGCAATTCCATGCCAAATCATTTTCGCAACAGCAGAAAAAGGATGCCAATTCATCTAAAGTTTAATCGAAGTCTATAGAAAAGAAGAAATAACAGAATGAAATCATGTTTTGTATGATGCTTTTTCAATTTTGCTCAATGCCTAAAGAAGCGTAAGCAAATTCCCCCTCTTGGCATGCCTAAGAAGGAAGAGCAGGAAATTTTGAATTTATAAAGAAAATGCATGCTTGTTTAGATATTAAAATGGACAAGATTATGAAGATCCCCTATCCCCCAATTGTAATAAAAAAGTTGTTCCAAATGTTGTTGATGAAGTTCAACCCTTAACAAGTGTAGTGTGAAGGAACCGTTCATGTAGAGTGGTTGAATAATTTTCTTGTGATTTTATATGACAAATAGCATTTCTGTCACACATAAGGCATATACATGAATCATGCTTTGCTTAGAAAATGCTCTGTTAGTCTAGGGTTATGTGGTTTTTGGTGTATGGACAGTCGGTAAGGATAAATATTTTTAGAGTTTGCATATGGCATTCAAAAACCAGAGAAGCCTAATATATTATCATTTATTTTAAAACTCATAGATGTATTTGGGTCCTATTATGAGCATTTCATCTATATAAAAACTTATTTTTATCAACAAAATACAGAATATTTACTAGCATTGGAATGCTAAAGTATAAATAAAGACGAATGTGCTGAATTTATACCCAGAGATGACATAATATTTTCTATTTCATTCAAGAGTTTCAGATTAACACTAAAACAACTTCGCACATACCCTAGAGGTCAATTAAGAAAAGTATAGTTTATTGGACTAAAAGAAACTTAATATTATATTATAGGCTAAAAAGGGCGGCAATATAAGATAATTGAAAAGGGAGATTAGTCATGCAGATTTTTTATAAGCTTGACAAAAGTAGATATACAAGGACATGTTATCAATAAATATATCAAAAAAAATCACAAAAATATCCAACTCTTTGTTGCAAGAAATTCCAATAAAGTGGTGATTGCTAGATGTGTTTTTTGCAGAATAGTTGCCAGTATTGAAAGTGTTGCAGTGTAAATGAACACAAAATATCTTATTTTTTGAATTATATATGATTGAAAAACATGTTGAGTATTAGGAAATAGATAATTGTCTACTCGTTTAACATGAATTTATTGTTATCTTATTTTTCAGGTTTTTGAAGTGTAAAAAATGGTGCAAAAGTGGCATTTATGCATTGAAGTGTCCTGCTTTCCAAATCCAGGTCGAGTAGTTATTAAATTTGTCCTTTACAATATGGAAACAAATCATTTATTTCATGGAAAGAGAGAAGTGCCTGGAATGACGACAAAAAATGAGACATATTACATTGCCCTTGTTGAAGGGCTAAAAGAGGCAAAACAACATGATGTCAATGATATTGAAGTCTTCACCAACTCGGAGTTGATATGTAATCAGATGAAAGGCATCTATCGGGTTCGGAAGGACAATATAAAACCTCTTCATAAGGAAGAAATAAATTGGAGTTGTCAATTTCAACATTTTACCATCAAGTGCTCTGCAGATATTAAAAATATGTCCATTGATATAATGTCTACAGCATTTTTAAGCACATATGTAGATGTCAAATATGACATAGGATCACCATCCACTGCAATAGAAATCATTGATCACCATAAATATAGATCCCCATTGTGTGAATGGGGTGTTGTTATCATTTTTCTGGGGTCTATCATAGCATGGTTCTTTCACTAAAGAAGAACCTATTAATGTTTTATTTTTCCCCAACATGCAATGATTACGTTTTTTTGTATGGGAGACAAATTTATGGACAAATGTAATATATTCCATGTACATGGACAAATGTATTTTGAGAAAAGTAATTGGTTCATGGTTTTGTGATTATCATTAATACATTATGGTGTTAAGGAATTTAGACTTCTGTGATCCATAACATTGTTTAGATAATCTTCGGCAAAATCACATAATCAAACTTTTGTCGACGCGTTTCGAACCAACCAGTGTGGTTCATCGTCAGGACAAGTTGAAGAACCAATCTGGCTTAGCTTGATTAAATAGAGCGTGCAGAGACTCCAACAGCTAACATGCTAACGGCTAATTTGACCTAATGCTCCTGGTCAAACCACTAAATTAGTAAATAAATATTTCTAGAAATAGCTAAATAGGTAAATAAGGGAATTCAATTGTTAATTAAAAATAAATAGATATATTATTATTAATATCTCAAAAATAATATTAATATTTTTAATTAATAACATTATGGTGTTGTCCGATCCTTCCAAACACCTTCTCAAATCTTTCTTTCTGGAGAGATATTGATATGCTATGTGATTTGTTCGTTGGTTGTTGATCAGTGATGAAAGGTTTCTTTACCATGTTTATAAGGAATTTATTCCTAATAACACTATTATTTCTCAATCACCCAGTCACTCTTCCGGTCTCCACCTTGGATTTCATCCCAATAGTTTTCCCAGATCACAACTCTATTTTGGCTTGACTTCTCAGTATTTCAGATCTTGTGCTTGTGGATTTATCATGATAGTAAGGACCTAGTCTTTTAAATCAAAGCAAATATTGCTCATGCTCAGTGTGTCATAAGTAAGGAAATGTCAATATTTATCCAATAAATCACATCCATCATGATGGTTTACTATGCTAAATCTCCCATGTGACTACTCCACTTCCTCCAAATCTTGCACTAGTTTTTCCTCTACAAAGGGATTCTTAGATAAAAACGAGAAAATATGTAGTTGGTATTCTGGATGTTCTTGTAAGAGAGCTAAGAGGATTACTTGAAATTAGCGACAAGAAACGGTACAAGAAACAAACTTCTACATTTTCTGTCAAGAATAGAAATTCATTTAGATCCTTTGCATTATTTTATAAAATGTGGATAAATATAGGGTAGTTTTGGTATTTTGACATTGCTGTAAATTATGTCTGAGCTTAAAGAACTTAAATTTTCAAAATTTCAATAAGGATCTTAGAGGAATCTTCATAAGCATCACTCTGTTTGTGTGATAAAATAAGCTCTCACATCACAAACACCAAAGAGTGCACGTGATTACATTCAATGATACAACTGGTCCTTTCTGAAAAATGTCCAAGCCATGTAGTTTTGAAGATCGTAAATGTTTAACCAAGATGGCAAAAAGTTTATTAAATAACTTCAAAAATATAAATCTGACTTTGTTATTGTCAAATTAGATTTTCCATTCAAAATAAAAAATTCAGGTATTGTTGAAAGTAATCAAATCCTTTCTGCGATCTTTAGAAACCTGAAAATCAATTTGTCTAACGTTGTCCATATTGTTAACAATTTTAATATGATGTGATAGTTATCAGATCTTATGTTTTACAAGATACCAAAAGTCTCATGACAGGATTAAGAAAGTGCATCATATATGGCTTCTATTTGTATTTCAACCATTCTTCTCATAATAAGGAATGAAAACAATTAAGAGAGAGCAAAGCAAGAAGAATCAAGGGCAACGCTAATTTTGATGTTCATTCTCAAACTATTTGTGAGAAATTGAAACTAATGGTGAACAAAAACCATAAGCATTATGGGTAACACAATTTCTTCCATCATGATCTAAGCGATATAAATATTAACACCACAAGCATTGTTAATGATAGAATTGTTTCAATGATAGTCCAAGCCATAGAAATTTAATTACTATTTCAGAGAGACATCAACAGGTACTTCATTCATGCAATGATTGCATAGCAAACACTATCTTACCTGCTTATCACACATGCAAGATTGTATTGCAATCATTAAATATTACAAACTAGTAAACCATCTTATTTCAGATGCTTATAGATCATTCTAACCTCCCTCAAAATTTAGTTTATAGCCAAAAACTTACGTTTAAGAAATATGACAGATATGACAAACATATACATTATGATTACAGAACATGATGACGATATTTAGCTAGAGCCCATATGGGCAAGATATTATGATAGGCAGCATAACCCATCACAAAGCACCCACAACCTACACCCCTAAGTTCCTGTAAGTGAATAAAAAAAATCAAATTGATGTCAGAATTAAAAAATACTTCTAGCATGACTAATGTCATTAGTATCCAGTCTCAACAGCAGTGGGATCAAATACAGACATTTTCATCATAGCAAACCCAAGCTTGGAAGATGTTATACAGGGTTGGAGGAATAAGCTTATCCTTTTCCCCTCATAGATATATATATATATATATATATATATATATATATATATATATATATATATATATATATATATATAGGGTATTGATTTAGCATAAACATAATTATATTTATATTTATTAACATGAAAATAATTACAGCACACCATGTATGATGTGAATTAACAATTTCAAATTTCCAAAAATTTCTATCATATTCAACACTATCTCTCTAATAATTGTGTATCATATTTAAAACATTACTAGTCGAATATTGTGTTTAGAACTTTGGTCCATCATATTCAAAAATATTTTCCAATCCATTCATAAACATACGCCATTTAGCAACAACGAATATCTATCTTTTAAGGGTGGCAGGTGAGGGGGATTATCTTCAATCCCAGAGTAGATATGGTGGCTTTATATGTGTGGGGCCTAGAACATGCCATCAACAACTAGGTAGGGGCCTATTGCGAGGCATCCTCATATCCAGGGAAGAGGATATCAGATCTTTGAACATAGTCAAGAATTCTATGGTCATCATTAGAACCATATTGGGAAAGTGACTCCAATGGACAAGAAGTTGGCAATCAGCATTGCTGGGACTAAAAGGGAGACAAGCTCTTTCAGGAAATCTCCTTCTTCCATGCTAAGGGGAGCCTCAATTTAATTGTTATTAATGGGCTAATGTAACCATGATTTTAGAGCTTAGTGTAGTCTTGAAAAATAGGGGTAGCATTGCTTATTTTATTCCCTGTGTATCCCCTTGGATTGGCATTTAAACCCATCAACATCAAATATCACATGAGAAAGCAATGAAAGCATCATTATCCTTGCTTGGATATGGGAGCTCAAAGGATGCATTTTAATACTAGCAATATGTGAGCATTTACCCATGCTCCAGAATTGGAAGAGCTTAGAGTTATAGTGTGTATTACCTGAGGGATTTTAGAGAGAAAGTGACTGAATTGGACATCCTTGCGGCCTCTATCTGAAAGGTATCATATCTCTAGTATGTTTAAATCTTCTCATTGGGCTATTTGTTGGCACCAGTTGCATGGTCTGTGTATTGGATTTGTGTCTAGGAATTTGGCTCTAGAGGAAGGTGTTGCCTCAAGTGTTGGTTGTGTTACCATATCTATTAATCTTCCCTATAAGTCTAAGAGCTCAGGAACTGTTAGTCTAATTCTTGGAGTTATCTAGTGGCTGATAATTTGTGTCAAAGTTGGGTTTAGGGGAAATTGGATCAAAAGTCTAGCTGAAATCGGTAGATATCTCTTAGGTTTTATTCACCCATTTCCTATGTTTTTGGGATTATTGTTAAGGTTATTTTTCCTTCTTTCATCAATTTGGATTTCTCCTCTCCATTACTATAGTGCTAGTTCTTATAGTTTGAATTCATTTAGAGAAAGTATTCCTGCTTGTACATTTTTGAGTTGTGTCGTAGCATATCAGGTGTTAAGAAATTGCTTTTTGCCGGTAAAATGTGACAAGTTCGAAATTCAAAGGACTTTGAGTAGGTGAGTGGTCACTATTACCACAAAATATAGCAGGCCTAATGCAAAGCCTCACTAGGCAACCTAGGTCTTTTGGAAACAAAGATGTCAGCCACCATTGTCACCTCAGTGGCCTCTCTCCTGTTGTTTAGTGGTTGGATGTTATCCCCACAAGGGAGGCTTCTCTAGCAAGACTTGAGGTTATATGACAAGGGTTCTAAGCCAAATGTCTTTCTAAGGATCTTGCTAACAATATCATGTAGAAGGATCTTCAATAAAGGCTCAATGGTAATGAGAACTTAATGGTTATGGAAGAAGGTAATGGCAAAGCCTTGGAGGCCAAAATATGATTTACGTTCAATTAAACTTTCAACCAACCCCAATAAGCTAAGAAGAGGTTGTTATAAGTTAGGGTTTCAATGCTGGGCAGATTTACAACATTCAAAACCATATTTTCTCCATCAATTTCTTTTTGTATTACACTGAATCTAAATCTGTTGTACAAATTGCAGCTTAAAATATGGGTTTAGTATGATGGATTTGTATTTGGATCCTACAACTAGCATACTGTAAATGACCAGAAAATATGCCTATAAAAGGGTAAAAGCATAGCTCTGCTTTTATGAAGTGGCTAAGAGTTTTACAATTCTGGAAGTGATTGGATCATAGGCTTTTACTTGTACATATATTCTTTGGCAGGCAAAAATCAAAATAAAAGTAAATATCTCTATTATTCGACAGGATTTTGTCTTGTACAATATTTAATTAGTCATAAAGGAGATGGACAACATAGAAATTCGAGGTGTCCAACTCACCTTTGTAATTTACCCTTCTAGGAGATGCCTAATCGCTCCCACATGGTCATTGTGGCTTGATGTACCTTTGGGTCCCATTGACCTAATTTGATCGTTTGTGTAATTGATATAAAATTTCTATCTTATCAAACATATATATCTGAGTTGGACAAGCTTAATTGATATGTGCCCACTTTTGCTAAACAGTACATATTTTCTGTCTGGAATCTGGATTGGATATTCTCACACACAGCCATCATACCATTATCAGCAAGGTCATGACTTTTGTTGTTGAATAAACTAAATACTGAAGATAAAATATGAGCAGAGTATCAACATAAATCACTTTTCCTCTTTAAAACCTATACATGGAGATGAACTCCATGTTGCTTAAGAGTAACTCCAACTTGAAGAGTAAATTCTGTGATCTTGTAATCATATGAGTCAAAATATGTGGTAGTAGATAGACAGAATATACGCACAAAAAGTACAAATTTTCTTTCTAAGCCAATTTTCCCCATTGTGAGGGCCGGAATTCAGCTAAGAATACCCTAGGTGAACAGAGAGAACTAAAAGTTACTCAAATTCAACAGAGAGTACAAACATAAGTGCGAAGATTATGGTTTTATATTCTATAAGTAATGGACTAGTGCACAAATTAGCATAGTTTCAACCACTCTATCATCTACTCTAGGTATCTTATAGAATTTACTACTACTCTATTCATACAGGAAAGTTCAAGAATATATTTATCTTGTCAGGGTTTGTTCCTCCTGCATTCCATAAAAAGTTAAAACCTTTGGAAAGACCTTCGAAACTCCATATATACCTGCCCATATACACTCCTCTGTCTCAAAAACACATTAGAACTTGGAGAAAACAGAGCACGCCCTAAAGGAGAATACTTTTTAGACCCCAAGAATTGATAGACTTTCACCAGAGTAGGATTGCATAATCAGAATAAGGTCAACAAGTGGAAGTTCAATGATTATAAGGGGATAACAGAGTTTTCAAGATTTGATAAGTTGATCATTGATGGAAGGAATAAAATCACATAATCCTTCAACCAAACCCTGGCCTACATATTGTTTAGACAAGGGATTGCCTCAAATAAAACTGGAGGAGGAAAAGAGACAATATAAACAGAGTATATCATTTTTCACCATTCCTAGATTAGGAACAGCTTCTGCCTTGAGGATTGAGCTTATACTCAAGACCATATCAGAGAAAAACTATAGAAAAAACCTCTAGATTCCTGCAAAGCAAATCATCCTTTTGAATTTGTAGATAATTTCAAGGAATGTTTCCAGTGGGAAAAACATCATAATGGATGAAGACTTGATAGGCAGAACTATTCAAGTACCCATCATAGGTTGTGAATGGTACAATACTCAAAAGGTTACTAATATTATAATACTCAGAAGGACTCTAAATTTTATCAGTAGTTCTTTGGCTAGACGTTGCCAAACAGAATCTCAGCACAGAGGCCTACCTATCGGACTTTTGGAATCAAAACAGTAAGGTCTAGCATGCTTAATCTCAAAATAGATGTTGGGAAAGCAATATCATTTGTACAATTTTAGTGGGCCTAATGGTTAAGGACATGTTTCCTCCTAAGAGGTCACAGGTTCAAATACAGAATGAGGTAGTGTACATGTTTCCTCCTAAGAGGTCACAGGTTCAAATACAGAATGAGGTAGTGTATGTACACTTCTATAGACTTTAGCAGTCAAATTGTTATGTAGGAAAAAGTAAAACCAACCCTTTTTCTATTTGTAAAAGACTTCATTTCATATTTTAAAGGTATTGTATGATGGATTATATTACTCTCATATACTTGTATATCATTATATGCCGAAGAAAACACATCACGACACTTCTTGAACAATATGATGTATTATTGTATTTCTCTTGTAGTACATGTAACAAGGTTCATTGTTTTAGGTTCTTCCTTAGTTCCAAGATTAATCAGCTCATACTGCAGAGGTGATATGTTCATCTTAACAGTAGTTGGTTTCTCGAAATAATCTTGCAAATCAAACTTCATTTCAAGAGGAACTATCCCTTTCAATTTAATGAACCTTAAAAACACACTCTAAAATAAAATTTCTCCTTGCTGACTAAAGTATATTACTTAAGCAGTACTCCATCTGATTATAATTTATTACCATGATACAAGCTTGTTCATTGACCAAATCTTTGTTTGAAATATTTAGATCACACATTGATCATTAAGTCTTAAACATAAGGTCTTGCTTACCTATAACACTTACATTTTTGGTTGTCTTTAATCTTTTGTAAGGCACTATTTAGTTTATGGTCCAGCGTGATGTCTTATTAAAATACAATTGCTTTGAAGTCCACAATAGGGTCTTTAAGCCACCATTATTCCTTTACTTAATTATTGTCTTATTTACCAATAATCAAACTTATTTCATGGATATTCCAAGCATGTAGTTTTAGTTTTGAGTCTTGAAAGTGGACATGAATAATTAAATACCATTATCATTTTCTCCATCAATTTCTTTTTGTATTACACTGAATCTAAATCATAGGATCCATATATTTGGGGATTATACTTGTCTTTTGTGCACTGTGGGCATGGCAAAGTTTATAAATTCTGTTAGAACCTATGCCATTTCTGGGTCTAAACCATGTCAAATTCATGACAATGCAGAGATGTATATGATTTCCCCAGGACTCATTATTCTAGGGAAAATGGATTCATTTGGATTCAAAATGAATCCGACATAAATGTCACATTTTTGGGTACTCCAGAATATAAAAAAATGATGAAAAAATCTCATTAAATATACCTTCTGTGGAATTCTAGAACCTAAAACTTTGTTTCAAATAAATGAACCCCATCGATATTTTTAAATGCTGTCAAATTTTATATATTTTGTTAAGGAAATTAGCAAGGACAAAAATTCTTGGAACATTTATAAAGTGTAATGTAACATGGGATTTTGTAGTTCCTAGAAAATGCCTAAGCCATTTCAACTATCAGGGGCAGGTGGGTATAGGAATATTGTCATTACTATATGCATCATAGAGCCATTTGATCAACAGCAGAAATATGGTGAAGGGAGTAGATTTCAAAGAATGAATCAGTGTTTTCATTGGCATGTTCGAGGAACATAGATGGAATAGAGTGGACACTTGCAAGGATCTTCCTTATTAGCTTAAATTGGTTAATTAATAATTTAAAGGGGTTACCATTGGAATGATAAGTACAGTGATTGCAACGGATCTGCTTTACTGACATAAAAAGGAAGATACCAAAATGGAGTGGAGCTGAACATCAAAAGTTTGGAAATATAACAGATTGCTAGCAAGAAATTCACTGCAATGGATTTCATTATATTCAATTTATTACAAAATGCTAGAACTATTTCCTCAAGACCGTGGAAACTGCCACAGTATTGAATAATACTTCCCTTGTGCTTCCAGAGCATCATTTCATGTAATGATGCTTATACAAAAGGTAAATTAATCTATCACAGCTTTATCACTTGTTGTACAACTGGAAGTTGGAAAACCATGGACTAGATAAAATACAAGCCTTCAACCATGACCATCACTTCCATGATGCGTTTTACAACAAAAAATATTTGTATAGATAAACATTGTGTGCTTGGAAAAAGACCACATTTTGTGCTTGGATGAGAATTGCGTGCTTGGAAAAATACACAATGTGTGCTTGGCTGAGAATATATGTCTTCCACATTGAGGTTCAATGCATGGGCAAGCCTGGTTGGAAGCAGAACTGTAGAACAACCTAAAAAAAAGGAGCATCCACATTAAAATTTTGAAAATTATTCAACACCATCATTGTGCTAGCAGACCATAAACTATATGTGACCAGGAACATCAACACGTATATATACACGATCACACAAGATCAAAATAAACACTTTCACCGAACACACAACTAAAAGATAACAACCGACGTTGATTTGGGCAATAGGACAGTTAACACTTTATCACAAGCATAAAAGGATAGAACATTGTTCAGTGAACATAAACAAATCATGAAGAGGGCATGTTCAAAATAACATAACAATCTACTATGCTATCATATACTATTCCATGAAGGCAAAATCAGCTTGATGAAGTCATGAAAATCCAACGAGATCTCTAACTAGAGGCAAGGAACCAAAAATCCAACAACAAAAAATGCAATGATAAGGTTCAAACCTTATTTGCCTTTGACCATCTAACCATAACTTTATAAAGATGTAAAATATAAATATCTATAAATCTAATAAACATCAAACCATGAACATAGGTATGAGAACATAGTAACTACATGTTTAAGTATAAAAATCAAACATGTTGCATGAACATAAATAAGTAAAGAGATTCTATTTGACAACCAGCATGATGGATAGGGAAAAAATAATAGCATGAGCAATGAACCCATATGATGGTCCTTCTCCTCAACCATGAACAAGCATAAAAAGGCATGTAAAGCCCATGACTTTGGCATAGGAAATACAATTAACACCTTAGTGGGGGAAAGGTGTTCAAGACTGAACTTTTTTTTAATGAGAAATGCATGGGAAGAAACATAAGCACTGACAATGATCACATTTGGCAATCCTAATTTTTCAGTGACCATGAACAGATTATGAAAAAGGTATTTTCATAACAACATAACAATAGGAAAACATAAATATACTTATCATATGAAAAAGGGCCACCTGACGATGCCATGAAAACCTAGCTTATCTATTCTTTGTGCATACCTCATTAATTCCCACTAGAGTTGAAGTCCTTCCATAGATGATCAGTCATGGTAGAAGATGATGCTTCTCCACTTATTCTATAGTTACCTAGAAAAGTCTCAAACATTATTGCAAAGAAATTTTCTAGAGCATCAAGGTATATGTGCACTCAAAATGAAAGAGTGTCAAATGTACCTGGCATGGCAAGTAAGTTTGGATGGTCTTGGGTTATCGCCATGGTTGGGGATTGTTGCATTGCTATAAAAATAAACATACCACATGTTAAAAAATGGTGATGATTAAATACTTAAATCTAAAACCATGACTCTATTCAACACATGAAACTAACCTGGAACCATAGACATGGCATTATTTGATCGATGACGTCCTCGCTTATTGAGGTATCGAAACTCAAATGGTTCATATTTTGATGGATCAACATTTAAATCAATTTCCAAACCATTGTTTTTTCTGTTGCTTCTTCTTTTCTTTGTGGGGCTAAGGAAACTCTTCTTCCTCTTCAAAGATGGATCAAGAGAACCCAATCCAGGTGTGAAGTCAAAATCAATAACGTGCAAATTATTGGCTTCATCCAACATTTTTTTAAGCATACCAGTCAACTGGATTGTCTTCGTCAAAGTAGTAGGAGGGTTATCTCAAATGAGATGTGTATAGACAAACAACTCCTCCCTTGCCAAATGAAGTGCCTTGGCATCTGCATCAACAACATTTGTGGCCATAAGAGTACCATCGACATTTACATCATGGTTTTGAGGCCTATATTGATCTCAGGTGGGTTATTGGATATGTTATTCTCTGCATGTTGATGAAACAATGGATTTGAATTATCCAAGTGGAAATACAACCAATTAACCTTTATGGCATGCTTGCAAATGTTTCCACGGATAGACCATGGACATTCACACGTTATAAAATCCTTATGATACCAGGTGACAAGGTATTTTTTACCTCGATCTGTCTGACTTCTCACCCAATAAGCACGGGTTATGCTCTCATGAGGACAACAATTAGTATCCATAATTTTTCTTGCTCGTTCCACTGAAGATTCTAGCTACTTTTCTCTCTTGTATTTGTTTAGAAATCCTTCTTCTTTTAAGATTTCCTTGAACCGATAACAAGGTTCAACTGTTGTTAGTGTATATGCAATAACCAATCCATCCTCCGGGAACATTTTTTCCTTCTATCAGATAGAAATGTTGTTTTTAGGTAACAATGGTATGACTCAACAGCATTATTGGCCTCCTGATTTGCATGAGGAAACTCCCGACAACCTTTCACCCACATACCTAATTGCAAATAGAACGATGTCAGTCTCACTATATCACCTTTATAAAATAAAAAGATGCATATAATATGAAAAAAATGTTTACTTACGAATCTTATCTCCAGTGACCCAATTCTTGTTGAAATAGTCTAAGAACTTCTATTCATCTACAAACTTGATAAAAAAATTGATTCATTACATCTTCCACTTCATAATTGAGAGTGTATTTCATGATGAAACCTAACTCACTTAACATCTCATTGGGTTTTATGGAACTAGTGGCCAACCGATTGACATTTTTCAACCAAGCCCTCCATACATGCCAAACACATAAGATCACATCACAATTTGTGATCCTCCTGCCATATTCAATGCATTTTAGTGTGGTATTTTTAGAAAAAATGCAAGTTTGGTTATATCATGACAATGTTAAAGTTACCTCAAGGCACTGATTTCAGCCAGTGCATCATCAACCATGAAAGCATTCACTTTCGAATCAAGATGGGCTTGGAAACACTTGCGCATGAGCTTCTCCATCCATATTGCAATATCATTTGATGTGTTTCGTGATGCCACGATCCATGCAACATGCACCCCGCTTTGTTGTTCATCAAATGCCAGGAGTGTATACAACTGATACTGTCATTTTCAATATTACATAAAGTCAAATGCAAGTTATTAATCATTTTGAATGTATACAACTTAAATAAATATATTCAATAAATCATTGACATCTCACTTACCCTGTATTTATTTGTGTTAAATGTTGAATCCATGGCTATTAAGCTATTGTGTGATAACTTGACCATTGTCTCCAGCATCCACTTTGTTTGAATCCCTATTATAAAAGGGACCTCCACACCATTGGGCTTTTGGTAAAAGAAAAAATCTTCTCGATGCTTTTGATACCAAAGGTTTACACTCATTTCGTCCTTTTTGTGAAGTTGATAATTTCCCTTCGCCAACCTATTATAGATGTTTACAATACCTTTCTTGCATAAGAAGAAATCTCTATCTCGAGCTGCCACATCGATGTCAACATGTCTCTTAATGTGGGTTCAATACACTACATCAATAGGCACTCCCAAAAAGAAACAACTTTCTACATATGCAACAATGTCCCTTGAAAGCTTTGGCCTATGCAAGGTATTGGTCTCACCTGAAGTGTTACATTGACCATGACAAGCCCAACCTTCCCCATCTTCATGTTCATACATATTGAAAGTTAATATTGCTCTATGAGGAATTTCATGCATAACTTTCACAATAAAGTGGCATTGGCAACCCCTCTTCTTCACAAATGGGGTCCTTCGTTTAGCTGGAAGATTTCCTCTTTTGTCCTCTGGGCCAAATGAACAATGATAACTACACCAAAAATTTAAATTGTTAGTACATACAAAGAAAGATAATTGTGGTTTTAAAAGATCTAAACAATACATATTTTAAATACTCACATCTCATATTGCAATGCAGCGGTAGCTCTTTATTTTGGTTCTTTTTTTGTTTTTCGTATGAATTTACATGGAGCAATAGGATTTTCTTCCTCTCCTTTGATAAAGTTAGCAACTCATCGTAATGGGATTATGGCAACTCGATCAATACTATTGTTTTTTCTATTTATTTCCATCCAAACCAAGTCTTTACTAGAGAACGTCATTTTGCTTTTGAGGTCTTGCACCTCAAGATCCATGATATATTGCCATTTGCTTCACTTGCCCATTTTGAACTGATCTGGTCAAACAATATGCAAGGACATCAAAACTAAACTTTCAATCTTAGCAAGTTATCCAACATATATATAAATATAAAACCTCTTTTATGCTTTTTTTGAGGTCTAAAATATCAATCACTCAATAATGACAAAAATAAATAGAACAAAAGGATGCAAAAAATTTGGGATGCAAGCCTTTCCTTTAAGATGTTGCTTCTTGCCTCATTCACTTTGAACATGGCATTCCTAAAAGGAAAGATTCCTTTGACAACATGAACAGATGCAATCCAATGAATGTTGGCCATGTTTTTTTAGGGTGACCATTTGCTAAGCAGGACTAGACTTGAATGAAATGGATTTCTACAATGTATGTTTACATCACAACTCTACTAGTATTATGTCCTCAAAGATTCTCGGTGCTGCCATAATATATGTGAAATTTATAGCAGGCAATCATTATGCTCACATTCCACTACCCGTGGCAAAAGAGATGTGTTAGAACAAAGAAAAGGCAATGAAATCTTCAATACCAACACAAACACCAAGAGCAATAGTGAAAGTGATCCGGTCCAACCTCATCCTTGCCCTCAACATTCAAACAAAATAACCAAGTGCCTTCTCCCTGCCCCCAGTGTTTGCATATCCTGCAATGATTGAATTCCAAGAAACCAAGTCCTACTCAGGCATTTCATCAAACATTTGGCAAGCAAACTCAATTGCACCCTGTTTAACATATCCTGTAATCATGGTATTCCATGAAATAGCATTCTGCTCATACATTTTGTTAAACACTTGGCGCACATCATTGACACTTCCACATTTAGCATACATGTTGATGAGATTGTTTTCTACAAATACATTTGGCTCTAACCCACTTTTTATCATATGGGTATGGATCCACTTACCCTCTGCCAAGGCTTTTGTGTCAACACATCCCTGCAAGAGACTGGCATAGGTGACATACCCTACCTGAAGGTCCCCACAATACAAAAGCTTCATGGCCTCCTTTCTCGGCCTCACCCAAGCACCCAGAACAGCCAAGAAGGTCAATCATGCAGGCATAGTTGTCTGTTTTTGGGGATGATACAATGATCTTGAGTCATAGATTCAAAGTATAAACATTCAATGTTCTAGACCATATTTGGTCATATTTATTAACAAATTTTGCCTAAATCTAGTTAGAAATTGTTGGAATTGCAGCTTTCAGTTGATGAATCCGTAGAGTTCCAGTGTTTTAGGGGTTTTTCCTGGAGCCAAATCTATTTATGCATTCAAAAAGAAAACCTACAATTTCACGAACAATTGTATAGCTGGATTCCAGTGATGATTGCCAGAAATAGTCAGACAGAACTTGTAGACTAGAGTGATTGTTAGGTAGCTAAACCCAACATGCGCATTGGACAAAACATTGAAGAGCCTCTACTTTTCTTAATTGACCTCTAGGGTATGTGTTATAGACATATTTGGGCACTGCAACCACAATCACATATGTCCATAAACCAAGGGCTTCTAAACCCCTAAAAGTGTTGTTTCACACCATAAAGGAACAAGGTCAGCTAATTACATCATCTCCCAGAAGTTCTCCATGAAAAACTACTCAGAACTGGTCAAAACTAGACCATACAGACTGCTCCATGCATAAGGTGCGATGCATCTCACCTATTACACATGGGGGGTGTGATGCATACTAGAAATCCCTTCTGTAGGGTGCGATGAGCGAGAGCAGACAAATGGCAGAAGCAGTTTGCTAGGCGGAAACTCAAAGAATCTTCTAGAAGCTGCTCATATAACACTTGCCTCTCTGAATTCACCCAGGGATGAGTAATAGATCATGAAATATCCAAGTGGAACCAAGAACTATCAGTGAAATGACACTAATCAAAATCCCAGAAGCTGACTCACTCTCCTGTAAACATCTATATATGGATCCCTCATCCTAGAGATCCAAAAAAGGCTGGAATTTTGTAATTTGCAAGGAAGTGTTGTTGGTTTCTCTTTGAAGACATTTTGGGGTGATCTTGCTTTGTATGAGGTGAAGAGGGCTTTCATGTTGGGGGGATGATGCTGGATTAGACTGTTTGGTTGTAATCCTTTCTTCTACTACTTCTATCAATAAAGCTATTTGAGTTTTCCTCCATATGCTCGTATATCTTTGAATCTTGTATTTGTATATGCATTTATATTGTTAATGTACATCTGATCCTACACTTTTATGGTTATAGATCTATATTCTTTGATGGTATTTTGCTGCCTTGACTCTACAGGTGTTCTTTGAAGTAAGACAAGTGAGAAAAGAGTGGCGAAAGCTCTATCAAGGGAGAGAGGAAACGAGCAAGGAGACTAGTCAAAGACTAAGGTTGATACTCTCTGCTTCTCTCTCATAAAGGAAAACATAAGTAACTTTAGTTTGTTTGTTTCTAAGATAGCTACCCGTCTTAGTGGGACTAGCAACTATGAATGGACACTAGTTTTCCCATTACAAAATGGCGACTCCACCGGGTAGTGAATAGTTTGTTTGTTTTGTTACTGTTGTTTGCTTTATAAACCATAGACGAAGCTTGAAGTTAAGCCAGCTAGCCTTCGAACTGCTTTTTCTATGCAACTACAAAGTAGATCAACACTGCTTCAGTCAATCTCCGGGTTGGTTTATGAACTGAACATCTAGCCTGCAAACATCCTAATTGCCCTGGCTGTAGCTCAAATAACCTCATTAGATCAGCCCCTATACTTTGTGTTTACTGGCAATCATTAGCTCAGCCTAAATCCCTGAACTTAGCTACAAACTATGAGTGAAAACCAAGCTCAGTCTCGTCCCTGGACCATCACACTATCTCTTCTTGGCAACCTGGATGCATCGCACCTCCCATGTGTTGCAGGTGAGATGCATCCCTGTTTCCCTGTGTTACAGGTGCGATGATTGAATGGGACTGTTTCTGCCTCTAGATTTTGGTTTTTTCTTCATTGTCTTCAGCTTTATTCAATAGTTTTGTTGTCTATGATCAGTATATCACTGTTGAAACCATCTTCCTTTGCATTATTCAGCCTTCATCAAAAGGAATTGTGAATGTTTTTTTATGTATTTTTCATCATTTACAGTTCTTCTTTGCAAATAGTAGCTTAATCGAACTATCGTCTTTTGATTTGAAAGTGTCGCAAGTGTCGTTTTCAGTCAAGAAAAAGAGTGTCGCAAAGCATTCCTCTTTTAGATAATTGATTACACTTTTGCTATTGTATTTGATTTGAATTAATAGTATTTTAAGTGTCGAAAGCAATTTTAAATTTGAAATTGCAAAGTGTCGTCTTGGCTTTACTTTCGTTTTTTGAAAAGAAAATTGTTAGTATTGTCGCTTTGAAAGAAGATAGTTCAAATCTATACTTAGTTTTCTTTTTTTCATTCTCACATTAAGGGAACTGAAAAACAATACATGCACGTGCATTTGCATTAAGACTGCATGCTGAAGTTGATTTAGGAAAAGTGCATCTAATGTGTGCTCTCTGCTCTATGTTGAAAGAATTTCATCCCTCTTTCCTTAGTAGCTAGGATTTTCATTGCAAAAAGAAAGTAAATGATTGTTTATCATCTTAGATTGCATATTTAGGAATTGTATATCCACATCATGCGGTGAACCTTAAAGGCAAACTTCTTAAGAAAGATCAACTGTAAAATAAACCTTAATGAACAAAAAAAACGCTTTGGAACCTAACACACAACATTTAGAAGTCTAGGCTAGAGACGTATTTCGGCGTCGTAAAGCCTGGTAACTATCACTTTCATCGTAGGTTGGGTGATTCCTCCTCCTTGAGACAACAAGTGCCAGTATGGACTTGTGCTCCCACGTACCGTCGAGTATATATTGGGAGACCAAAATAGGCTACATCCTTTATCATTAGGAAGCTCTGTCTGCCTCCCTATCGATCGCAATGCACTGAACACAGCATTCGGAAAGATTGACTGCCATACCGTAAAAAGTATTCTATAGTTTTGTGATTGGTTTGGTAATCCCTCTGCCTAGATTTCCAGAGTCATCACTTTCATTCCTTTTCAAACTCCTTAAAAGAAAAGGTCCATCTGAGCACTTGTCACTTCAGGCTCATTAAAAATTGAAGGCGACTAGAGTCATCTTTAGCTTTTTCTCGACTCTTAAAAATTGAAAAAGCAAGTTGTGTCAAAGCGTCATAAAATTTATTTTAATCAGAATAACATCATTGTTCCCTCATTAGTCTTAGGTTGAGAAAATGGAGTCTACCAATCAATGATTTCCCCTTGGGGGGAATCCTAGTCCCTTCTCCTCTTGGGGGGATGCTGGTGCTCCACACATGGCCACATTGTCCCTTCTAGGACTCACAATTGGCCTGCCGGTATGGCTTTTCTCGACCTCTGTCGTTCAAAACACCGCAATTCCTTAGCAATCAAACCAGCAACCAGATGACCCTGAAGTCACTCCCCCACCTTCTACTTCGTTTGTTTCTCCCTCCCCTTATTCCTCTTCTCTTGGTGAAGCTAGTAACACTAAAAACCAAGTAACTAAGAAGAAGAAGAAAGGGAAGGAGAAGAAGAAGAAGAATCCAATGACGAAAGGGGGCAACTGTGCATCGTCTAGCGAAAATCCACACACTGCACCTTCCAAACCTAAATCTCCATGTGTCATTTACAAGGGAGACCACTATCATCGAGATTGTCCTTGCATCCCAAAGATCCTGAGGGACTGGTCTCCCCGCTTACACAATCTGGTGTCTTCAACCGCTGACGATCATGTTGAAAGCGCACCATCAACTAGCGAAAACGAAGCCAAAGGAAAGAAAGGAATATCTAAATTTCCTTATAGACTATGTGAAGGCGATCATGTCCTCCACCATTGTCCTTTCCTAGACGAAGCTAAAAGAGTCTTGGATAACCATCCTACGTCACCGCAGCGACTTCCCCCTGGATACAAGAAACTCTTGCCGATTCCATCGATAGTTGAAAATCTGACTGACACGCCATTGTTGTCGATCAAAGCACCTATCATTGAAGATAAACCCTCTGAGTCCACACCGGACCAAAGTCAATAGGTCGAGACGGAAGTCGACCCAATCTTGTCTTCAAAAGGTCCACCTTCAGATGATACTGTCACCAAAGAGAATGAGAATGACACCATTCAAATTCTTTTCGTAAACACAAACTCCGATGAACATGGGGGAAATCTACCCATTCCTTTACTGCAGGAAGGAAGTTCGTCAGAGATTTATCCGGCCATTTATTCGGTCCCACCTCCAAGCAATCTAGTCGTTTCCTTCGATTGGAATCTACTAGGCAGACCCCGCCTACCATCTAATGTACCATTCTGAATCATAGTAAAAGCTTACAGAATGATCATGGTTGGTACTATCATAGATGAAGGGGCTTCTGTGAGTATCCTTTCCTCAACTGCTTGGAAAGCGCTTGGTTCGCCATCACTTCTGCCTGAGATTCAAAATCTGACAGGCTTCAACAAAGGAACCAGTCAACCGTTGGGGATCCTTCCAAATTTGCCTATAAATTTGAGAAGGAAAACCAATCATCTAAACGTAATGGTAGTCCAAGGACCTCTAGATTACAATCTACTCCTTGGGCATGACTAGATTTATAGTATGGGAGCTATCGTTTCCTCACTCTTCCGAGTGATGTGTTTTCCACATGAAGGTAGAGTGGTCCACCTACTTGACCAGCTTTCATTCCCTGGTTCAAACACAGCTATTACTCAAATGCCATCCCTAACTGGTCTTTTTGCACAAGGAATGTCTAATCAATCCCCAGTCTGTCCACCTAATGAGCGCAAGTGATTCGGTGATTGTGACTGAAACCCAGGAGGCATGCACCCTGGTCTGCTTCAGCAGAAAAACCCCAGATATAAGGTGGGTTTCCACGTAGGAATATGACTAGTTTGACAATCCTGTCCATTTAGGAAAATGGATCAGACTGGAAAAGGATTCCCCCGTCAAAGGTTATGTGATTGGCACTAACAACAGTCACCTTTGTCCATTTCGATGGACATCGCCAAGGAAGTGTTTTGTCTGCGACGTGGATGGAACAATCTTGCTAATGTGAGAACTTCCATATGGTGACCTGGAAACTCTACTTTATACCTGGGGGCATGCAAACCTTTTGGCATGCAAGTGAAAAGCAACCATTTATTTTCTTAGTTTGTAGACTCTTAACCCTTTAAACTCGTAGGTTGGTCGTTCCTAGCTTGCATAATGAAAGGCTCCAGGAGCAAAGTTGCACATGGGGCAAGCTCCCTAAAAAATGAACCTACTAATGAGACATCCTTATTATACGACTGGCACGAGCAGTTTTACGCGAAGTTCAAGCTCGTTAAAAAATAAACCTAGCCATGAGCAGTTTTACGCGAAGTTCAAGCTCATTAAAAAATAAACCTAGCAATGATCAAATGTTCCCCCAAAGTTTAAGCTCATTAAAAAATGAACCCACTACTGAAAAGTGTGCAACAAGAAATGCTTGTTGAGAATGCAACAAGATGATGGAGCTTAGTGAAAAGAGTCGCCTTTACTAAGTGGGCCCGCAGGAAAATTATGGCGCAAGTTCTATTTTTGATCCCAGCAGGGATGATCACAGTGTGGGTGATCACAGTGTGAGTGATCACAGTGTGGGTGACCACAGTGTGAGTGACCACAATGTGAGTGATCAAAGTCTATTTTTAGACTGGTTGTCAAAAATAGAAAAGTCAAATATTATTGTCTCATAATAATATTTGGACTATAAACTTGATCTTATTCTCTTGGAGCACTTCAGGATGAGCTACGGATGTGGTACATGCAGATCCCAGAGGGAAATACATGGTTACCTATGGGATGACTAATATTTGCATGCGGGACTTCAGTTATAACTCAAGTGAGTTGAGTTTAGTGGACTGGAGGTGCAGTTGATGGAGTTGTGTTCAGTTTAACTTTGTTAAACTAGTTGTATTTAGTCTAACTGATCAATAGACTAGAGATGAGTTGGGTGAATTAGTTATTAATTAATTCACAAGTTATTAACTCATAATGCAACTATAGAATACATCAGTTAACTCAGTTTCATGTCAGTGCATGTTCAGTTCAGCAGGGACAGGTGTTAGAGGATCAGATTGCTATAAGTTGTGACTATAGCTGTGCATGATGATTTTCACAATCAGAGGGATTGAGTATGCCAATGAATTGGCCAATATCAAGAATTATAGCATGTGCTCACATCCAACAGAGTGTGAGTGATTATTTTCAGGTCAAATACGAGTTTGGTAAGCCATTCTCATCGGTTCTTGAGCAGGTATTGAGCAGTGGAGGCAGGCAAGCAGCGGGGGAGATTTGGAGATCAAATCTGAGCTGTATTGTGTGTAGCATGAGGAGATAGTACTGAGTACTTGGGATAAGTATTGTACTATGTATTGTTACATGATTCAATCACTATAATATACAGATAGTTGGGGTTTTTAGCGAGATGCTTTCCCCAGGAAAATACTGTGTTGATATGTGTGATTGATGCTTCTATGTGCGCCTGTGAATGTTTCTGCTTCTGTAAATTGATGATCAACATAGAGGAGGTTATGTATTATGCATGTTCTGCTTATAAGTGTATAATCAGGATAATCTCTGTGAATATATGTCATATTATTCAAAATTTCTACATGGTATCAGAGCTGCTTGATTTGTAGAAGAGATTTTTACAGGATATCAAGCGAGGATTGATCATCTGATCTACTATTCAGGAAGTGTTTACATTCTATTTCTTCAAGAAGAGTCTGTAATCGGGCCAGGTAGCCTCTGGATTCATCCTTCTTTTGGAAGGTGAAATATCCGGTGAATTCCCATACAGTCGATCTCTGTACAAGAAATATTGTGTTCTCACGAATCTTAGATCCGAGGCAGTTGAGTTGGTTGCTGGTGGAATTCGAATTTGCAGCAGTGTTTTCTTGGTGACAACGCAGCAATGTCTTTCAACGGATTGCGATTGGAGTATGCTCTTGAGGGCAGCTCAAACTATATTGCATGGAAGGACAGGATGGAGGCAGTATTGGATGATAACGGGCTGAAGGAGTTCATAGATACGGATGTCCCAAAGCCTACTGATGCTACTCAAGCTGATGCTTGGCAAAAGAAGACCGCAAAATGTCGAAGAATTCTGTTGGAGGGCATGAAGGATCACATTGTGTCCAGCCTGCATGGAAATACTTCTCCATATCTGATGTGGAAGGCTTTAACAGATCTATTCCAAAGCAAGAGCAATCAGTGGAAGTTGGCGCTCAAAGATAAACTCAAAAACATCAAATGCGAGAATGGTGATAGTATGCCCAAGTATCTCACGAGGTTCACTCAGTGTCGAGATGAGCTGGGAAGTGTGGGGGTTACTGTCGATGATGAGGACTTGGTGAGCTTGGTTCTCCTTGGTCTTCCGAAGAGTTGGTATTCCTATCAGGACTCTGTCAATGGTCGGGAGAAATTGCCAGGATGGGAAAGACTATGGTCAGATCTTGTGCAGGAGGAGATCAGGCGGAGCACCAGAGATGGTTCTTCATCCATGCAGGATGAGGAGAACTGTGCCTTAGCGAGTAAGGCGAAGAAGGGGAAGGGGAAGGTTTCTCTTTCCGAATCCAGTTCTTCCAATGATGGGAAGAAGGTTGACAAGTCGAAGGTGAGATGCTTTCATTGTCATGAGTTGGGTCATTATGCTACTAATTGCCCAAAGAATAAGTCCAAGAAGGGATCCGGGGAAGGATCTGAAGGTGAGGCACGTGCTTCACAGTTTGAGTTGGATTTCACACTCTTCGTATGCATGGTTTCATCCATGATGGGAAGTGGTTGGTTTCTTGACAGTGGAGCTTCTTTCCACATGGCCGATGACAAAAGTTTTTTCAGTACTTTGGAGGAGAAAGATCTCCAGATGCTCATAGGGATGGGTAATGATGAGAAGTATAGTGTCTCAGGTGTAGGCACGGTTATTTTTCAGAGCGAGCATGGAGCTCGCCTTACCTTGACCGATGTCAAGTATGTACCAGGACTGAAGAGAAACTTGGTGTCGATCGTGATGCTGGAAGACAGAGGCTATGATGTAGTCTTCAGTAAGGGAAAGGTTTTCCTTAGACACATCATCACCAGACAGGTGAAGCAGATTGGTTCACGGGTCAAGAACCTGTATGCTCTTGAGGTTCAAGATGCATGCAAATCCTTGAGCAGTGAGGCAACTGATGGAGACTTGGTGGTTGAGAGGGAGCGGATATTACCTCTTAACATGCAGAGCCAGAAGAAGTCTCAAACGATTGTGGAGGAGCCACGATTGGTGCAGCAGCTTCAGGAGGTTGTGGAGGAGCCACAACAGGGGAAGATGAGAGGAGATCGAGTAGAGACATCTACTCATCCAAAGACCTCCAGTAGGGGGAAACTTCGAGCCAGGTGGGCTGAGGGATCGCATGCAGCCATACCTCCAGGTAGGAGGTGGGGTGATGTGGATTGATTGTCCCAAGGAGGAGGGGCAGGATCCTTGAGGTACCCAACCTCTTGGATGAGACCTTGCTACGGGAGCCCCAGATGTGTAGTAGCAGGAACTGACTGATTGGGTAGAGACAGATGCCGATGGAGCGGCAGAGAGAGTGACAGTGCAGGGAATCCCAGGACAGCGCATAGCTAGCAGGCTACAACAATGCGAGAGGCACAAGTGTTTTGCACAGTGCAAGGTGGCACAGAGAGGTGTGAAATGGTGCAAGATGCATGGATATGTTGCAGTAGTGCAGATATCAGAGAGGGAGCACTTGTTAGCAGCATGTAGAGCTCAACATCAGAGGGTGTTTCTAGCCAACAGGGAGGTCAGTTGGGAGGTGCAGTGCGGATGCAATGCTGGGAGATAGAACCAGCAGCAGCACGGATGCAGTCAGAGATCCAAGTGACAGAGGCTAGAGCAGTCAGATACTGAAGAGCACAGAGATGCAGAGTTTCAGTCGACAGAGGCAATAGCAGTCAGAGACTTTGATGACATAGCAAGTGGACCGGCCAGATGTGTTGCATGGAGAACATTCCAGAGTTACAGGATCAGGTTTGAGAGGAAGCCTTTCTTGTTGAGAGGGAGTGTTGAAAATTGTGCAACAAGAAATGCTTATTGAGAATGCAACAAGATGATGGAGCTTAGTGAAAAGAGTCACCTTCACTAAGTGGGCCCGCATTCAAATTATGGCGCAAGTTCTATTTTTGATCCCAGCAGGGATGATCACAGTGTGGGTGATCACAGTGTGAGTGATCACAGTGTGGGTGACCACAGTGTGAGTGATCACAGTGTGAGTGATCAAAGTCTATTTTTAGACTGGCAGTCAAAAATAGAAAAGTCAAATATTATTGTCTCATAATAATATTTGGACTATAAACTTGATCTTATTCTCTTGGAGCACTTCAGGATGAGCTACGGATGTGGTACATGCAGATCCCAGAGGGAAATACGTGGTTACCTATGGGATGACTAATATTTTCATGCAGGACTTCAGTTAGAACTCAAGTGAGTTGAGTTTAGTGGACTGGAGGTGCAGTTGATGGAGTTGTGTTCAGCTTAGCTTTGTTAAACTAGTTGTATTTAGTCTAACTGATCAATACACTAGAGATGAGTTGGGTGAATTAGTTATTAATTAATTCACAAGTTATTAACTCATAATGCAACTATAGAATACATTATTTAACTCAGTTGCATGTCAGTGCATGTTCAGTTCAGCAGGGACAGGTGTTAGAGGATCAGATTGCTATAAGTTGTGACTATAGCTGTGCATGATGATTTGCACAATCAGAGGGATTGAGTATGCCAATGAATTGGCCAATATCAAGAATTGTAGCTTGTGCTCACGTCCAACAGAGTGTGAGTGATTATTTTCAGGTCAAATACGAGTTTGGTAAGCCATTCTCATCAGTTCTTGAGCAGGTATTGAGCAGTGGAGGCAGGCAAGCAGCGGGGGAGATTTGGAGATCAAATCTGAGCTGTATTGTGTGTAGCATGAGGAGATAGTACTGAGTACTTGGGATGAGTATTGTACTATGTATTTTTACATGATTCAATCACTATAATATACAGATAGTTGGGGTTTTTAGCGAGATGCTTTCCCCGAGAAAATACTGTGTTGATATGTGTGATTGATGCTTCTATGTGCGCCTGTGAATGTTTCTGCTTCTGTAAATTGATGATCAACGTAGAGGAGGTTATGTATTATGCATGTTCTGCTTATAAGTGTATAATCAGGATAATCTCTGTGAATATATGTCATATTATTCAAAATTTCTACACCCACCTTCGGTAAATAATCATTGCGATCGCATAATTATCAGCTTTTGAACCTTGGTCGTGTTCTCACCATCACCTCCACTCTTTTTTAGCCGAACATACGCCTCCATTTGATTGTTTACCCTTTTGAGGAACAGCTACGATGAGTGATTCTATTATCCACCTTCTTTACACTTCCGTGATTGAAAAGTTCCAAACCTTACCTGGAACCAGCTGCTACCCACGAACATAACTCGTTCCTCAAAAAATGAGTCTCCTTTTAGCTCTTTTCATTTGACTCGTAAAATATAAAAAGATTGTCGAGAAATTGGCCTCTTTAACTTGTTAAAGTGATCGGAAGTGCCATCCCTCTTTTCGATTTTAATATTTTTGGACTTGAGGGATCATTACACAAAAAGATCGAGTGCTTGTCTTGTTTGGCTCATTAAAACTATCGAAAAGTCATACCTTTCATATTATTTTATAATTTTTTCATACTTATGGGATTACATTACAAAAAAGGACTATTGGAGTTGCCTTTCTGTCCCTTTTTAGACTCTCTAAAATTGAAAAGGATTGATTTATCTTTGTCATTAAACTCGTTAAAACAATAGCAACAAACTTGTCCATGCAGACAAGAGCGAGTTTCACTGTCACTAGGCTCGTTAAAACATAGCGTCAGGTTTTCCCGAAGGGCAAATTATAGAACAAGCATATGTTATCCTCCTCAAGCTAGACAAAAATAAAGAGGTACTGGCCAGCAATGACTGGGAAAAAGGGAAGAAAACTTGAATAGCTTCATTGGTAGCAGGTCGCTCTTGAACATGACACTTTCACTCTGTCACCATGATTGAGTCGGGTTGGGCTATTCCGTTGACCGGTCATATCACCATTGGTCCACCGTACCATCCATTTTTGGGGTTAACACTACCAATCCATTTTAGTGTCGTCGATATGTTCAAGAGAAGTCGCTCAAAGAATTCTTCAACCTAGCTAACGCCTCATCCGCTGCAATACCTTCACTCTCCATTTTTCATGACTGCCACCCTAAACCTTGTATTATCATATTGTTTTCACCTCCACAAAATCATTTGCTCCGTTCCGTGTCGTAGATATGGGATTCATTAAGGCCCTCCTACGACAGATCACTTCTTGTCGACATCAACTCATTATCTAAGAAGTTGACTTAGGAACAACCCTTTCAGTACTTTGAAGCTTACATGCCTCAATGGCAAGTTTCTCACTTCCAGCGACAGGTTTATGTCAATGGCCTTTGACCGAAAGGTTTTGCTTGGTGTTTGACATCAACTCATGTATTCACACCACGTGAATTGTACTGCAGTACCTTGAGGGTCATTATCATTATCGGTGATTCCTCTCGCACCTGTTAACAGCTTACATCATTGGCTGGTAATCAGGCAATGTCTTTCCATGTTCGACATCAGAACATCTTTTCACATGGATCAACTTGTACTTCGGGTGAAGATTGAACGAGTTTGAAGACCCCAGATCTAGTTTCATCCATTCGGGCTGCGATATATTTAGGAAAATAAGTACATCAATGTTGGGTCTTGAAAATGTCATTCATTTCCATTACACTTTCACTATTATGTCCATTATATCACCTCCATTTCACTACTATGTCACCACATTCATCCCACTTTCATTATCATTGGGCCCCATTTATGTTTTTCCAAACTTTATTAGTTTTAGTCTTTTTAAGTGAATTTGTGGTTAAAAATTAGAAAATAATGTGCATATGCTTATACCTAACAAGTGGGTTGATATTGTTGACATGTGTAGGTCAAAAGGAGGCTTCTAGAAGACCCTTATGTGGCACTCTAAGGCCAAATTCGAATTTGAGTGGAAAGGATCATGGGATCATGAGGTTATGTGTCACATCTCCTAATTGTATTGAAACTCTAAGAAGACATGTGTCTTATCAGTTCCTATTTTGATTAGGACTCTAGAGGTAGAGGGAGAGATTTATGGACTCTCATTAATGAGATGGTTTCTCATCTTTTTTTATAAATAGGAGATCTCTCTCCTTCATTTGTTAGTCTTAGCTTGTTAGTTCTTAAGCTTGTTAGCTTGTGAGATGGCTTTGGAAAGCTTTAGAGAGCTTTGTTGTACTTTGTAATTTTGAAGAATTTGAATAAAGCTTTGATGTTCTCAACATGGAAGGAGATGTGAAGTAGATGTCATGGAGCATATTAGAATGTAAGGTAGAGTAGATTTCATTTTGTAATTTTGCTTTGATTTCATTATGTCATTTGATTGCTTTCGAGTTTGATAGATTAGATTTTCCATTCATGCAATTTTAATTCATGTAAGTGTGTTCAACCAGTTGATTGTAGATTAGCTTTTCTTTATATGTTTTTGCATCAAATAGTGACATGAGATTTGCCTCTCTGCTGACTTTGTTTTTTTTAACTTTTCAATTTTAGTTATGCTTTGATTTCAGTCTTATTCATTTGCTTTGTTAGTTAGTTTAGATATCAAATTCCTCATATCATTGACGTTATCTCCTAAAGCCATAGCTTAGACTACTTGGCGAGCTATCGAACTATGAATGATTTGATTTGATTTAAGCTTTATTTTTCTGCAATTAGATATCAAATTCCTCATATCATTGACGTTATCTCCTAAAGCCATAGCTTAGACTACTTGGCGAGCTATCGAACTATGAATGATGTGATTTGATTTTAGCTTTATTTTTCTGCAATTAGATATCAAATTCCTCATATCATTGATGTTATCTCCTAAAGCCATAGCTTAGACTACTTGGCGAGCTATCGGACTATGAATGATGTGATTTGATTTTAGCTTTATTTTTCTGCAATTAGATATCAAATTATTCATATCATTGACGTTATCTCCTAAAGCCATAGCTTAGACTACTTGGGGAGCTATCAAACTATGAATGAAGTAAATTGATTTTACTTTTATTAGTTTGCAGTTTTTGATTTGTTTGAATGCAATAGCTTAACTTTTATTTCTGTATTTAGATAAACATCAGAGACAGTGATTTCATGATCAGTATTTCATCTTTTGTTTGATTTAAGTAGCTGCATATTTACACTTTTTTTCAAGTACTGATTTGATCAATAACACGTTTTGAGATCTTTTGAAGCGCTAAGTTTTGGAAGTTACCATAATGGACATAAACCTTGTCTTGAAATCTCTATCCATACTTGACCTTTAAAAGTATTCTTAAGACCTTAGAATAGGATTTCCATTTGCATTAGACACTTTAGGAGATCAACAAGAACAAAACCCCAAAACAAAATAAAAACTATAAAACAACGAAGTAAGAAAAAAGGTTAACTAAGCACATATGGTGCACCACACTTCATCAGTTTATGATACCCGGATTGATAATTTATGTAGAGCAATTTAAGACGTTAAATTGACTAGACGTGTACATCACAGCTGCACAGACAATCATCCAAGCGAAAGGATGATGGCTCTACCAGAATCATCAGTCTGCCACACAAACGATTGTCTGTCTTATGTACATGAGTATGAATTTATAAAGCTGAGCATGGGAAGGCCCACCTCAGCTAGATCATGAAAATATTGTGAAGATAATGTATTGTATTGTATCTTATTATAGGTCACCTTCCAGTTTGAAAAACCTCGGATCCTCATTATAAAGCATTTCACCCGACATCAAAAGATTTACGACCTCATGCTTTAGGGGGAAACTGTTATAGACATATTTGGGCATTGTAACCCCAATCACATATGTCCATAAACCAAGGGCTTCTAAACCCCTAAAAGTGTTGTTTCACACCCTAAAGGAACAAGGTCAGCTAATTACATCATCTCCCAGAAGTTCTCCATGAAAAACTACTCAGAACTGGTCAAAACTAGACCATACAGACTGCTCCATGCATAGGGTGTGATGCATCTCACCTATTACACATTGGGGGTGCGATGCATACTGGAAATCCCTTCTGTAGGGTGCCATAAGTGAGAGCAGACAAATGGCAGAAGCAGTTTGCTAGGTGGAAACTCAAAGAATATTCTAGAAGCTGCTCATATGACACTTGATTCTCTGAATTCGCCCAGGGATGAGTAAGAGATCATAAAATCTCCAAGTGAACCAAGAGCTATCAGTGAAATGACACTAATCAAAATCTCAGAAGCTGACTCACTCTCCTATAAACATCTATATATGGATCCCTCATCCTAGAGATCCAAAAAAGGCTGGAATTTTGTAATTTGCAAGGAAGTGTTGTTGGTTTCTCTTTGAAGACATTGTTGGGTGATCTTGCTTTGTATGAGGTGAAGAGGGCTTTCATGCTGGGGGGTTGATGCTGGATCAGAGAGCTTGGTTGTAATCCTCTCTTCTACTACTTCTATCAATAAATCTATTTGAGTTTTCCTCCATATGCTTGTATATCTTTGAATCTTGTATTTGTATATGCATTTATATGGTTAATGTACATCTGATCCTAGATTTTTTATGGTTATAGATCTCTATGCTTTGATGGTATTTTTCTGCCTTGACTCTACAGGTGTTCTTTGAAGCAGGACAAGTGAGAAAAGAGTGGCGAAAGCTCTATCAAGGGAGAGAGGAAACGAGCAAGGAGACTAGCGAAAGACTGAGGTTGGTACTCTCTACTTCTCTCTCATCTATCTCTCATAAAGGAAACATAAGTAACTTTAGTTTGTTTGTTTCTAAGATAGCTACCCATCTTAGTGGGACTAGCAGCTCTAAATGGACACTAGTTTTCCCAATAAAATTATGTGCGAAGTTGTTTTAGTGTTAATCTGAAACTCTTGAATGAAATAGAAAATATTATGTCATCTCTGGGTATAAATTTAGCACATTCTTCTTTATTTATACTTTAGCATTCCAATGCTAGTAAATATTCTGTATTTTGTTGATAAAAATAAGTTTTTATATAGATGAAATTCTCATAATAGGACCCAAATACCTCTATGAGTTTTAAAATAAATGATACTGAATTAGGCTTCTCTGGTTTTTGAATGCCATATGCAAACTCTAAAAATATTTATCCTTATCGGTTGTCCATACACCAAAAACCACATAACCCTAGACTAACAGAGCATTGTCTAAGCAAAGCATGATTCATTTATATGCCTTATGTGTGACAAAAATTCCATTTGTCATATAACACCACAAGAAACTTATTCAGCCACTCTACATGAACAGTTCCTTCACACTACACTTGTTAAGGGTTGAACTTCATCAACAAAATTTGGAACAACTTTTCTATTACAATTGGGGGATAGGGTATCCTCATAATCTTGTCCATCTTAATATCTAAACAAGCATGCATTTTCTTTATAAATTCAAAATTTATTACTCTTCCTTCTCAGGCATGCCAGGAGGGGGAATTTTCTTACGCTTCTTTAGGCATTGAGCAAAATTGACAAAGCATCATACAAAACATGATTTCATTCTGTTGTTTCTTCTTTTCTGTAGACTTCGATTAAACTTTAGATGAGTTGGCATCCTTTTTCTCCTGTTGGGAAACTGATTTGGCATGGAATTGCCAAATCAATTCTGGTTCTTTCCTCTTTGTTTCGGATACTATGGATTTGTAAGTATACCACAATTTCCAATGCGTATCATGCACCTCAATTTGAAAGAACTGAGTTCAATATAAAGTAGAAGACAAGAATTCATAGTTGTGAGCTCGTTCTATCCCTAAAACATCTAAAACCACCTAAGTTACAGAAAACACAATTAGTTTTGAGATCATGATGTAGTATAAACATTCAATGTTCTAGACCATATTTGGTCATATTTATTAACAAATTTTGCCTAAATCCAGTTAGAAATTGTTGGAATTGCAGCTTTTAGCTTATGAATCCGCACAATTCCAGTGTTTTAGGGGTTTTTCATGGAGCCAAATCTATTTATGCATTCAAAAAGAAAACCTAAAATTTCACGAACAATTGTATAGCCGAATTCCAGTGATGATTGCCAGAAATAGTCAAACAAAACTTGTAGACTAGAGTGATTGTTAGGTAGCTAAACCCAACATGAGCATTGGGTAAAACATTGAAGAGCCTCTACACTTATGCCATCTTCCAATAACATGTTGGTATTATAAATCCAGATTTGTCCTAGGCGTGAGGCTAGCAAAAGCACCTCCATTGTGAGGTGAGACATCCCAAACCTCTCTACCATAGCCCTAATCAAACTAACCTTACTCATATAAGGGTGGCTTAAGCTACCTTGATTTGTGATTAATCCCAATAAAGCATTTCATTCTCCCACGAAAAAGGATTTTGTCATTTTTGGAAGACAAAATTGAAGATGGTGACAAAGTTGCAATGTGATTTAATGTCTCCCCCCTTATTAGTGATTAATCCCATTGAAGCTTTCCATTCTCCTTGAAACAAGGTTTCTTAATCATTTTTCAAAAGCCATAATGAATAAGATGGTGACAAAGCTGCAATCCAGTAGACACATGAGGGAGGTAGTGAATGTGTTTGAAATCTTTTGAGGCTTAATCGGGAACATGTTGACATAATGGAATTAGGGTTTGGTACAATCGCAATTCACATATAACTTCTTTGTGAAACATCAACAAGGTTTGGCCTTTAAAATTCTTATAATGGACTGAATCCAAGAATAACAAATTTAATAAATTTGTTGGTTGACATGCAAAGGAGTGGTGATTTTGGAGGAATTAACAACACATGGGGAATAGGGTGCCTGCACAAGACCATGACATATTGAAAGAGAAGGGCACATTATAGGAGATTTATGTCTTTTAAAATTAGAGATATGGTTATGGTATATTTGAGAAAAAAAGACCTATTTCAAAAGTGCGTACAAGAAGTTGCATGGGAAGAAGATAAGTTCCAGTGACTTTTCTTTTCCTTCTTTCTCCTACTATGAGATGAGAGGCACTGGTGTGATTGTTGGGATCACAATAGGAAGCACACTTTTTCGTTTTGGGCGTTATATTTTCTTAAATCATAGATCAACGCTGATTCATGTTGATTTTGTTTTGAAAAAGAAAATACACGCCATTATATATTAATGAAACAGACGATGGTTACAAAGCATGGTTTTAGAAACCCTGAAACAGACAATGGTTACAGAGCATGGTTTTAGAAACCCCAATGCAGAGAAAGAAGGACATTGGATCAAGCGATAAATCTGCCCAATATACATCAAGAACATCAACATTATCAGAAAATACCTTGAGGCAAGAGGTTTATCCAGAGCAGGAGAAAAACAATAACCCACACCACTTCCAAAGGCTGAAAACAGAAAGGAAAAGACACCAAAACCAAATATAAAAAAACATCAGCTTGAGAGAGCCCCGCCATATAAAATTAGGGCCATAAAGCAGGATGCCCAGCACAGAAAAAGATCTGGAGAAGAGCTAGAAAGCAATTTGGCCCAATCGAATAAGACAGTCTGAGGAGAATTCCTGAAATTGGATTAAGCCAGGATTGGCAGAAACTCCTCTTTATGACAATTTATCAGCTTTCTTGTTTTGCTCACAATTTATGTGCGAGAAGGAGATCGGATGGAAAGATTAAGATAGATTCCAGATCATCTGCGGTCAGGAGATGAGATTTAGAATCTGGAGAATGCAAAAGTTTTTTGCCCAGTCAATTATAACTTTAGGGAGTCCCCATCTATGTTAGTCAAACCAATCCAGGGTAACTTAAAAAAGGACTGAGGACATGAGTAGGGATGCTGTTGCGATGAGCCTAGTTTAATTAACCACCATTCTTTTCTTATCTATATTGCAGATTCAGATTATTTTGGAAATATGAAATATTAACCGCCATTCTTTTCTTATCTATATTGTAGATTCAGATTATTTTGAAAATATGAAATACTATCCTTTATTGTCAAAATTTCATAGATTGGATGAATGAACATGCTTGTCTGTCGCATGGGTGGTGAGCTGCAGAGCCCGAGAGTGAGTTTTTTGGTGAGTTGGTGAGCTGCAAGCACTGAGTCAAGCCCGGGAGTGAGTTTTTTGGTGAGCTGGTGAGCTGCAGGCGCCGACTCGAATTGGTTAGGGAGCAACCCGTAGTTTACAGAAAATTCGAATTATAACGAGCATTAACTCTCCACGGCAAGGATCTGGCAGAATCCAGGAATTCTATCAAAGAAGATCATATCATGACTTTAATGTGGAAATGTGGCGGAGGATGGCAGAGCTCGCGAAGGGTGGTGGAGGGCAGAGGAATTGCTGATGGCCGAAGCCGGACGTTTTTCCGGGCGGCGACAGAAACCAGGCAATTCCTCCGCCTTGTTAGACTGCTCCGATAAATATATGCCCTTCCAAGTAAAATTAATACCAACCCTTCAAATTTGATCACTAGTGGTATATCGTAGCTTACGAAGATAGGAAACTATGAGTAGTAAAAGTTTGATCAACAAAATCTTAGCCATGTACATATCTAGATGCAGAGTTTGCATCCCCGCATGCACTATTGTAGAGAGGGAAATCTTAGACAGTTTAGATCTTCAATTTTGTATAGAATTTTTTAGCATTATTGCCAAAATATTTCTATAAGGAGTTCAAGATTTGAACACTGAATGTATATGGAAATTGGATTCTATTACAAGCCTCATCTTTCTTGCACTTTTGTAAGAATTTCTGAATTTGTACACTTTTAGTGTCGGCCAATCATTTTTTGGTGAAATTATGTACCAATTAGTATACTAGCAATTGCACCAGATGTTGCAAAGCAAACTTCCTAAGGCATAAATTTGAGAAGAATCATGATATATAAAAAATCATTGAAAATAGAAATTAGTAAACAAAATGTCATTCAAAGCTAGAAGATAAAGAGAAATCACTAACATTATGTCAAATTGATAGATTCTATAACCTTTCCAACATAAATTGTCTCTTAATCTTCGAAGATGTTCTTTCAAATTCCAATAGAAAATAGTTGATAGATTTTGAAGAACCAAATTAAATCACTTTCATATTAGATGTTGAAATGATCATGATATTAAGTAATATTGGAAGATAATACCTTCTCACTCAATACATATGAAATCATTAACAATTTTTTTTTCAATTTTTAATTTATTTATAATTAACAAATTTATATGAAATCATTAATATTAATTTATTTTTCAAAAAATAATTTTATTTATAAATTTATTAGAATATATTAATAATATTTAAAGAAAAGAAAAAAATCAATATAATTATTCAAAATGATCAAATTTTATTAATTTTATTTTAAAATGTGATAAAAATATAATATAGCTTAGTAAGTGTAAATTAAAAAATTTATTTATAATTATTTAATTTTAAATAATATAATTATTTGAATAAAATATAATTAAAAAATAAATTTCTATTGAGAGGTACTATGGTGAAGTTTTATGGTAGCAACCATGAGCTTTCCTTTATTCAACATGATATTTTGCAAGACTTGGCTATGTATGTAGCATCAGATTTTGTTTCAAGTAGAAGATGGTGATTATCTAAATTTTCTAGTCGGTGAAGATTGCTTAACCATTTTGGGGATCAACATGAAATGTTGCATCATGTAGTGATTTTAGAATAGAACATCATTCACATTTTGAAACTATGTCAAACCAATAATATCCATAGAGTTGTTAGAAGAGAAAAAAGTCTCATTGGAGAGAGTAAGAATTCAATTTTATATGTGAATTGCAGGATGCAATCTCACGAAGAAATTAGAGATAATGATATGCATTCCTCATAAGAAAATATGCATGGTTGGAAAAGGAAAATAAAATTTCTTTAAGCTAAGTGCATTGCTCTTTATCAAATCGCTATAAATATAGTAAAAAATCCTAATTTTCTATCTCAAATGTGAGATTATTTATTAGATTAGTTGTTGAGGAAAAAAAAATTCCCAATAACATGACAATGTATAAATGTTGCTTATGGACTAGGACTTCCAAGTCTATAAGGGTTAATAGGAATCCAAATAAGTCTCACATATGTATGCAGTGGTTCCAATGGCTATAATAGCTATCTTTGGCCAATCACATCAAAGCCAACTTATTGCTTTTAGCACGAAGTTGAGTAGAAATGGTTTTGTTCCATAAGTGATTAATGTTTGTTTTTTCATATACGTAAAAATTTGACAATTGACCAACCATTTACTATCTTTAATGTTTGAGATGCAAATTTTTGGTGTTGTTAAGTGTCTATCTCAAATATGTATGCAATGGTTATGACTATGATAATGCCTACCTTTGGCTAATTACATCAAAGCCACCCTTATTTCCATTGGGATAAAAGTGTATTGGAAATGGTTAAGGGTCATAAGCAATTAATGTGTGATTTTTCATGTGCATAATAATTTGATTGGCAAATTTCCACCTTATATGTCCTTTGTGGAATTCAATTATTCTAAGTTCCACTAAAATCACTTGCAAATTCATTTGTCAAATTTGAGCTTTCTTAAAAATACAAAACCAAAAAATAGCTAAAATCATCTAACTAGAAACCCTATTTTATTGTTTCTAAATAATTGATCTCAATATTTTTTTTGCATTAGTTTCTAAAGTCAGATGGTTCCATTTTGTTTACATTTTATGGTAATGCTAACATGGCTCCATTTTTGTTTACATGATAGGCCAATGCCACATGGAAATATGAGGTTGGTAACTTACCACAAGTGTCCACTCAATGCTCTTTGTGTGATCAAGTTGGACACATCAAAAGTGGTAGAAGCAACAAAAGTGTGAAGGGTGGCAAAAGCACTAAACAATTCACATACTGATATTCTTCACTACTATTTTGATTATGAGGTAGGGCACACTATTTTCATGATAACTAAAAAGCTTGAGACTTATATCAACCTAGAAAGTTGTTGTGGAGACTTAAGGTTTTATTAGTAGGGTTGATCATTCTTGTAAAAAAATTGAATAATCTTCCTTCTAATGTCTGAAATGGTGAGTCTATGGAGTTTGTATTTCAATTATCGCTTGACTTGTATGAGAAATATTTATGGCAAGGAAAATTCAATTGGTAGTTACAAATAGCTATGAATCTCATGAGTTGTACATGTTTTCATAATGTAATTTTGAAAGTGAATCCCCCAATGTACTAAGTCAATCCAACAATGGACTATAAGATTTAGACTAACATGGCTAATAAGGTGCATTCTAAAGCTGAGCTTAATGATATTAAGGATAAAATCAAGTCATCTAAAGTGAAGTTCCATGCTAAGGCAAAACAACTCAGAGATCAATTTGATTTTTTTTATAGCATTAGAACTAATTTAAGTTTGATTTTTGATACATTATTATATGTGAACATGTATATAAAAATATTTCATCTCACTTTTCTTAAGACAAATATAAAAAAAAAAAAAAAAATTATTTTATTTGTATTAAGATTCATTACAAATATTTTTTATAATGTCACTCACACACTATGATATAATATATTTGATATACATAAACTATTCACTATTTTAAGGTGAATGCTTCCTTCGATTAAAAAAAAAAGAACTCGTGGAACTGTCTCAATGACAGTTGATGAAGTTCCTATGGACAAAAGAGAGAGGGAGGTAAACACGACGAGGGAAGAAATTAGTGAGAGAGAGAAACAAATATGTAAATGGAAATAAAGAGATAAAGGGCGTTGAATATAAATTAGTCACAATAATATAAACGACAATTTCATATGTACCTTCCACAGGGCATAGAACATATAGTGATAGGGTATTCTATTAAGGGACTCACTGATGTAAAGGTCACCAGCTGAAAACTCCAAACTTTGATAGGTTCATGATTAATAATGTAATGCTTCAAATCTCAAAAAATATTAATCAAAACAACCTCACTCAATTGTTATATATCTATATATATCTATATATATATATATATATATATATATATATATATATATATATATATAGTGTGTGTGTGTGTGTGTGTGTGTGTGTGTGTGTGTGTGCATTTTTTCCATTTACATGCAACCATGTTCGTGGTCATTGAGTGGTCGCTACATCCACAGGCAGTAATCCACACATATCCATCAAAGGCGACCTAATATATCGAGTCTAACCCCAAGGGCATCGAAGAGATTTGACCTCGTGACCTCCCAATAGGCAAGGTACTTAGCAATGAGGGCTCGACCAATTGAGCTATCCCTTGGGGCTATATATATGTGTGTGTGTGTCTATATATATATATATATATATATATATATATATATATATATATATATATATATATATATATATATATGTATATATATATATATATATATATATATATATATATATATATATAACGTTATCATTAATATTTCTATTAATTAAAAATAACGTTAAATTTATAAAAAATAATTAAATAATCTTTTAAATTTAAATGTAAGATTTATATTAAATTTTAAAACTAATAAAAAATTTATCTAAATATGTAAACTTGAAGATTTTTAACAATTTGCAAGTGAAAATTACATGTGTTTTGGGTAGATGATCAATTTACTAAACACATAAAACAAGTGAATTTAACCACAATTTACAGTGAAACAGAGACAAAATAAGCATATCTGAAACACATAACCACTTGATAAAGGAGTTCACCCCTCTCCTGGGCTACATATCATGGTCCAACTTCCAATGCAGGGCCTCTTTCATTAAGTTCTCAAAAGTGTGTTTACATACTTTTACATAGCTCAAACAAAAAAACTAATTTCTCCAATGGATCGAGCACTGTCAAAAACCCCCATCTGGGTTCTTTATGCATCTCATTTGGCCAAAAATTGAGTAAGTTATGCATGTACAAGTTTTTCCAAATACTATGGCTAGTCATCCTACAATTCGACCCAAATCTAGCTTGAGCACCCCAAACCCAGAAACGGCATGCAAAACTGGCCTACAATCCCACCCGACGGGAAAAATTGTAGGACCACTAATTTAGCCATTAAGCCCCTACTTTCGAAAAATTAGGGCCACATGCCCAGGAGCCGGGGCGAACCGCCTGCCCCTGTTGGTCGGGCCCCCAATGGCTAGGTCGTGGTCACCACGCACCCATAGGACTATGCCTGGTGTCGGATGCTCTGCATTGAGGGTTTATTTAACGGGTGTGTTTCATTTAAGGCTAGCGATGTGTCGTATGTCGCTGCATATGGACCGGGGTTGGCCCTTAGGAGCTGGTCCCCCCTCTAATCCTACGCTCCTCGTTTTATGGTTGTCATATGCCTTGGGGCTGGCCCCCTCCTCTTTTCTTCCTTTGGTCTTAACGGCGGGCTCTAACTGCTATATATGGGGTGTTGTGGTCGTGGGCCGAGCGATGGGGTGGCCAAGGGTTAGGGCTTAGCCCAACCCCCTCCCCCAATTATGTGCCATATAAAACTTTAAATTATGGTTCGTGCCCATAGGTTAACAAGAAATAATTGTGGCGCGGTGGTGCAGGCCTATTGTTGTGTGTTTCCAAGTCGCAAGTTCGACCCCCATGGTTTCTGGACCTCCAAACAAATTTTTAAACCAACCTCTAAAGGCCATGTGGCAACCCCTAGTTGGCCCACATGGCCCTCCATTATTGGCTCCCTTCACCCAATCAGCAACAATATAATAAAAAAATTTGACCCTTGGAGAAATTAGAAAATTTTATGAACATTATAAATTTGATTTTTTTTACCAATCTGGTGAGGCCATGTGGCAGGTTTCCACTGGCCCAAATTGTCTAGTCACTTGTCCTTTTTGCCAAATTTTACCTGTTTAGCAATTCGATCATAACACGGTATCAGGAGCATACTATATCAGTTTTGAGTGAAACAAATTGCATTAGATTCAGATCGTCGAGATCTATCCGATCGTTTAGGTTTCAAGATCTATCACACACTTTGAATTTTGAGCATTAAATTGATCTCCTGGATCACTCCCCATTGGAAGCTTTTGGACCTCTAAAAGCTCATTTTCAATCAACAATTAGATGAGGGTACAGTTCCCTCACCCTCCCAACCTCAACCCATTTCGTTTTGTTTGTTTTTGTTGCTTTGATCTCTTCATGAATGTACTTCACTTTTCAAGTCTTTGTATTTTTGGCAAAGATAGGACCTTGCTATAATTATTCAAAATGTTTAGATGAGAAAACTTATCCTCAATAAATTTGAACATTCTCTCCTCAACCTTCAATCAAAAGAAACTTATTCAATTTCAAATTCACTTCACCTTTTGTCGCCATAACGATGCTTAGCATGTCTAGCCTTGCACTTGGCTTGACTCTTTACCAAATGTGGTTATCATAGCCATGCACCATCCTTCTTCAAAGCCAAAACATTATGAAACCCACAAGAAGATGTTTTGGGACAAATGTCCTCTTTGTCAGATAGACTTTCATTGTCTTCATGCTTTAACACTGGGATCTTGTTCACACCAATGTTGAACAATGAAGAATCATGTTGCAATTTCCCTTTGTTTACCTCTTTTAGGAGGAAACCTGTCAGACTCCTGAAACATCTTATCACATGAATTAGAAACCTTAATGAAATCAGATTTCAAACTTGATTCATATCCTTTAAAGGCTTTAGTTTCCTCAACATCTTTGTTCTTGAACATTAACAATGCAAAATTCTGACTAACATTAGCAATCATCTTCATTTGTCCAGCATTCGCAAGAGATAAACTCAATTCCTTGTTATGCACTCTAATAATGTACTCAAACCCATTCTTGAACAAATGATATTCGTTCTCATGGAGATGAAAAATAGCTCTCCTATCATAAAGATATGGAATTCCCAAAACAATACCACATATATCAAGCAGAACTACATCAAGTTCAACCTCATCAAGAAAGTTTGTAGTGATTGTAAATCTAAGTATGCATTTCTTTGTCACCTGCAATTTTTCATTCTCACATGCCCAACCAAAAGGATAAGGTTTAGGATAAGGAATGGTTTCTAAAATCAACTTATTGACAATGTCTTCTGAGATAAGATTTGCATGTGAACCACTATCAAACTGTGTGTCTATCTTGGTATGTTTTGCAATGAATCTAACGTGGAAAATATCTATTCTTGTTTTTCATATTGAGTATCATTGAGACAATTTGAAGAACTAGTACTTGCAATGTCCTTATCTTTCAAACCCATGGATGTGATCTATGTTTCATCCCTGGAATCAGAACCTAAATCTTGTTGTGTAGTTGCATCAATATTTTCTTTCTCCTTGTTATTAAACTTTTTGGGCCTCATTTTAGGGTGAAGTTTCTAATAATGGTCTTCATCATGGCCTTATTTAGAATAGTGTTTACATGTGATATTTTCTCCTTATTTCTTGACTGCAACATTTTTCTTATCTTTACCTTTAAATTTCCCTTTTCATTTTTCTCCATACTTGAATGACTTCTCACTAGTTTCTTCATAAACATTTTTCCCTCTTGCCTCTAAATGAGTTGCATGTACACAAACTTCATCTAGTTTTGTAGGGTTAAACATGAGAATGGTATGTCTCAAGTAACTATGCAATCCTCCAATGTATTTGAGCAAAGTATCTTGAGAGGACAAATCTATACGCAAAATAAAATATCTTTTCCTAATGTCTTGATTATAAGATTGGAAATTTTCCCCCTTAGCTTGCCTAAAGTTTTGCCAATCCATAATAGCTTTCTACATATATGCTAATAGATAAAAATTCCTTCTTGTTGCAACAACAAAATCATTTCAAGAGGATAAAATCTTACCATGTTTCTTCATGTCCTCTTGAGTTTTGGCTTCCCACCAAATAAGTGTTGCACCTTCAAATCTAAGAGAAGCAAGTTGAATTTTGGTCTCATCATCCTTGATTCTTTGTATCCTGAAATACACTTCAATCTGATGAATCCAATTATCTAATTTCTCAGCATCTACCTCTCCATCATACATAGGCAATTCAAACTTAATATCAAGCTTTAGCAAAGGAGTTTTACCATGTCCTTTTGGAGAATTTGGAGGTGTTTGTTTTTGTGAAATGGTAGAAGAAGTAGAAGATGAGGATGAAGATGAGGATGAGGATGATGGAGGTGAAGGTGGTGGTTTGTGACCATTCCCTTTTGGAGGCATGTTTTCCTCCATCTCCTTTTGTAGGTTTTAATCTCTCTCCATACAACCTTGCATTCTCTCTTCATAAAGAACCTTTACCATTTCAGACATCTCATATAATTGTTTTCTGAAATTTATTTCATCTTCAAACATCCCTTCAGTATCTTCTTCATGTGTCATGACTATTGAAGCTTGAGGTGTGTTTGTTCTCCTTGAAACAATTAGAGACCTTGGCTCCACAAGTTCTCCTTCTCCTCTTTTAAGCTTCAACCTTGTAAGCATCAGAAAAAACACTTGCAAACAAATCAATCCTTCACAATAATATGATGCTCTGATACCAAAATGATCTGAATATGTAAACTTGAATATAGTTAAAAAATTTCAAGTGAAAATTATATGTGTTTTGGGTAGAGGATCAATTTACTAAAAAGATAAAACAAGTGAATTTAACCATAATTTATAGCCAAATAGAGACAAAATAAGCATATTTGAAACACAACACAAAACATGATAAAGGAGTTCACCCCTCTCCTGGGCTACATCTCATGGTCCAGCTTCCAATGTAGGGCCTCTTTCATTAAGTGCTAAAATTTGTGTTTACATACTTTTACATAGCTCAAACATCAAAAATGATGTCTCCAATGGATCCATCACTATCAAAAAACCCCATCTGGGTTCTTTCTGCACCTCATTTGGCCAAAAATTGAGTAAGTTATGCATGTTACAAGTTTTTCTCAAATTCTATGGCTAGTCATCCTACAATTCGACCCAAATTTGGCTTGAGCGCCCCAAACCTAGAACCAGAGCGCAAAAATGGCCTACAATCCCACCCGATAGGCAAAATTGTAGGATCATTAATTCGTCCACTAAGCCCCCAGTTCTGAAAAATTAGGGCCACATGGGGACCACGTGCCTAGGAGCCGGGGAAAATCTCATGCCCCTATCGGCCAGGCCCCCAATGGCTATGTCATGGTCACCACACGCCCATAGGACTAGACCTAGTTTCGGATTCTACGCACTGAGGGCTGATTTAACGGATGCGCTTCATTTAAGGCTGGAAGTGTGGTCGTATGCCGACGCATATGGCCTAGGGCTAGCCCTTAGGGGTTGGCCCCCCCTCTAATATCGCGCTCCCAGTTCTATGGATATCATATGCTTTGGGGTTGGCCCCCTCCTCTTTTCTCCCTTAGGTCTTAAAGTTGGGCTCTGACTGTTGTATGTGGGGTGTTGCGGCCATGGGTCGGGCTAAGGCCTAGCCCCTTGGCCCCTCCACCTATGATCTCATGGGCATTGGGGTGGTTGGGGGCTAGGGCTTAGCCCGACCCCCTGCCCCAATTATGCACCATATAGAACTTTAAATAATGGTATGTGCCCATAGGTTAACAAGCAATACTTGTGGCGCAGTGGTGGAGTCATGTTGTTTGTGCTGACAGGTCGTGGGTTCAACTCCTATGGTTGCTCGACCTCAAACAAATTTTTAAACCAACCTTCGATGGCCATGTGGAAACCCCTGGTTGGGCCATGTGGTCCTCCATTATTGGCTCCCTTCACCTAGTCAGCAATAATATAATTAAAAAATTCAAGCCTTCGAGAAATTAGAAAAAAATTGAACATTATAAATTTGATTTTTTTTTACCAATCTGGTGAGGCCATGATCTGTTGTTAAATGTTAGTTTTGATGTGCTAATTTCAACTTCAGAATTAAAAAGAAATGCTTATATTTTGCTTCATGTGCATAGGTTTGCTTATGGTGTTTGTGAACGCAAATAGGTGAATTTTGTCAAGTTTTATGTTAAGTTCGTGAGCAAAATAACATGAAAATCAAGTGTTGAATAGAAACAAACAAAGTTACAGAAAAAAACTATCAAAATGAACACTTTAACATAGTGTTTTGATGAAGGAGTTCACCCCTCCTAGGCAACATCACCTTGGTCTAGCTTACATGGCTTGGGCCTTTGTATTAACTCAATAATGGGAAAAATATTGTTTACAATGCTCTATTGCTCCTGAAACATGATTCAATGTGCTCATAACATCAAAATCATCTAGGAACACCTTTTCCTTATCCCAATTTGGTTGAATTTTGCCAAAGTTATGGTCAAAACAGTTTCTCTTAGTAAACCTCCACTAAAACTGAAGGAACTCCAGTTAACTCCACTAAATCTAGAGTTAGCGTCGATTTTGGAGGGATCACCAACTTTTCCACCATATTAACTGTAATTTAATTAAATTTTAACTACGGATTAATTAACGTTAATCCGGATTAGTGCATAATCCACACATTTAATGGCAAACTGTTAGCATAAATGTTGGTCGTCTTCGTGGAAGATGTCACATGGGTGGTAAATGTCGCGGTTATGCTAAAATTTCGGCCTCCTGGGCTTCGTGATAGTGGTCACATATGTAGCATAAATGTCGCAGTTATGGTTGGTGTTGCGGTTTGTGATTAACCATTAACCGTAGCCGTCGGATGGAGTGTTCACATGGGAGGGGGCTGGCCCGTGGGCTGGCTCCCTCCTAACCCCCAACCCGCAAACCGTTAAACTTTAAATAGCACTGGTGACCATAGACGGTTAAGAAACAAGCTTGTGGTGTAGTGGTAAGGCACGAGGTTTGCTCGGGTGAGGTTTCGGGTTTGACTCCGCCGACCTGCCCATAATTTTACACTACACGCCAATTGACACCGGTCCTTTTCGGAGGGACACATGGCAGCCTTCGGGCTTGCCACTTGTCCCCTTCTCATTGGTCCACCTCCGACCAGTAAAAACATGCCACATCACCAACTTTCAGACCAATAAAAATCTGATAGGCCATTGACTTTGTCCAATCACCTGCCACGTCAGCAGTACGGACTGTTGACTGTGCAGTGACTGTACATTTTTTTCAAAAAATCCTATGTTTGGCAAAGTGGATAGAACATGATATCTTCCTCATATGATCTCAGTTTTTAGTGAAATGAGTTGCGTTGGGATCGTATCGCCGAGACAGATGCGGCCATTCAAGTTTTGAGCAATTATGAGAACTTTGAGTTTTGGGCTAAATATTGAGCACCTAATCATTCCTCCCCCCTAGAAGCATTTTGGACCTCAAAATATACTATCAATTTTTCAGAAGGTGAGGTTACATCTCCCTCACCTTCTCGATCTACAACCATTTGGCCTTAGAAGGCTTTTTTCCCTTGAGTCCCACTCTAAGGTATTTGACATTCCCTCTCTTTGAAGTTTTGATTCTTCTGTCAAGTATGAGATCTTGTTGAAGTTCATCAAGATATTTTGGCGAGAAATCATCTATTGATGGCAGCTGAACATGCTCTCCTTGATCATCAATTAAATGAGGATCAAACAATCTCAATTTCTCAACATCAACAACAAAGTATATTTCCATATAAGGAGGCAAATCTAGCTTAAATGCATTGTTACCAATATTTTCCAGAATTTTAAAGGGACCATAACGGATTGGATTAAGTTTTTTACCTTCCCCTTGAAGTCTCCTTTGCTAATATATAACCAAACTTCATCTCCAACTTGAAATTTATGATTGACACGGTGTTTGGCATGCCTTGCCTTGTAGTTGCTTTGAATCTTTTCAAGTTGTTCTTGCATTATGTGATGTATCAACTGAATTCGATCAATTAACTTCCTTGCCTTATCGATGTCTCTATGACCATCGATGGTGAAATCTTTCTCAAAGATGAAGTCCAATGGCTATCTTGGCAAGTACCCAAAACATGCCTCAAATAGCTATGTGTTTGTGGAAGAATGCTTTGCCCTGTTGTATGTGTGTTGTATGTAATGAAATTGTTCATTCCACAACTTGGAATGTTTGTTGCAATATCCTCTAAGAAGATGAATGATTGTCCTATTGACCACCTCGGTTTGTCCATCTGTTTGCAGATGAAAGGTTGTACTCTTCTTCAACTTAGTGTCCATCATGTCCCACAAATTTGACCAAAAATTCCCAACAAATCGAGAATCTCGATCACTTACAATGGAAGTAGGAAGACCAAAATGAACCCAAATATTTTGGAAGAAAAGATGAGTTGTTTTTTTAGCTATAATTTTCTTTTTACATGGTGTTAGAATACACATCTTGTTGAACCTGTCTACAACTACATACAAGTAATCATGACCTTTCCTTGACAATGGAAGACCTCCTACAAAATCCATTGAGATACTCTCCCATGGACGTGAAGGTACCGGAAGTGGAGTGTACAATCCTAGTTTCCTATTGCTAGGCTTACTTGTTTCACACAAAGAACATCCTCTAATGAAATGAGATACATTATCAAACATGCATGGCCAATAACAATACCTTTGGAGATTCGCTAATGTCTTGCCTACACCAAAGTGTCCAGTAATCAATGAAGTGTGTGCCTCCCTTATGATATTGTTTCTTTTTCCCTGTGGAATACATAACTTTCCCAAGTTATACAACAAACTCTTATGTATATGGTAATATAACTCTTCAATTTGGTTTCCTTTCCTCAAGCTTGCATACACATCTTGAAAGTCATTATCGTATGCATATTGCTCAATGTAATTTTCATGTAAAACAAAATTGTGCTTGAGTAAAATAGATGAATTTACAATAGGCCTAGAAATCATATCAGTTACCTCATCGTAGATTCCCTTTTGGTACTTGATAACCAAATGAAACTGTTGTAGAAAACCCATCCATCTGAAGTGTCTTTGTTGCTGCAAATTTGACTGTGAGTGTAAGTATTGCAATGGTTGATGGTCGGTATGGATAATGGTCTCCTTCTCCATCAAGTAGTGTTTCCATTTTTTGACACTTTGTACTAATGCGTAAATTTCTTTGTCATAAGTGGGATAGTTAGTCACAGCACCATTAAAATTTTCAGAATGAAATGAAATGGGCTTACCATGCTGCATAAGAACTACTCCCATGGCGTAATCACTAGCATCCATTTGAATCTCAAATGGCTGTCTAAGATCTGGAAGAGCCAATACCGGTGTTGAACTGATCTTTTGTTTTAAAGCATCAAATGCTTTATGTTGTACATCTCCCCAATGGAAGACTTTCTTGACACTAGTCAATGCATGTAATGGAGCTGCAATGGAAGAAAAATTAGCAATAAATTTTCTCCAATATTATGTTGCCCCTAGAAAGCTTCTTACCTTTGTAATTGTATTAGGCTTGGGAAAATTCAGAATGACCTCAACCTTAGAGGAGCCTATCTTCAGCTCACCTCCTCCAATGTGTCCCAAATACACTAAAGACTTTTTTCCAAATTCACACTTCGACATCTTTAAAAACAATTGTTCTTTTTCTCAATACATAAAGTACATCGTTCACATGTATGACATGTTCATCTCTGGATTTGCTAAATATGAGAATATCATCTAATTAAACAATGAAAAAGTAATCTAGAAATGGTCTCAATACATCATTCATAACTCTCATGAAAGTTGCTGGAGCATTTGTAAGACCGAAAGGCATGACAAGCCACTCAAACAATCCTTGTTTAGTTTTAAATGTGGTTTTCAAAATTTCCTCTTCAGTTATTCTAACTTGATGATAACCACTTCATAAGTCTAACTTAGTCAAATACTTTGCATACCTAAATTAATCAAGCAAATCATCAATTCTTGGGAGTGGACAACGATTCTTTATCATTATTTTGTTGAGTTCACGTAAATCCATAGGCATGCGCCAACTCGTCCTTCTTTGGCACCAAGACAATAGGTGAACCACATGGCGAAGTAGATGGGCATGTGATACCTTTGTTCAGCAATTCTTGAATTTTCTTCTTGATTTCCATGCTCTCCATAATCGACATGAGATACATGCCAATGTTTGGAAGTGGAACATCCTGTTGGACCTATATCTCATATTGAATTCCCCTCTTGGGAGGCAACCCCTTTGGTTCCTGAAACATATCGCCATGCTTGCTTACCACATCAAACAAATCAGATTTTAATTTTTCATCACAACCTTCAAAATTTTCATAACCAATATCATTATTTTTCCTGATCATGAGAAGCACAAAATTTTTACTTGCATTTACTAGTCTCTTCATCTGCCCTGCATTAACCAAAGAAATGTTTAACTTTTTTTGATGGGCTCTCACAATGTAATCTACTCCATCCTTGAGTAATAGGTATTTTTTTCTCATGGCAATAAAATATTGCTTTCCTATCATACAAATAAGGACTTCCCAAAATTATTCCCGAGATGTCAAGTGGAACTACATCTAACTCAACTTCATCAATGAATTTTTCAGTAATGGCAAACTTGAATAATCATTTCCCTGTAACCTGTAAATTTGCATTATTGACTATCCATCCCATTAGTTATGGCTTATGATGAGGTACAGTTTCAAGGTTAATATTTTTTACCAAGTCTTCTAAAATTAAGTTTAATTGTGACCCACTATCAAATAATACATCAATCCTTGTATGATTTGAAATTTCCCTTACATGGAACAACTCTATCCTTGATTCTTCATTTGGAGTGTTGTTGTGACTATGTGAGGAACTAGTGCTTGCAATCACTTCTTTCCCTTTTGTAACCATGGTTGAAATCTTGGTCTCATCACCAGAATCTAATCCAAGATCATGTTGTGTGGTAGTTGTTGTCTTTTGTTTTCCCTTGTTGTTTGGATTCTTAAGCCTTAGTTCGGGATGTAATTTCCAACAGTGGGTTTCATCATGCCTAGCTTTGGAACGATGTTGGCATATAGTTTTCTCCCCTTCTTTCTTCACACTTTCATTCTTCTTTCCTTTCCATTTTCCACCCTTCTCTTTTTCCTTACCCTTGAATGGCTTCTTCTTACTACCCTCTTCCCGAATGTTCTTTCCTCTTGATTCAAGGTGCGTGGCTTATACACATACCTCATCCAAATTGCTTGGATTAAACATAAGGATAGTAAGTCTTAAGTAGGAATGTAAACCCCCAATATATTTCAACAGTGTATCTTGGGAATTCAAATTTACTCCTAACAACAAAGCCCTCTTCCTAAACTCCTGGGTGTAGTCTTGAATTGTTTTACCCTTGAGTTGCCTAAAATTTTGCCAAGTCATAATGGCTTTTTCCATATAGGCTAAAAGATAAAACTATATTTTAATGCAGAAACAAATTCAACCCAAGAAATAGATATCTTACCATGAATTCACATTTCCTCTTGAGTCTTTGCTTCCCACCAGATTAGTGTTGCTCCTTCTAGCCTCAATGAAGCCAACTAGATTTTTATGTCATCTTCTTGAAGGTTCTGAATTCTACAATAAACCTCCAATTGTCGAATCCAATTGTCTAACTTTTTTGCATTGACCTCACCATTGTACATGGGAAGTTCAAACTTAATGTCCAATTTGAGTAAGGAAGTTTTTTCCTTTGGGGCTTTTGAATGAGTATGAACAGTTTTTGTGGTGGAAGTGGAAGATGATGTTATTTGAGATTATAAGGATGTTGAAGATGATGAATATGGTGGAGATGGAGGAGGATTTCCTCCATTACCCTTTGAATCCTTCTTTTCATATTTCTTATCTCCTGAACTTCCCTCTCCATGTGGGGGCCTATAACTCTCTCCATCCATTTTGGTATTCCTCTCTTCATAGAGGACTCTAACCATGTCAGTTAAGTCATAGAAAGATTTCTTGAATGCTTCCTCTTCTGAAAGACCTTCAGTCTCTCTTGCTCCAAACATGATGACTTTGGATTCAAGCTCAACTTCAGGTACTTCTTGTACCTCCTCAATCTTAATTGAAGGTAAAACTTGAGGTGTTTCAAGTGCAAGTGGAATTGGAACTTTGGGTGGACATTGTGGCCTTGTGGCTCTCCTTCTTCTGGGCATTACCTCAGGAGTTGCAACCAATAGTTTCCATTCTCCTCTCTACAACTTTAACCTTGTAAGCATCACAAATTTGCAACCATTAAAACCCTACTTGCACAAAACTTAAGCAATCAAGAAAATAACCTTTCCTCTGATACCAACTTGATCTGTTGTTGAATGTTAGTTTTGTTGTGCTAATTTCAAATTCAAAATTAAAAACAAATGGTTATCTTTTGCTTCATGTGCATAGGTTCCCTTATGGTGTTTGTGAATGCAAACAAGTAAATTTTGTTAAGTTTTATTTTAAGTTCATGAGAAAATAACATGAAAATTAAGTGTTGAATAGAAGCAAACAAAGGTATAGCAAAACCATAAAAATGAACACTTAACATAGTGTTTTGATGAAGGAGTTCACCCGGCTACATCTCCTTGGACCAGCTTCCATGGCTTGGGCCTCTGTATTAGCTCAATAATGGCAAAGTGTTGTTTACAATGCTCTACTACTCCTGAAACCTACTTCAATGTGCTCATAACATCAAAATCATCTAGGAACACCTTTTCCTGATCCCAATTTGGTCGAATTTTGCCAAAGTTATGGTCAAAACAGTGTCTCCTAGTAAACCTCCACTAAAACTAGAGGAACTCCAGTTAACTCCACTAAATCTAGAGTTAGCACCGATTTTGGAGGGACCACCAACTTTTCTGCCATAACAACTGTAGTTTAATTAAATGTTAACTACAAATTAATTAACGTTAATCTGGATTAGCGCACAATACACGCGTTTAATGGCAAATTGTTAGCATAAATGTTGGCAGTCTTCATGGAAGATGTCACATGGGTGGTAAACTTTGTGGTTATGCTAAACTGTCGGCCTTCTGGGCTTCATGGTAGTGGTCACATAGGCGGCATAAATGTCACGTTTATGGTTGGTCTTGTGGTTAACAGTTAACATTTAACCATAGCCATCGGATGGAGTTTTCATATGGGAGGGGGTTACCCCGCGGGCTAGCTCCCTCCTAACCCCCAACCCGCAAACCGTTAAACTTTAAATAGCACCAGTGACCATAGACGGTTAAGAAACAAGCTTGTGGTGTAGTGGTAAGGCATGAGGTTTGCTCGGGCAAGGTCGTGGGTTCGACTCCGCCGACCTACCCATAATTTTACATTTCATGCCAATTGACACCGGTCCTTTGGGGAGGAACACGTGGTGGCCTCCGAGCTTGCCACTTGTCCCCTCCTCATTGGTCCACCTTCGACCAGTAATAACATGCCACATCACCAACCTACAGACCAACAAAAACATGACACTTGGCGAAATCTGATAGGTCATTGACCACCGTTGAATTTTCCCAATCACCTGGCATGTCAACAGTATGGACTGCTGACTATGTAGTGACTGTACATTTTTTTTCAAAAATTCATCTGTTTGGCAAAGCAGACAGAATGTGATATCTTCCTCATAAGAGCTCGGTTTTGAGTGAAACGAGTTGCATTGGGATCGTATCGTTGAGATGGACGCAGTCGTTCATGTTTTGAGAAATTTTGAGAACTTTGATTTTTGAGCTAAATACTGAGCACCTGATCAGGCCATGTGGTCACCTACCACTAGCCCAAATTGTCTAGTCACCTATCTTTTTTTCCAAATTTTACATGTTTAGCAATTCAATAAGAACATGATATCGAGAGCATACAATATTGGTTTTGAGTGAAACGAATTGTGTTGGATTCAGATCATCGAGATCTATTCAGTCGTTCAGGTTTCAAGAGTTATCACACACTTTTAATTTTGAGCACTAAATTGATCCCCTAGATCAAAAATAAAATAACTTTAAAACATTTCACCCTTTTTTAATTTAAAAGTATTATATCAAATATTAATTTTTAAAATATTATAGAATTTAACACAAGAATATAGTTTTGATTAAGATTAATAATTTTTTTAAATAATAAAAAAAAATTAAAGTCAAAATTTATAAAATATTATAATTGGATATTTTTCTATTAATTTGTAATGTTGATATTAGGTATTATTTATTAATCTTAGCGAGATTTTGGTTAAAATTAATAATAATAAAAATATTGTGTAAAAGGCTATTTCCTCTATAAGTTAGACTATGCCATAAAAAATAACTAAATTATAAATTTCATTAATAAAGACTAAATACCTATACTATTAATTTGATTTCCCAACATTAAATAAAATTACTCACATTTATGTTTAATCAAATAATAATATGAATGATTAACTCGCATATTTAAGGGAAAAAAACATCTATAATATAATATTAAATTATTCATAAAATTCCTCACTCATACTGGGAATGGAATGGACCAGGCATAACCAATATGAAATGCCAAAACCTCACAAAATAAATATAACTTGATAAAGTGTAACAACCATGTTGAATTTGCTAATTTTCTCTTCCAAATGCCATGAATTCTCGTGAAAGAATAAACACATACCCCTAGAAGGTGGAAAATTTTGAATACCATATCCATGTCATGGAGGAAACCTATTATCACTCTAGAATGTGCCTCCACTGTTGTTATCACTCTAGAGTGTGCCTCCACCATTACAGCAAGGTAGGAAATTCAAATCTAGATAATATCTTATATTATAAATCCAAAATTTTAAATTCTAATATTATAAATCTACTATATTTATTAAATTTTAACATTAATTTAATATTATAAATTTTAAGTTTCCAAAAGTTCTCAATTCAAACCCTACAAGTCAGCCAACAAAAAATATTATAAATCTTAAGGTTTTCTATATATTTATTAAACTTTAATATTAACCTAAGATTATAAACCCTAAATCCTAAAATTTCATAGAAAAGTTAATGAACCCCAAAATTTTAAGGAAGAGTTAATTATATTATAGATAAGTATACTTTCTTACAGTGCACACGAGTATCATCTCTATAACAACAATAGATGTAATCCAAAACGAAAGGATTGATCTCTCGTTTGCATTGCCAACCAGGGTATTGAAAGATTTATATAATTTACCACTTGAAATCCAACATGATTCAAATAATTTAATGCTCGAAGATACATATTCTTTATTTTAATTTCTCATGGAAAGCAAAGATAGCGATCCATTACAAGATCTTAGTAATGGGAGTACGAAGATCTCAATGTTTTCATTAAGGTTATTATATAATTTTCGTGATAATAAATATTCTAAACTGCACTTTTTTTTATAACATGAAACTTAATTTAATTATGAAAAAACACAAAATATCTGATTTTACTTTCTCAATGTAGACGCCAAGGAAAGATTTCCCTGAAAAATAAATTGCATAAAATCTCACAAAATTTGAAAGCAATATCACTCCAAATAAAAATTAGAATATGTAAATGCATATGCCTTGAATAATCGATTGCAATAATTGTAAATACGAAGAATGCAAAGAAACCATTTGATAGAAGCGAATAAAATTGAAATCCCATCCAAACCACAAGATCTAAAAAAGATTTGGATGAGAGATAGTCTCAATGAATAATACCAAGGAATTTGATAGAAGGCAATAAAATTGAAATCCCATCTAAACCACAGGATCTAAAAAGCTTTGGATGAGAGATACTCTTAATGAATAATACCATTCAATCACGGATGGATTTGAGGAATAATACCATTCAATGAGGGATGGATATAAAATTCTTGAACTGGCATGAACCATCAGCAAAGGGAGAAAATCACTGTAACTCCAGCAACTGTAAAGGTACTTGCAATATGTTCTGGGTTATAATAAAGATTAACAAGTAACGGTTGCACAAATCAAGATTTGTTTGAAAGTCAAAAGTAGTGGGATCTAATGGTGGAAAAACTTTCAATCGCCTGACATTAGATCTAATCGTGCAAATAGGTGCAGAGTGGGAAATGGGGGAGTTCTTCCTAGAGGGAAACACCTTATCGCGTAAATATAAAATAATATGACTATTATTATTTATATAGTAATTAATAATCAGAAACAAAAACGTTTATTAATGTAGTGGGTGGTGGATATATATATTAGTGTATATTAACCACATTGGTAAATGTAATTATGCTAGTATTTAAAATTACAAAAAAAAAAATATGATATCAGGTAGCAATTATTTGAAAGGTAGATAAAAGCATTGAAATATCGAGTTCCATAACTTCTAAAATATCAATCCACATTTTACTAAACGGATTAATTACAAAATTATAGATTTTTCTAATAGTATATACTCGGCACAGTTCCGTCTATTTGGACAATGTAGAAAAATAAGAGGATGAATGGACAAAGTAGTCAAATTGCTAAAGTGAAGGCTTCATTACAGCGATTTTAATTTTTATATTAACTGTATAGCATATTTTATGAGACTAAAAAATGAAAATGAATTATGGTCAAATTTGGGCATTGCATGCCCCAGGGTAACTCATTCCTTGGTGCCATTATTAAAATTTCTAAAATAGAAGCTAAATCAACCTGGTTCCAAGAATTACAGAGGGAGTGATTTTCCTTTATTCTTGTAGTGAGCTCCTTATGGGTCGAATGATCACTAGTTGTGATGAAACGACACATGACTTTTGGTGCTTCATCTTGTACCTTGTATTCAACAACCCATTCTACACCCGCACAAAAACACAATTTAACTGATGAATAGTAAATCAACGCAGTAGTCGAATGATCACTAGTTGTTGTTTTCTCCTCTGATGTAGTGGCACGTGAATTCTTGTGCTTCATCTTGTACCTTGTTTCAAATTACAATTCTCCACCTACACATAGAACCACAATTTAACTAACAAGTAGTATATCAATGCAATAGCAATGAATCATTTTTAAAATTTACACTAAACCGGATGGATTGAAAGTATTATATGAAAAATCATTATAATTTAATGTAAAATATTGAAAAAATGACATCAATTCATACAAATCTATTGAGCTCAACTTCAATAAACAAATAAATTAAATCAAGCAGAGATTGAATCCATGGTTTCAAATGAAAGTTGATGAAGTGTTAGAGTAGAGAGTTTTTTAATAGTAAGCTTTTGATATTTGGTTGTGAAAGTGTTGTCAATGTTTCAGTCTATCCATTCTCTGAGTGCATTCATGGGCTCATGAGGGAGAAGACCTCTGTGAACTTTGGTACTCTTTGTTGTTTTTGGTGCGGTATTTTTCTTATTCCACTTTGGTTTCAAAATCCTTCCTTCTTTCTAGACAATTTGGACAAATTCCATGTTTGAATCATATTCAAGGTTACTGTCTGACATTGCTTCATTACACTTTAGATTGTCATATGAGTTTTCCTTCAACAACATTAACTCGAAATTCTCACTGAAAGAACCCCTTGCAATTCCAGGATTTAACTCCAATAACTATAAAGGTACCTGCAATATGTTCTGGGTTATAATAAAGATTAACAAGTAACGGTTGCACAAATCAAGATTTGGTTTACAGTTAAAAGCAGTGGGATATAATGGTGGAAAAAATTTCAATCGTGTAACATTAGATCTAACGATGCAAAGAGGTGCAGAGTGGAAGCTGGAGGAATTCTTCCCAGAGGAAAATGCCTTATGGCATAATTAATAATCAATTGGAGCATTATTGTTTTGTTGATTTTTTTATGCTTATTATTGTTCTGTTGAAGCTATATTTTGTAGGGCTAGCAGGATTTATATCAAGGATGAAAACCAATTCATGAAAATTAATTTGTGGTGATAAATAATTATTTCTTTCTTTCTTGTAGATTTGTTTTGCTAAATATTATGTTTTGTAGGGAGAACTATTTCCCTTACACCACATAAAACTTAAAATGAACTCATACTTAATTTGGATCAAAACATATGTGGGAATAAGTTTTAGTAACTGATTATTTAAATTATTTTTTTGCATATTTGATTAAATAATTTATGGGTCATTGAACTATTTTAATGACATATAGGTTCATCTTCATTTTAGATCCAATTCCAGTTCCTCCTCTTCTCTTTTAGATAATTTTCTCTTGGGTAGGAGCAAAGTTATCTTTCTTCTATTCAAGATAGGTTTTGCTTTATTACTTGCATCTTAGAATAGTTTTGCATCTGCATTTCTCGCTTTGCATAAAGCCCTCTCTTGAAGAGGCAAATGCATAGTAATGGTTTGATTGAGCCCTCAAGTAATCAACCTTTATGTTGATCCATAACTTTAATCTATATCAGTAAAGGATCAATATAAAAGGTATTGTATATTTGGTACATAAATTTTTCCGTTTTTATTTAACAATATTCAACATTTGTCATTTAGGGATGCCTATTTATTCTTTTCTAACATTTAATTATAGGGTTAATTTTAATCTTCAAAATAGTATTAGAATTACTAACTTTTAACATAGGTTTAATATAGTATTTTTATTAGTATATTAATAAAGTAATATATTATATTAGATCTAATATAACATGTACTAACACTTATATATATATATATAGATATATATATATATATATATATATATATATATATATATATATATATATATATTAACATGATATAGAATTTATATTAACATTTGTATTAGAAGCATTAACACCTAATTAACATAGTATTATATAGAACTAACGATTAGTATTAACTTAACATAATATCATACAGGTTAGTTAGCTTAGATTAGGCTAGATTAGCCTTAGGATAGTCTTAGGTAAGCAGGTAATTGGGCCCATAACCAGTCGGAACCACCATCTTCAACAGAAAAGGGTATAATTTGGGGACCCAACCAGGTGCTCTCCCTGATGTTGATGGAGGACATTTTTTTCCCATCAACAGGACTCTAGAGATCAAACCCGATCTCCACCCTTCTCGCATAACAATACAAGGACTCCAGAAATCAAACTCGGTCTCCACCCTTTTGGCATAACAATACAGGGACTCCAGAGATCAAACCTGATCTCCACCCTTCTAGTATAACAATCTAGTGACTCCAAAGAAATAATCTGATCTCCACCCTTTTAGCATAACAATACAGGGACTCCACAGATCAAACCTGATCTCCACCTTTTTGCAATAGCAACACTAACAGTTTGCATGGAGGTTAATAAAAACGTAAGTAATTATTGTGATTATTACACATTAGTAATGCCTGAATCAGTCATTGTGGACCACGGCCCATATAGAAATTTCCTATCTGATTCATAAAACCCTTTACAGCACTAAGCTTTCACAGAGCCTAATGATCTAAGCTTGTTGAGGCTTAAGACCTTTGACCAGATAAATAAGCATAATTATCTTTGGCACATAACTTACAACTCATCTATGATTCAAAAGATATCTTGGATCCTCCTCTACCATGTAAATATGGTTTCTCACTCTTTTCTGGTGCACTTTACAGGTGGTTCACATTTTTTAATTATGTGTAACTAGGTTGGTTCAAGAATGAGGTCCTTAACTCTCCTCCTAATCGTTTACAGCCTGCCAACAGATAAGATGCCACCCCCTAGCTTAGGACCATACCAGGGATTCTAGAGGCCTTTTCCACCTCCACCCTACTAAGATTCCAAAGGAAATCCTCCTCTACCCTCCTGCCATTGACGGAATTCCACAGATAGCAATTTCTCCACCTCTCTACTTTACTTTCTCTTTTATTATCCACAATTCAGTTGAACTTTAAAAAGAATGCACTTTGACTAATTTGAGAATCTAGGTCATCTTGATCTTCATAATAAGAGTTGTGATTTAGAGTTTCATATTTAGCCACCATTATGCAAGGAAAGCCCAATGGTAATACGGAGAGGGTAGCAATGTATGTGGTTGTAGGAAAAATACAATAGTATTTACTAGCAGATTTGGGGAGTTAATAGACAATTAACAATAACATTCCCTCCTAAAATCTAACAGGTAACAGCATGAGGAACAACCTCTAGCAGACCAACACTTATCTTACAGTTTCCCAAAGTATTCATCCACAATTTCAGCCTTGACAGATCTGGAAAATTATATGTTTGTGTGATTGGCTTAAAGATAGGTGCATGGATTTCAAATGATATAGTTTATTGTGTTATTTCTTAGAGGAAAATCAGTTGCGGGAAAACCTCTAAGGTAACCTCAAACCTCTTTGAGGTTGAACGCTGACCCTTTAACCTAGAGAGGGATCTCTCCCTAAAATTTTAAACTACTCAAGGTCATTGTAGTAGACGGCTTGCAATTGAGTCCTATGGCTAGATTTATTTTAAAATGATCAAAATTTGGTTGAGCTTTATGAAAACACTACCATTGGGCATGGAGTCTAACCCAATCAAGTTTTATATAAACATAGATTCGATGAGCAAAACACAAAAGAAGGGTAGCAGTAATTCCTTTGACACTTAGGTGATTTAGACGGAGATGAAGGAAATTAGTGTAAGGGTTAAGTGAACAATAATTATTAATGTCTGATAAATAAAGAAATAGGAGCATAAAATATGAATCCCAATCTCATACACTTGGTTTTTTAGACATGAGGAAATGTAAAACAAAGCAAAATATAGACAGGGAAATATAGCACAAGAATTTCTGTAAATTCTCATGAAAATTGTTTTCATTAATGATATGCTTAAAAATACACAAGGATGGTATATCTTAAATAAACTGAAACATGTTTGTAGCTCAAAAATAATTACAGTTATCCAAAAATAGAAATATAAATATCTTAGGTACATGCATCTGAAAATATATTTTTAAACATATCAAAAATCAAAATAAATTGTTGAAAATGGGGTTGAGAAAATGTATCATGATTGTGTTACCCTCACTATAGATCGGCATTGTCATCCTCCAAAAAGGGGTTTATGTTTTGTTGTTGTCTTCTCGGTCATCCCTGCTGTAAATGCATTGATACTACCGTTGTCAATCCTTTAGCTACATGAACTGATAGTTTTGCTGACAGGCCTACTGTCAGTGCCTTTCTCAAATTGTTTCTTTCAGAATGCGTTGATAATGGAAATGTCAATGCTTTCTATGAAAAATTAGTTGACAATGGAAATGTCAGCTCTCCTCTGTGTTGTTTTATATCTAAACGCTGACATGTATGTGATAAGTGATAGATCATAAAAATTCACTTTAAGAGTGAATAATCAAAAACCCAAAACTGGTTATCGGCTCCCTAGCTGAGGGCATTGGATGTCTCTAAAATAATATCCACCTTATACATCCTCTGCCTCTTGCTATGTTTGGTTTCCATAGGGATTTTCTTTTTAGTTTCCTTGGCCTTTGACCTTTTAGAACCTGCAGTTTTCCCTTTGTTTATTATTAGGTCCTTTAATGGGACATTGTCCACATCTATCACTTCCTTGGCGAGGTCAGGATTTTTTTTTAACTTTGTCTTCAGCCTTAATTTGTTTAAAGGCCTGGTGTGAGGTATTTTACCTCCTTTGAACATTTGAAACAAGGAGGGTTCTTCTTCATCATGGGGTTTAGTTTCAACTTATTTTCCCTTGGTCTGCTCTGGTGGATGAGTTTCTGTGGGGGAACTCTTAGTGGGTGGCTTCTCGGCATGAGGGGAATTCACATAAGGAGGCAGATTTTCAATGGGAGGGTTTTCCATAGTAGGTTGTGTCTTCTTAAGTTTTTCACTTCTTCTAGCATAAACCTTAGGAATTGTAGGACCAGAGGATGAGAGAATGTCTTTCTCTTTTTGATTTTAGGTTTCAGTGGAGGTGCTTTGAGAGGAGATTTTTGCCTGAGTTTTCTTACCTTGTTTGGTACCCTTTTGCCTCCCTCGTTTAGCATTAGGGGGTTAGGGTTGAAACCCTCCCCAAAACAAGAAATGGCTCCAAGTTTTGCCATCTTTGGCCAACTAATTCTTAATTAACAACTTAATTAAGGCTTTGTGATGTAAAAAAATGAGGGGATGGATTTGCCCTAGCCCAGAAATGAGTAGCCATGTGCTTGAGACTCTCCAATAAATAAAAATAGGCATTCATTCTTACTTGTCCTCCTATATGAGCTAAAATGAAAATGGTATATATTTACATGGTTAAAACTCCCTTCACACGTGAAATATGACTGGCTAATGCATATAATCCCATGAAATTTTTCCTCCAAATAGGATCTTTGCACCCTTGCCTTCCAGTTTTTGTCCTTGAACTCAACTCTCAGTAAAAATGGGACATCAATCCCAGCTAGAACATGACTTATGAAAACCTTTTCCCCATCCCTAGTTAGAGTTTTAACCTTTTCAATTATTTCCTATATGACCAAGAATGAAAGCCCTCTTACCTCCACACGCTAACCATCAAACCCCTTGGTGAATTCTTGAGCCACAACGTCATGGTAATTGGTGCATCGGTGAAAAAAATCCTGCCACCTAGCCCGCTGGAATTGTTGTTGAATATATGGGTAAATCTCTAAGAGGTCGGGACCTTTAGGTTAATTTCTATTAATATTACTACTTTTCCCCATTATCCCTATGGTTTGGTGATTACACAGATGAGAGACCAAGATTGAATGTTGTATCTTTTCTGATTAATTTGAAACGAACCGCTCTCCAATGCTAAACTAAGAAAACTTACAAATGACAATGGTGAAAATAGTATGCGGGAAAAACAATGAGGTTTTCAGGCGTAATAACTGCTTGACATGTGAAATAATATTTTAATCCTTTGATAATTACAAAAACCACATCAATACCTCTTTGGCGGTGAAAAACCTTCCTTTCAAATGTACCTTTCACCTCCATATTATTTGTAGCATGATTGGGCAATGATTATTATGTCATTGACATGGAATGTGTTAGCGCAATTTCAAAACTCGAAATTCAAATTTTACTTTTGGAATTGATATTCCCATTATCAACCAATACTTGATAACGCTGACACTCTCATTTTCAGCGTATTCATGTTAATAACTTTCTGAACTTAATAAGCATTTATAATCCTGTTATCAACATTTCTCATGTTTATTACAAATTGTTTCGTTGACACTGAAATTGTCAGTGTTTCTTAAAAAAATTCAATCTCAAAATAAAATGCAATAACATATTATTTATTAATTATTATCAGTTCAACAGTGACTAGTCTATGGTTCCCTCTAACCAACCTTGTCTCTTAGACACATGGGAAGATTTCGTAGTGAACCAATAAATATGATTCACACAAGCACATAAAGAAGAACTATGAATGTGAAAAAAACTTAACAAGGAGAATAGGAAAATGGATTCATGACCATATGTTGTCAACGTTGAACATGACCAGGTCATAATATAGCAGTTAGTAAATTTCACACTAAGATTTCAATACTAAGCTCTTACATGGTTACACAATCATGTAGTCACGTAAGATGCCTAATTTATACAAAATGGTCATGCAATTATTTATGGAAAGGTTTATTCTAGAGGTTAACTAAACTTAAGCATGATGTTCTTCCAAATAGATAGTCAGGTCCATGATCAATAGGCCTCTGGTCTATCCATTTAACCAACACAAATCCTTTCTAAATTTAATGGATTCAATTAGTGTCCTAACATCTCATAAAACTGAATTAGTAACTGTACACCTAAATTTGTATCACCTCTCTTCATTGCTAAATTAATAAAGTTTATCAAAATATTGGATGCATATTTATCAAGGTTTTGAAGACCTAGTTCCTCAAACCATTCTGAGGTGCTATCTCCTAGCCTGTATTTCAAAGAGATTATAATATTAGATATATTTGTTTGGATTTCCTATTTCCTTGTTTTCCCCAATTTATACATGCATATTATTTCCTTTATGCCAACAAATTTATATACTTGGTCATCCCAGTGAGGCTTCAAAGGGGTTCAATCTGATGCATCCATTACTCAGAAATTTACATACAACTAATACATATAATTTTTTGCCATAAATTCTTAGGGAAATAAATTATGGGTGCACACAGTTACTTGGTATTTAATAGCAGAAAGATGTACAAGGAAAATAGAGTGTATAGAACCTGGTGGTACATTCAGCTAAACAATGTTTTCTCTTTCTCCTTGGGTTCAACTTTTACGCACCAGTAATATTGCTTAGTCCTTGTCTTTCAACAATAAATCAAGGGATTTGATTTCCTCTATTCTCAAGAAGTCACGGCCCAGCTATGAGCCTGTCTGACATAAGGAAAGAAAGGCCTCGAACTTCCTTAAACACCTCAAAAGATCTGATTATTATCATAAGAAAATCATTCCCTTAAAGTCCAGAACTTGTCCCCTTGTTATCCTTCACATTGGTCCACTATTAAGATGGCTTGAGTGGCAAAAGAGAGAGGAATATTCTCTTCTATTGTTGTGACTTAGATTAATATCAGGGCTTGAGTCTTGGCTCCCATGATTTTTCCTTCAACCTCTGGCACCAGGATTTGATTTGTTATTTTCGTGGTTCAGACCCCTCGATGTCCAAATGCGACACCCTTCTTGTAGCAACACCTTTCTGGTAGTTACCCAACAGCTTCCTTGCCTTTGATTTCCTCTACTTGTCTTGTTCACTCTTCATTCCTTCCCCCTCTTCTTGTGCTCTTCCACTTCCTTTCTATTATTCACTCTCTTTCCCTGGTTAATTAGGGCCTGCCTATTTGGCTCTTTCTTTTCCTCCAAACTGGGCTCTTCCTTGGTTGGCAAGGTGTGTGGGAGGAAAAAAATATTGTTCACGGTTTGCAAATGTCTCCTTCGCTCTCCATCATCAAGCCTCTTGAAACATTTTTACGCACAATCCTTCCAACATGGCCCTATCTTAACACTTTGATTTTAAATGGGGGATTTAATTCCAAAAAACTGATTAGGGATATACCAACAGGGTCAATGCTTTATACAAGGCCCTTACTGACATCCCCTCCTCTCAATGTTAGAATGATTGTTTTATATGCTAGTTTTAGAAAGTGGGTCTATGCCTAGAGTTATACCCAATAACCTATGTTGCAGGAAACGTAGGGCAAGGGGGCATTTCCATACGGAAACGAGTACGAAACGTTGAAACGCATGTGTTACGGCCCTGAAACGTGTTTCAGGCCGTACTGCCACGTTTCACGAAACTGAAACTGAGCAAGTATGGCCTAAAACACGTTTCAGGGCCATACGACTCACGTTTCAGCGTTTTACTTGTGTTTTTTTTAATTTTTAATTTATTTTTTTTAATTTGTTTTCTAATTTATTTTTAGGTTATCCTAGTGACTTCTAGTTGCTTCTAGATGCCTGTCTGAAGTTATAAAAGTGAACTTTTTCCCTAGTGTTGATATGGAGTTCATCAGGAAGTTTGAGGCATATGCAGTTCATGGTAATGTTAAATTTTTAAAGTAAAAGTGATATTCTCCTTTATTTTTCATTTTCATCCTTTTACTTAAATTTTTAACATTACCATGAAATGACTCAGGATGTTTGAGAGTGGTTTCGCCCTCATTCGATTTCATATGGAGAAAGTAGAATTTTAGATCTCACTCAAAATCCAGCAGACTTATCTGTTTTTCAGGATTTCAAGATTGGGGGGATTGCAATGTTTCCATTGGATTTTATCATGTACTAGGGTATGGAACTTGTATTTCATCAAGAGAACCAAGCCATCTATGCAGGGGAGACTCCCAATAATGAAGAGCATGTAGGGTACTAGGGTATGAAACGTGTATTTAATCAAGAGCTACTAAGGTCGTTCGACTATGTAGGAGGAGACTCCCAATCAAGCACGAGACAAGAAATTAGAAATTTCTCATGGCTGATTTTGGATATTTATATTTTCATTATGTGATCATTCATGAGTAAATGTGATGTAAATTTAGAGACTTATAATTTATGCATTGACAATTGACAATTTTATCATAATGTAATAAATTAGAATGTATCATATATGCTTTATGATTGCACATATTTCTTAAATGTGTATATATATATATATTCGTGTTTCCCCGTTTCCAAAATTTGGGGAGGTCGCGTTTCGTATCGGTTCCCATTTCAGAAACTCGTACCGGTTTCCCTGTTTCGTGCAACCTACCCAATAACCCTATCAAGTAAGCCTTACTGCCAGAAGCCTTTAAAATAAATCATTTTCTATTCAAATATCCTTGACCACATATCTCCAAATATTTCGTGCTATAAGAACACCAACGGTTGTGAGTATATAGGAATTTGTTAAATCTTGGTACGCATATAGCATGTGTACATCATTAACAATTCATATTGACAGATAAAAGATGTGTCTTATGACACTTACTTAACATGTATAACATAAGAAGAGAAAAATTGTTGATTTTCATGTGTTTCTCAAATAGGGCCATACTTACATCATTATTGTGGAGTACCAAAAAGGTATGCTTTTGATGATCATTTTAATAGCTTTTCAGTAGAATTTGTAAACCTTTTTGCATCATAAATCTAGAAAACAATAAAGAAGTATAACAAAACATGTGAGAATTAATATGCAAGACTTAATCACTAATAATTGTTATTCTTCTGTGCAGGAAAGGGTGAAAACGAAGAGTTGTTGTTCCGAAGGAAAAGATAAAGACAAGATAACTGATGTCCCTTTGAAGGGAAACCGAATGCAAACAAGGCTAAGCAGATCAAAGCAAATCGGCCCGGAAAAGGAGGAGAAGACACCATCTCGGCGGAGAAGAAAAGAAAAGATTAAGGATTGATAGTTTGGCGAATCCCTCAGGATCTTTGATCCTGAGGGATCGCTACTTTATTTATCTTGTTACTTAGACATTTCCGCCGTCGCCTTTATATAAAGGGACAGCACTGTTAATCTAAAAAACTCACTTTTATGTAGTTTTCTGTAAGAGATCAACTTTGATCATCGAGTCTCGTTGAAAACTGGTTCATTGTACTTTTGTCTTATGCCTTAATATAAACTTGGTGATTATCCTATCTCTGCATCTGGATTAACTCAAAGCGGTGTACCCTTGAGGCTAAGGGCTCGGCCCTGGAGGACACTTGCTTCTGTATCACTACAATTTGATTGCTGCGTGGTTTGCTTATCGTTGTTATCTGGTAATCTGATATGCTTTATGAATCACCATTACATGCTCTGTTAAGCTTAATCCATTAAGGTTTTCACAAATAGAATTGTGTGTTGACTCTGCATTATATTACTGATCTTTTCAGAGTTGATTGAATGATTATTAGTCTTGGCCGGATATTATTACTGCTTTGTTACAGAGCTCTTGTACTAAACATTTATGTCATAGATTCATTTGAAGTTGTGTTCTTCACGATTGTTGGATTCAGAAATAATGTTGTTCTATTTGGAAACACAGTCGTATTCTTGTTAATTGAGATTGATCAGATTACTGTACCAGCGTGTTGCGTGTTTCGTAATTTACCAATAGTTAGTGTTGTTTTATTAGTGAGTTCTGCTTGATTTGCCTTAAGAGTGAGAGATTGATATTTGATTGTGAAGAGTGCATTTGGGTTAGTAGATTAAGTTTGGTAATGACTCGCGAGACTTAGTTGTTCGATTGCTGTTCCATTCTAGACTTGTTGTTCAATTCCTTATTTGCTGTTCCATTTTGCTATCTGTTGTTCCATTTACTTGCATTTGTGTGAGAGACGATCTAAGGCTGTAGTGAGCCTCGGCATTCATTGTCTCGCTCCCAGACCTGTGATCCATGCTCTAATTTCCTTTCGATCAGTTTCCAAAGGGATGGGTTATTGTTGCCGAACCCTTGACTGGTAAGTTGCCTGGTTTTCTGAATGTGTGATTTTCCATGCTTTAATTTTCTTTCTGTCAGTTTCCAAAGGGATGGGTTATCGTCACCAAACCCTTGACTGATCAGTTTCCTAGTTTTAATAGTGTGTGCTTTGGTCATTTGAAGTAACTTAGTTGTAGACAAGCATCCGTTTACTCTTGTATTTTTGTAGAACGTTGTACAACTAGCATTACTCTGACAAATAGCCTCGGATTGAGTCACTCTTTGTAATAACCAAACGCTCCCGGATTGACATATCAACGTGAGATAATTAGAGGTGAAAGAGACCCTTTTTATAGCTCTACAATTATAAGGTGATCATACAAGGTATAGGTATATTATTTTTCAATATGTGTAACAAGGATAGCTAAGGGAATATTTATAATAACCATACAAGTGTAGGGTGACCAAGACAACCTTTACAATATATATGTGAATGTATCTTTAGTGAGACATTAAGCACGCTATCTACATACTTTTCAAGTTGACAAGGGTCTTTATAACCCTTCCCCCTTAAGGGGAACACCATCCTCGATGTTATATCACCATATACGATGTTGCATTCGGCATATTGTTCATGGAGCTTATAGCTTTACACAATATTTACACACATTCGCATGGATAGAGAATCCAAATAAATTGTGCTTCTACTACAAATGAAATGAAGAATGTAACATAACATCTTCATGGAGATATGCAACCATAACTAATCTGGGTAATTCACATACAAAGCACCTAGTCTAATTAGGGAATTGTTCCCTCTAACTGTACATCTGAATAATAAAGGAAGAAAACTCAGAATTAGAACTATAATGTTAAATAAGGAAAAGCATATAAACTAGAAATGAATTGATCAGGATGGTTCACACATGATTTGGGTGTGCAAGCATTCCCCACCTCTCTCTCCTTCATAAGTGTTCTTGCACTCTAATATTGTTGTACAGAACTACTGAAGGAAGGTTGTACGAAACAGTTTTCTACTCTATTGGAAGAAGAGAGGTGCCATAGTTGGAACATTGCATATACCGGGTAGATTTTTGTTATGAAGTTGCTTCTCTAGCTTAAAATCAAAATATCTCATTCAAAAGAATCATGTTCCATGTCATGTTATCTAAAGACTATGATATTGCTCACTACGAAAGATGCCAAAAAGGAAATTGGGAAAACCTTGTCTCAGCCAAAAAGGGAGGGTGTTTTTGGAAGAGTGGGAGGCTATAGTGACAGTGAGTAAGAGAAGTTAGGTACCTTGAAGTAAATACTTATTAAAATAAAGTTTATCATGTACTAAAGCCATATGTCAAACCTACAAAGGACAAAATGGAAAAACTCAAAATGAGAATGAGAGCTTCAAAAAGGCCACTTAGCCATTGGTAAAGTATGATTTATTTATTTTTTGAGATATTGTTGTTGGTATTATTTGGGAATGGGACACCTAAGCCAAGTGTGTCTCCTAGAAACTCTCACACCTAAACATCCACACCTTGTTAGAAATGTTAATTGTTATTACATATTGTCTAAGACACTATTTAATATCAATAAACATATTTTTGATTGTTTAAAACATTACTCCTTTGGCTAATTGTGCATCATTACACTACTTTTGAAACTGTACCAAAATTATGCACACCGAATTTTCAAATACGCAAATATGAGAAAGATCAGGATATATTCGTATTACTCAAAGTATTGGAGCCATTGTGTATGTTATTCTCAAAGAGGTAGGCATATTTTACATTTAAGAAAGTTGTAAAAGATGTTTCCAAAACACTCCAAGTGTTGCAACCGATCGACAATAGAGAATGGTTCACACTTTTGTATCTTGTTGTCTTTACTATTAACCATGCGCCAAGGCTCAACATGGTTGACTCTTAGCATACCAAGTCATTAACCATTGAAACCTTCACATACTCATTAGTAAAATTGGAGTCAATTATGACTAAAGAAGCAATGCATCTATCGTTGATGAAATGTTTGATTATCCAATAGACATCTCTTTTACACCTCAATAGTACAATACATTGATGTTGAAAGGCAAGGACTTTTGGCATGTTAATTCAGAGTCCACTGACAATGATTGGTCAAGTTGGAAGCTTTCCAACAGTAGAGGAAGAGGATCTCAAAGGTCCTTAAAATTCAATGTGAATTTGACAAAGATGATAGTGCAAATGGAAGTTGAGTAAGTTGAAGGATCTATATTCATAACTATAGATGACAAAAATCTTATTAGGTCTACATGCCCTGATTTGGTGGATAAATTTCAATATGAAAAGATAGTGTAGGGAAGGGACGAGTCAACATCGAAAAAGGAGGAGAGAGTAACCTCCAATGGAAAGCAACTTAATATTACATCATATTTTAAGTCCACAAATGGGATAAAGTGGTTGATAAAAGAGGTGATTGTGGTTAGGGTTGCCAATATATTTGTTTCATATTTTGCATCTTGACAGCTAGTTGTTGAAATCAGCCATATGACAGGAACTGGACTTTGACAAAGGACATTGTTGACCATTCTATGTCAACTATCTTATAGAAGTTCATTTTATTTTATTTTCCAAGAATTCCATCATGTTTGAGCAGTCAAACATTTAGAGGTCATCATTATCTCTAGTTCGTTTCCATAAACAAGGAATACTTCAACCTTTGGGATAAAAGAATGTTATCGACTAGAGTCTGGAATAGGGGATTGGTAAACTTCTAGAATAACAAGGAAAAACCCAATCACACATCCATCACGTGTTCTTCTCCTCACCTGAAGAATATATTACTCACAAGAAATATGAATGAAGGAGACATGACGATAGAATGTATCAATGGCCTATTGATCATGTCAATCCAACTTATAAGAATTGCATTTAATATAAGTACATCTTGCCAATATGGGGGCCCAATTACTTGAATGGAATTCATATATGGCATAGGCACCTCTATTTGTGTGTTGGCTTTAAGGTTTCAGTTGCGAACCTAACTATTTGTTTTCTGGATTGGAAATTCACATATTATATCGTAGACAAAAGCATTGCTTATTTAGAAGAAACTGTAATCTGGAGATTGATCTTGTATCTGTCTAATTTGACCAGTTAGCAGTGTATCCATTAAGGTTTCCTCATATGATTCATTATTCATATGAATAAAGTGAAATTAACTCATTTAATTGTACTTATGTAATAAGTCCCATCTCAATAGGACAAAGTGTTATCTTCATGTGCAATCATACAAAGATAATTAACCATCCATTTTTTGAATTTTTTTTTCGTCAACATCTGTGAGTTAAACACAAATCCTTTGTAGGGAGACCCCTAGAGTATACACTCACCTTGAAGTGTGGGAAGATAAATTGTGATGACAATGTCTTGTAAGCCAAGTTTCCATCAATGTATCGTGAGTGAAAACCTTACACATCCATGGTGACAAATTGAGTTGTAAAACAACTCATTTCCCAATATCACAGATTAAACATTTAAATTGCATTTTGTAGACATTTATGCATATATGGCATAATCCATTGACAAACACCATTGTGTTTTGAATGCCAAAATTGAAAAGCTAAAATCATTTTACAAGAGAGATTCCACATAATTCATTAATAATACTAACTAACTAATTTCCCTTCCAAAACATTTACCATTAATGAATAATGTTGTATGATACTAACTTATAACTTGTTAGCACAACTATTAAATTAGGCATTGTCTTGAATACATTGTTAATGTATGCGTGAAATCAAAATTCACCTATTTATTTTTCACCCTAAGGCCTAGTGTTGGAACTTGGGCTCTAATACCACTTGTAACAACCCCCCCCCCTTGTCTAACCTAGAGAGATTACTAGGCTACCTAACTCTTGAGCATGGTTGCAAGAATGGGGTAGTTGTCTCTTACGTGTTCTCTCCTCTTCTTGTTTATTTTTTCTTCTGCACTCCATGTCATAAGGTTTCTTATTGTTATAATCACACCCCCTAGCTCGGTACCAGCTTCTTTATTCAATCGCAGTGTCACAGTCCTTAATGATAGTATTAGTGAGGGTATCCTAAGAAGTAAGGACTAGTAATCATGGTTACTTAGTCCTTAAAGGGGTATGGAAGTAGTACGAACAGCAAGACGCATATAAGGGACCAGAGACAGATTTATTACAAGCCACAAACAAGGAGATGTCATGCTATCCTAGGGGGGCTTGTAGACCGTCCCACATATTTTAGCTTGTTGACGAATAACCATACCCTAAGCTTAAGTGTTTCCCATGGCTATAAATCCATTAAAAGTCTTGCAATCTTGTAACTCCAGTAAATAGTTACAGTCAATAAGATAACTCAGAGTGGGCATTGGGGTGAGGCTCCTAATTTTTCTCCCAACCATTGGCAAGTTTCCAACCATGAAACTTCCACCCCCTACCTGATGGAACTTGCCCCAATGTCTAGACATCCAGGGACTCCAAAGATCTAGTCCAACATCCACCCTTCTAGCATAACGATGCTCAGGTACAGGAATTTTGGACATATAACCCGGCCTCCACCCTCCTAGCATAAGATTGTTCAATCACAAGGACTCCAGATATCTCATCCAATATCCACCCTTGTGGTATAGCAGCACAGGGACTACAGAGATCTAATCTGATCTCCACCCATCTGGCATAAGAGTACAGGGACTCTAGATATCTAACCCAATCTCCACCCTTCTGACATAACAATACAAGGACTTCAGAGATCAAACCTAATCTCTGCCCTTGTGGCATAACAATATAGGGACTCCAGAGATCAAACCTGATCTTCACCCTTCTGGGATAACAATACAAGGACTCCAAATATAAAATTTGATCTCCACCCTTCTAGCATATCAATACAGGGACTCCATAGATCAAACACGATATCCACCCTTCTGGCATAACAATACAAGGACTCCAAATATCAAACCCGATCTCCACCCTTCTAGCATAACAATACAGGGACTCCAAAGATCAAACCCGATCTCCACCCTTCTACATAATAATACAAGGACTCCAGAAATCAAATTTGATCTCCACCCTTATATAGGTTCATTAACCTTAATCATGATGTACTTCCTAATCGATAGTCAGGTCCATGATCAATAGGCCTCTGGTATATCCATTTAACAACGCAAATCCTTTGTGAATTTAATGGATTCAATTAATGTCCTTTTAATAGCTCATAAAATTGAATTAGTAACTATACACCTAAATTTGTAGCACCTCTCTTTGTTGTTAAATTAATAAAGTTTATCAAAATATTGAATGCATATTTATCAAGTATTTGGAGACCTAGTTCTTAAAACCATTCTGAGGTGTTATCTCCTAGCCTGTATTTCAAAGAAATTACAATATCAAATATATCTGTTTGGATTACCTATATCCTTGTTTTCCCCAACTTATACATGCATATTATTTCATTTATGCCAACAAATTTATATACTTGGTCATCCTCGCGAGGTGTCAAAGGGGTTCAATTTATGCATCCATTACTCATAAATTTACATACAGCTAATACATATAATTTTTGGCCACAAATTCACAGGGAAATAAATTATGGAAGTACACAATTACTTGGTATTTAATAGCAGAAATATGTACAAGGAAAACAAAGTGGATGAACCTAGAAATGCATTCAACTAAACAATATTTTCTCTTTCTCCTTGGGTTCATCCTTTACACACTATAATACTACTAGGTCTTGGTCTATGTACTAGCACGCAGTCCCAGAAGAAATACTACAGTTGAGTACATTTAACTCAGAACTCAAACTCCTTTTGTTCCACAACAGATTAAGCCTTCCTCAAAAGTGTTTCGAGCCAATGGCATTGGGTAGAAACTTATCTCTCTAGTAGAAGAAATACAACCTGGGGAATGAGATTCTTTCAGCAATAAATCAAAGGATTCGATTCCCTCTATTCTCAAGAAGTCATGACCTAGATACGAGACTATCTGACATAAGGAAGGAAAGGCCTCGAACTTCCTTAAACACTTAACAATATTTTATTATTAGCACAATAAAATCGTTCCCTTAAAGTCCATAACTCGCCCTTGTTTATCCTTCACGTTGGTCCATTATTTCAGATGGCTCAAATGGAAAAAGAGAGAGGAATACTCTCTTATACTACTATGACTTAGATTAAGACCGGGGCTTGAGTCTTGGCTCCCATGATTTTTTCTTTAACCTCTGACACCAAGATTCGATTTTCTATCTTGGTGGTACAGACTACGCGATGTCCTTCTTGCAGTAACACATTTCCAGTAGTTACCCAATGGCCTCCTTGCCTTTTATTTCCTTGTCTTTTTCACTCTTTTTTCCTTCCCCCTCTTCCCGTTTTCTTCCACGGCCTTTCTACTATTCACTCCCTCTCCCCGGCTAGTTAGGGCCTACCTATTTGGATTTTTCCTTTCCTTCCAATTGGCATCTTCTCAGGTCGGCAAGGTGTGTGGGAGGGAAAAAATCTTGTTCACGGTTTGCAAATATCCCCTTCGTTCTACATCATCAGGCCTCCTGAAACATGTTTGTGCACCATCCTTCTTAAATGGCCCTATCTTAACACTTTGATTTTAAATAGGGGATTTAATTCCAAAAAAAATTATTAGGGAGATACCAATAGGGTCAATGCTTTATACGAGGCCCTTACTAACATCCCCTCTTATCAATGTTAGAGGGATAGTTTTATATGCTAGTTTTAGAAAGTGGGTATGTGCCTAGTGTTATGCCCAATAACCCTATCGAGTAATCCTTACTATCGCAAGCCTTTAAAATACATCATTTGTTATTCACATGCCCTTGACCACATATGTAAAAATATTCCGTGATATAAGAACACGAACGCTTGCGAGTATATAGGAATTCGTTAAATTTTGGTACCACATATAGCAAGTGTACATCCTTAACAAGTCATATTGACATATAAAAGATTTGGCTTATGACACTTACTTAACGTGTATAACATAAGAAGAGAACATTTATTCATTTTCGCATTTTTCTCAAATAGGGTCATACTTACATTATTATAAAGCGACCATATGAGGTATAGGTATATTATTTTTCAATATGTATACAAGGATAGCTAAGGGAATATTTATAATAACTGTAGAAATTTGAATAATATAACACTTATTCACAGAGATTATCCTGATTATACACTATTTGCGGAATGCATGCATAATACATAACCTCCTCTACCATTGATCATCAATTTGCGGAATTAAAAAAACAATCGCATGCGCACATTGAAACATCAATCGCACATATCAACACAGTATGTAATGGGGAAAGCATACAGCTGAAAACCCCCAACTATCTGTATATTATAATGATAGAGAACATGTAACAATACATAGTACAATACTCCTCACAAGTACTCAGTACTATCTCCACATGCTACACACAAACTAGCTCAGATCTGAACAAGTCACAGGTTCAAATCTCCTCCACTGTTTTGCCTGCCTCTATTGCACAATCCAAGTTGAAAATAGATCGGATCCAAGTTCCAATTCCCTTGGCTTGTACTGCGCAATCCTCATTGGCAATCTCAATCAATGATTGTGCAAATCTCATGCACAGCTATAGTCACAACTGATAGTAGTCTCACCATTTCACCCACCTCTAACACTTGTCTCCACTGAACTGTCCATGCACTGAGTTAACTGATGTATTCTTTAGTTGATTTATGAGTTAATAACTAGTGAATTAATTAATAATTAATTCACATCACTCATCACTAGTGTATTTGGCAGTTAGACTAAATACAACTAGTTCAACTATGTCAAATTGAACACAACTCCATCAACTCCACAATCAACTCCACCAAACTCAATCACTTGAGTTCTAACTGAAGTCCATCATGCAATAGCTCAACTAACCCATAGGAAAAGCGTATTTCCTTCTGGCAGTTGCATGTGCCACATTCGTAGCTCGAACTAAAGTGCTGCAAGAGGATAAGATAATGTTTATAGTCCAAATATTATTAAGAGCTAATAATATTCGACTGTTCTATTTTTGGCTGGTAGTCTAAAAATAGACTCTGCCCATATGTCTAAAAATAGAGGTCCGTTTATTTTTACCAACATGACCAATCATCCATAAATAGCATCCTACAACTCATAGACCATGATCCATATGTCTAAAAATAGACTTTGCGCCAAAAATAGCCTGCGGGCCCACTTAGTGAAGACGACTTCTTTTCACTAAGCTCCATCATCTTGTTGAATTTTCAACAATAACCATACAAGTGTAGTGTGACCAAGACAACCTTTACAATATATGCGTGAATGTATCATGATTGAGACATTGAGCACGCTATATACATACTTTGCAAGGTGACTGAGGGTCATTAAAATCCCTCCCCCTTGATGGGAACACCATCCTCGATGTTTTACGACCATATACAATGTTGCATTTAACATACTATTCATGGAGCTTACAAATTTACACAATGTTTACACACATTCGCATGGGTTGAGAAGCCAAATAAATTGTGCTTCTACTACAAATGAATCGAAGCATGCAATATAACATATTCCTATAGATATGTAATCGTAACTGACGTTGGGAATCACATACAAAGCACCTAGTCTAACTAGGGAATTTTTCCCTCTAACTGTGCATTTGAATACTAAAGGAACAAAACTCAGAATTAGAACAAACTCAGAATTAGAACTGCAATGCTAAATAAGGAAAAGAATTTAAATTGGAAATGAATTGAGGATGGTTCATGCATGATTTGGGTGTGCAAGCATTCCCCACCTATCTCTCATTTATAAATGTTCTTGCACCCTAGTTGTTGTTGTACAAAACTATTGAAGGAGGGTTGTACAAAACTGTTGTCTACTCTGATGGAAGAAGATAGGTGCCATAGTTGGAACACAGTCCAAGCTACACACATGGCAAACTAACAAACCTTGCATATACCAAGTAGATGTTTGTTATGAAGTTGCTTCTTGAGCTCAAAATCAAAATATCTCATTCGAAAGAATAATGTTTCATGTCATGCTATCTAAAGACCTCTTTTTTGTCGAAAATCATGTGATTTATTTATAAAATATATTTAATGGCTTTTGTATTGAATGGTACAGGTTGTATATTGATTAAAAAATGTCTGAGAAGTTGTCAAGTAACAAAAATATCGGTCATCTCAATGATAGCACATTCAAAAAAGCAGAAAAGGCAAGTTCTTTGCAAATTCTTTACAAAATTAATATGATTGAACTATATGTAAGTTTAACTAATATGTATTGGTCAGTGTATGTCATGCAGAGCCACAAAATGAGGAAGCCCGTTACAATTATTTTTTATCTAAGTGCACAAGAGTGTAAAAGCCTAATAGAAAAATCGCAAAAGGATAAATCAGGTGAATGAAAAAATACTACTCAATATGATTTTTTTTTTAATTTTCATTAATAATATACTTAAGAATATTAAATAAAATGTTTCAAACAATCTATTAATTCACATATTTTTAATATTATACAAGGACCAACAACATTGGAAAAGAATGTCATTCTAAGAAAAAAAAATTATAGAACATGTAAATGGCGATGAATTGGTCCTTAGCTCATCTGGTATCATGTTGGAGGTTAATGAAGGGGGGGGGGGGACTTTTACAAAACTATGATGGATAAAGTGGAATGAATGTATAAGCGTACATTCCACTTACAATGCATAAATCAATCCAATGATTCCAAGAACAAAATTATATTTAAACTACATGAAGCGTTTCAAGGGCAATGGTCAATGAGACCTGTCAAACTTTCAATAGCGAAAACATACAACAACAAAAAAGAATCATTGAAAAAGTAATACTCCTAATTAATATATATATATATATATATATATATATATACAAAGCATTCATTTATTAATATCAATTTTGTTATATTTAGTTTTCATATATCAATATACAAGCATTCTATTACTTTTTCAAGAAGATTATGAAAATAATAAAGGATCAACGAACTGATATCCGAAACATACCAGTAGGAATGTCCAAAAATATATACAAGGAGATGGTCAAAGAAATGGACATAATTGCATCATAGGAGGAGCCATCTCAACAACAATGTGATTCAAATGTATGTAATATGACGCAAGCAAACACCTCCTAAAGGAAATTTCCCTGGTTTTCATAATCGCCTTACCGTGAACCTATGGGTTATGGCCCACTTATACAAATTGGAAGCATTTACATTGGCGGTTTTAAAAAAACCCGACCAATCACCTAACAGCGGAATAACACACAATCTGTCAACTAACGTCAGTCCCACCTGAACGCATACAACCTGACCTCAACTAGATTTAAAACTGCATCCATAAACTCCTCGAGTCCACTCAGCAATTGAACAGCAATTGAATAGGGACCGGTCCCACGTTGACTTCCCATGTTGACTTTCCTACAAATCTTATCGGATTAATTCTCCACCGTTGATCTCATCATTAATCCGACGATTGATGGTTCACCCGATCATCACACATCACATATCGCAATTTCTCCCAGCTAGGTTTCATTCACTCATGAATGATGCGATGCAATATTAATCCAATGGTCAGCATCAGCAGTGATCCAATGGTTTGTGGCCCTTCAACTAACACACGGGTTAAAAACAACTTAACCCCCACAGTTGACTGTGATGTCAGTGGTTGAAATTGAAATCAATGGCTAGGAATGAGTGTGGCACTTCAACCCCGATCAAGACACCCGTAGAATCCTAACCTTCGCAGTTACGCATTTCACTTTGGCTTGTTTCACTTTTCCACCAACTTGGCGCTTCCACTAAATTTCCTTCTCACCTCCAGGTCGACTTGTTACCAAGTTCAACTCTTCCAACTCCTTTCTCTACTTAGAAACAGTATGCCGAGACTTCTCTGATTTATTTACTCTGCCTTGCAACTATACCTCTGTTTCTTTAACACAACTTTGAACTGGAATACATAATATTCTCTGTGTTATTTTCCTTCTTCCAGATTTCGTAATTCATTCTTTACTTGACCTATACATACATCTATTAAATCCGACTGGAATCACACGGATTCTACCCAGATGGTAAGTCTTTTGTCACTCAGAAAGACTTTCAAAAATTCAACTTGAATTCATTCATAATGGTTTATCACAAAGAAACCATAAATTCACAATTACAGATCACTCAGCACATAAAAGAAATGACACACACAGTCATAATGAATTCAATTTCCTCATTCATTAAACAAATGTACAAATACAAATAAAAACCTGTTTACAATCTAGCTTTGGCCTGATCTGCCTTTACATGATCTATATCAATGGCCCTTTCTCATTTCAATGCTCGTAGGCTCACAATCCAACCTTCTTGTCTCCTAACTCTCTCTCTAACTAACTCTTTTAAGCCTTCAAGGCTTACAAATTATACCCAAAAGGATTCTGTTAACCAATTTTGGTTCAGATCCTCAATCTTCTCAACTAAATCCTAAGAATCCTCTAAGTCCTCAATTAGTTCCTAAAATATCTTCTTTATCCCTTGAGGATCTCAACTTTCAACTAATCCTAAGGATCCTCCATAAATCATGAACTACTTTCTAAGATTTACAATATCTCAATCCATACTAATTACTCATCATCACTCATGTTCTCCCACATTTGAGAACATTTACAAATATCGTCACAATATTCTAATTAACTCCTATTCTAAATGTCTCACCTAAATCACTCAAAATATTTAAAATTACATGAATTAAATACTTAGGAAAACCACTCTTTTGAAAACACAAGACCACCTAGATTCTACTAAATGTACACATTTTCGGAACCATGATGCTCCTGCATCAGACTCCCAAAGTAGAAAATAATCATGATCTCCAGATCATGTGCTTCTAATCTTTGTCCTCCTGGATCCCAAATTTTGTTTTGTAATTTATCTTTGCCTATTTCTTTTCCTTTCAGTTGTTCTGTTGTTGCTGTTGTCCGCTGTTGTTTTCCAGGTTTCCATACCTTATGATTCAATGCTCCACTGGCCATGCTTTCATAGTCTGCTATTGTCTTCCTCTTGTTGTTGCTTCTTTCCTTTCTTGTTGTTGTCTTCTTCTGAGACACTTTCATCATTAACCTTATGATCAGTTCAATCTCTCTGTCTAATGTATCTTTTGACTGTTGATTGCCTTCAACTCTTAACTGTTGAATTTTCATTACTACTGTCGCCCTTTTATCCTTACTCTCTTGTTCATTATTTTCTTCTATAGAATTTCGCACCTTTTCAGTTGTTGCCACATTGTTTTCCAAGACCATTTTCTGCTTTCGTTCATTGCAACTGATAACTTCCTCTTCCTGATTGTCATTCATGACAATTTCTTTGTCTTCCTTCTTCAGTAATTTATCATGAACGTTTATCCTCTGCTTTTCCAACTTCCTCCTTTGAAGGTCTAACTCTCTATATAACTCAATGATTTTACTTAGAGTAAAATTTGGAAATTTCACACAATCTCCCATTTCTTCATTTTCTATTGACCAATCATCAGATGGTCCTTCTTCCTCTGCTAAATCTTCCTTAACATCTTTCATTAGATTTTCTTTCTCTTCTTCTTTCATTTGGTTGTCCAACTGTACCAAATGTGTTCCAGTTTCTGCAAAAACATATGCAATCATAAGACAATTATCAAAATAAAAAATATAAGGCCTTTGTACCTCTTCTTCCTATGGCAACCTTTCAGTACGTTGCTCTGATCTTTCCTTTAACTCCTCTGTCAGCACATTAGTATGCTGATTCAAACTCAAAGAATCCATGAGACTATCAATAAGTCTCTTTTCCACACCATCTGTTTTAATGATGCCTCTCTGCACTTGTTCATTGTAGTGAATTATTTGTTCTCCAATCTCATTGGCATACTCTACTTCAAAACTTTCATCCTCTGGAAGGTATTCTTCCTTTTTTTTTACAGCTTTAAAAGACTACCTATCTTCTCCCAAACCTGCAACCATACACAAATTATCAGTTTTAAAAACACAGGACCTTATGGACTCATTTGATGCTTCAGTCATCAAGTCTTCTAGCTGATTTGAATCATTCATATGATCCAACTCCTCTGTCTCTTCATCACTTTCAAAAAGTAATGGTCCATGTTCTGGTTCACATACCAAAACTTCAACACCTTCTCTAGCATTTTCCTTTTGTTGTAGCTCAACTCTTTCGAGCTTCTCTGTCTTCAATTTGTCAACTATAATTTGTTCAATCTCCCTCAACTCCTTTATTAACTGCCTATTTTCTTGTTGATTCCTCTTCTCTTGTAGCCTCTGCCACTTCACTTTCTTCCTCATGACATAACCACATTTATGGTCCATCTCTACAACATTTCCATTAATACTTCAAGCTGAACTACCATCTCATCCATTTCTCTAACATATTTTTCGTCACTCATTCTCATTCCATTTGCCTTGGTATCTTTCTTCTTTTGTCCTCTGCTATGATCTCTTTCAGAACCTCTGTTATGACTGTCACTAGTCATCATCCTTTCCATCTCTATGAGTTCCTCACTCACTTTAGTATGAGCTGCACAATACTTTGCAACAACAAGTTTTCCCTACTGCCATTTACCTCACCAAGCTTTCCTCTAGACTTGGTCTTTTGGCAAGTACTGGTCCTCTGTCTTTGGAACCTGCTTGAGAATTTCCCTCTGCTCCTTCTAGGCCTCAACTCATCTACACTTTAAGAACACAACTGTAATTTTCTTCCAATCTTTAGCTAGAACATTTAGATTCTCCTCTTTGTTCACTTAGAAACTCTTACCAGCTTCCTTCATCCCTTAGCAATTCTACCCACATCCTCTGTGTAATTTCCTTTGTGAGCTGCAACAGAACCCCTGCAGTAACAAGTCTCCTTCTTGCTACATATGCCTCACTAAGCTTCTCTCCTCTGAGCTCATTCTGTTAGCATTTCTCTAGTTCTTTCCTCTGGAACCAATTGAGCACTCCTTGCTCTAGGTTGCTGCAATCTTCTCACCTTCTTATGCTGCTACATGTGCATCAATATAAAAACCACAAACTCTCCTATCTTCAAATCAAATTAAAATAAAAAAAAAACATATCATCTCACCTTCAAGATCTTTTTCTGATCTTGTCCTACCATTCACCTGCACTTTGAATGGATTGTTCTTTTATCCAACCTTCAGTTATATCTTCAAACTCTGCTACTTTAAGAACTTGCAAAAGTCCCTCTTATAGTTTAACTACTGTAATCCTGCTCTAATTTCTCACTCATTCGATTTCTGCTAATCATTAGACAAACTTGCATACCATCACCTGTCTTTAGGATCTCACCACTCCTGCAAATCTATTTCATCAGATCTTCATGCTTTCACTATGCAAATTTTCAGCATTCAGCTACCGTCAATCAGATTTAGAATCTAATTCTTTCTTTCAATCTCCCAGCTTTATCTTGGTGAAGCCTAACTGTCAGCAACAATTACTCCTTCATTGAGTTTTCTTTCATTGTTTCATTTTTACCCTGAGTTCTTCAAAACAAATTTACATGTTCCTTTTACACGCAAAGTCTTCTTTCTACTCGCAAGAAACCTTTCCCTGCTCTGATACCAAAATGACGCAGGAAAAAACCACCTAAAGGTAATTTCTTTGGTTTTCATAATCACCTTACTGTGAACCTGTGTGTTATGGCCCACTTATACAAATTTGAAGCGTTTACATTGGCAGTTTTAACAAAGCCCAACCAATCACCTAACAGCGGAATAACACATAATCCATCAACTAACGTCGGTCCCACCTGAATGCATATGACCAAACCTCAAATAGATTCAAAACTGCATCCATAAACTCCTCGGGTCCGCTCAAAAATTGAACAGCAATTGAACGCATTTGAACAGCAATCGGTCCCATGTTGACTTTCCCACAAATCTTAATGGATTAATTCTCCACCGTTGATCTCATCATTAATCCAACGATTGATGGTTCACCCGATCATCGCACATCGCATATCACAATTTCTCCTGGCCAGGGTTCATTCACTCATGAATGATGCGATGCAATATTAATCCAATGACCAGCATCAGCAGTGATCCAACGGTCTACAGCCCTTCAACTAACACACGGGTTAAAAACAACCTAAGCCCCGCAGTTGAATATGACGTCAGCGGTTGAAATTGAAATCAATGGCTAGGAAGGAGTGTGGCGCTTCAACCCTAATCAAGACGCGTAGACTCCTAACATTCGCAGTTACACATTTCACTTTGGCTTGTTTCACTTTTCCACCAACTTGGTGCTTCCACTAAATTTCCTTCTCACCTCCAGGTCGACTTGTTATCAAGTTCAACTCTGCCAACTCCTTTCTCCGCTTAGAAACAGTATGTCGAGACTTCTCTGATTTCTTTACTCTTCCTTGCAACTATACCTTTGTTTATTTAACACCACTTCGAACTGGAATACATAATATTCTCTGTGTTATTTTCCTTCTTCTAGATTTCGTAATTCGTTCTTTACTTGACTTGTACACACATCTATTAAATCCGACTGGAATCACATGGATTCTACCCAGACGGTAAGTCTTTTGTCACTCAGAAATACTTTCAAAAATTCAACTTGAATTCATTCATCATTAAGTAACGGCTATATTAAACGGCTAGTTTTCGAAAAATATTTAAATAATGATATTATTTCATTAATTTATTAAAAATATTAATAGGTAACGGTTATATTAAATGGCTAGTTTTTGAAAAATAATATGTAAATTAATTTATTAAAACCAAATATTACTAGTTCTTGAATAATAATATTTAAATAATGATATTAGTTTATTAATTTATTAAAATATTAATATGTAACGGCTATATTAAATGGCTAGTTTTTGAAAAATAATATCTAAATAATGATATTATTTCATTAATTTATTAAAAATAGTAATAGGTAACGGCTATATTAAACAGCTAGTTTTTTAAAAATAATATTTAAATTAATTTATTAAAAACCAAATACCACTGGTTCTTGAAAAATAATATTTAAATAATGATATTAGTTTATTAATTTATTAAAATATTAATATGTAACGGCTATATTAACGGCTAGTTTTTGAAAAATAATATTTAAATTAATTTATTAAAACCAAATATTAATAGTTTTTGAAAAATAATATTTAAACTAAGATATTAGTTTATTAATTTATTAAAAACAAATATTAATAAGTAACCGCTATATTAAACAGCTAATTTTTAAAATAAATAAATAGATAATCAAAGTCAAATTTTAAAGGAGGGGAGTCAAAAATTATAAAAAACGAATGAAGACCCTAATCGAGACAGGATCATTTGATAAATAAAATAACTAATGGAAATAAATTCAAAATAATTAATGGAAAAAATAAATAAAATAAAACAAATATTATTATAATTTAAACATTATTGTTCAAATATAGTCGTTACTTGAAATTATGTCTCTACATTGCTTTCTATTTAAGTATTTGCCATGGTCTGCCTCTTCATTTGGTCCTGATGATGAACCACACTTGTTGGTTCGAAACGCGTCAGCCAAAAAATTCTCTCATGTGATTTCTACCGAAATACTTTGTTTAATTCATTATGGATCACAGAAGCTTGAATACAGAAACTATTAATCTGATTCAATGTGTCAACGACTAAATCACTGAAATACTGAGTCACAACAATAACTAATCACAGATATACCAATATTGAATCATTGAATACTCAATCACAATTTTGTCACATCATCACTGATCAATATACCAAGCCACAGTCAAATCAATCGAATCCACACTGTCAGACACATACCATCCTGATCAATACATCATTGGCAGACAATAGAAAATAGAACAAGCATCATCAACTGTCATTACCAAGCAACAGTTACAAACCCTAGAACATATGTGTGACTTTCATTAAATAGATATGTGTATCTATGTGCTTCCCATATATAAAACCCGCATAAAAATTTCAATATACTGAATAAACACATTAAACCCTAATCATCAAAATGCATACGAGACTAGTCTGAATCATATTAGCATATGTATGTGATATTCCTAAAGTGAACCTACGTATAGATATTAAATTACTAAATCAGATCATTGTTGCAAACACAACCAATGTCAAATACATATCTTTGCACACATACTGTCAGAAAAGCATAAATCTCAGCAAACATATTCAGATCATAGCCCCATTATAGCAATGTTAACTTATTGAACATAAATAGATTAATCAATCATATCCATAAACTTTCAAATCTTTCAGATATGAACCTTCTTCTTGCTCATTGGTGCACACATGTTTCAGATCAAACCACACATGAATAATCTTTCAAACACACACAAAAATCCTTGATCTCCATCTCCTTATATAGCTTTTTCCTTTGCCAATACCTCAGGAAAATCCCTTGGTAATGTTGTTGGTATTCGGTTGACAAGATCAAATAGACATTTTAGGAATAATACTATGGAAAATTACCATGGTAATAGCCCCTGGTTTCTAGTTTTCCATGGTTCAGATTATGTGCGAGAATTTTGTTCACAAAACCTGCATATATATGTGACTCTTCTTCACTCGGGTCGCGTATATTTTTCAAATTTCACAATTTTCATTCATTTTGTAGCTAAACTGCCAATTCTCTTTCATATCTTTTGTAATATCTATAGCATCAAACATGTCATCTGCAATAGTTCCATAATCATCATATTATAACCAAGTTGACATCAAGGACATATTTGTCAAGCAGGTTTCCATCAAGGACAACACATTATCCATAATGCCAACAATCTCCCCCTTTGGACTTGATGGCAACCTCTTTGGTGTTTAGAAACCACTTGAAAAACACCAAGTCTTCTCTCCCCCTTTGACATCAAGGGAAAAGGGTTGAACTAGGCTGAATGAAGTACTTCCCTTTATAGAGCTTAATACTGTAAGTCTGATCTGTTGATATGAACTATGATGTCTACATATTGACCATGTTCCCTAAGAGCAGATGCTGGACCTTCTAAAGATATGCAATAAAAGTATAAGAATTTATGACTTAAGTACATGGCTATTCATGACCTTTCCTATCACCAATGACTCTATGATCGATCACCCAACATAATGGGGTTACATGCATGATGTGGCATGATTCCAATAGCCCACACATGATTGAATTTTACAATGATTACAGGATGGGTATTTTTATGATCTCTACATGACATCTATAACAAGGAACTCAACAATTAAGTATCTTTGTAGCAAAACCATGATACTTATTAGCAACCACCATGCTCCAAATAGGCATCTATAGCATAATCATCTGACAACAACAACATTAATGAACATCCTCATCATTAAGAAGCATCAGTCTCTCCAATATCATCAATAATGAATATAGCATGCATACCCTCTTCATCAGGTGCATTAATTTAGTAGGAATAATAAGGCACCATCCATAACTTCACCATATGCAACCCAAGCATTATTGGTAACCCGTGACATAGTGACAACAACAAATATGTTTTTAGTAGTGAGAAATGAAATAAGACTGATGTCAACATTAATAACCATGAACTCATTATAGACACCATCATGCAATAAGGAGTCCTAAAGAGACCATAATGCCAACAATTAACCATTAGAAGCATAGAAGATGCTCCCGCTAAACCTGTGCCAACTCTTCATCATCAATTTTGATTGCATTATATCCACCAATAGCAAAGAAATAGATCAACAACAATAATAAGACTTTGCAACAACTCATCACTTATTAAGAATCAATACTCTTTCATACATTCCTAAGTAGCATATGAACATCCTCAACAGATTGTAGAAAATCAATATCAGAATCAGAATGTCAATAATGAACTATTGGAAACATAAAGCTCCCCCTAAATTTGTGACACTTATTTATCATCACTCAGAATCATACGCAGCTATATAATTTAGGCACCACGTACATGCGTAATTTTCATTCATAAGAAACACGTACAGAATATGAAATGTTGATTCTACCTAGCAACAGCTCCCCCTGAACATGTCATGTTTGTTCTTGGTCACAGTCACCTCATCAAATGCAAGATCGGTAATATAAACATCAACATAGGGAATCATCATCAAGGAACACATGTATAACTCCCCTTGAGATCATACACTTATTTCCAACAATCTAACCCTGTGGATCTGACATCTGCTCCACCTGCACTTATGCAATCCTTTTTGAAATAAACATTAGATATAATAGACAACAATATGGACAATATTTCCCTACTCTGAATCTGAAGAGGAAGAACGTGACTTCATATTCATGCCTAAATTCTTTGTTAGTACATATAATTTACCTGAACTTTGGTATCCTTTTGTTATGACTTTTCCAGTGTCTTTTTCTATGATCTTGCATCTTATTTATGTAAAGATAATTACATTTCCTTTATCAGTTATTTGGCCTACACTTAGAATGTTTTGATTTATCCCTTCAACCAATAATACTTTCCCTGCTTCTCTATTCTTAACATCAACATTAGCATTACCAATGCCTAGTACCTTTGTTGATGAATCATTTGCAAGAATAATCTTACCACTCTTGTCTTTATTCGGAGAGAGATAAATTTGTCCTTATTTCCAGACATGTGATGAGATCATCCATTGTCAATGTACCACTGATCTTCTTCTTTCAATGTGCATATAGCAAGGCCACACCTTACTTGTTATTCTTCCTTCTGCATAATATGAGGAGTGTTAGTGGATCCAACAATGTTATTGTCTTTCTACATGTTTTGTTGACTAAATGAATTCATTGATTTGTTTTTGCATTATTTTGCTACATGCCCAAACTTGTTACTAGTATAACATCTCACATAACAAGATAAGGGAGTAAAAAAATCATAATATTTTTGTTTCATATTTCTCCTATTGCAACCAATAGCTTTGTGACCAAACATTTTGCAAGTAAAACAATAGCCCTTAAAGAAACCTAAGTACCTAGGAGCTGATGATCATCCTGTGAATCTGCTTCTGCAATTTGCTGCAAAGTCTCCAAAGTTATGGCAGGTAAAACATTCAGCATCATTGTCCAAAGGAGAGAATGGATTGTTATTTTTATTGTTAGGAGCAAATTATTTCCTTTCAAAAATCACTTTTCTTGGTTGTTGATTTGATTGACTTCTTAATTATTTACCTAGATTATCATAGTTTGATTTGTTACCCTCACAAGCTTGTGAACTAGATTCTCCTTTTATAGTTTCATCAAATCCAAGACCATATTTAATGTAGGGAGACCTTTGACTGTTAATCGGATTATCCAATATCTTAGAGCTATCTTCAAATCTCAATTGCTTATTCTTTTCTGCTAACTTACCTTCTAGAGTACTTACCTCAATATATTTTTGTCTTTTCGTCTTTTCCAATTGTGTTCTCAACTCGATGATCTCCTTCTTATGCTCATTTTCTTGTTCTTCAAATACTTGAAGTATCTCCTCATATTGCTTGTTTGATTTTTCAAGATCATATTTGAGATAGATAATATTTTCTTCTAGTCCTTCGTAATAATTGGTTCTTTCTCTAAGCTCTTTGATTGTTGCATCTTCGTCATTTCTTTTTGCCTCCTGCAAATTTCTTAATGAAGATACTTCATCCTCCAAACTTTGGCATTGATCTTCCATTTCCTTATACTGCTTTCTCATTCCTTCTTCAATTTTCCTTCCTTATTTCAAATAGGTTTTTAATGTGACTATATCTTCTTTGTAAGCACACTCCTTTTCATCAAACTATTGCAATAAATTTCATTGATCTCTATTCTCATATGTGAGATTTTTAATCTTTGCTTCTAGGTCCATTATTTTTTAATCTGTTTTCTTTGTAGAATGATTATTTTCACTTCTAGCCAAGAGAGCAATTTCGGTTAACTCATTATCTCATCACTACATGAGAAAGGGAATGGGAAATCATTTATACAATGGTCACCACATCTAAAATTCAAACAAAAAGCAATAAATGATGATTCCTAGTCACTATCTTCATTATCTTCCTCATCATTGATCAATAAAAAACGGAGTGTTCCTGAAGTTGAATATTTGTTGACATCTTTCAATATAGTTTGTTCATGGTCTTTATTGCTGAAATTGGCACTATATCTGACATATCACTTTCACGGCCACAATTTTGTTGAACTGACTTCTTCCTTTGAGCTACCTTCTTCTTTTGCTTCTTTCCCATTGTCCTTGATCCACTCTCAAGCAATAGCTTCTACTGGAGCGACTTGCTCTGATACCAATTTCTAGGAAAAATATGGGGGTGGGGGGGGTGTTGAATCAGTATTTTTAATTCACTTCAACTTTTAATTTCAAAGTCACTACTGTCGTTCAGGAAACTTGTGTGTGTACATGCCTTTAGTGAAATACAACCACGTATATCCAGATTACTAATTTTTCATCATTTTCATCAGTGATTTAACTTAACCATTGCATCATTATTTCTTTAGTCATTCCTTATGCAATAACCATGATCAGTATAAAGTAGATAAATCATCAACACATAAGAAACACATCAACACATATGGACACCGATTTTTAGGCGGAAACCCAATGTGGTAGAAAACAACCGTTGTCCTTATCTTTGTCTTCTTCTCGTATTATAATGAAAAATCATTACAACATGATATTATACTAGCACAGACTCTTGCTAGGACATAGGCACCCACATGCAGAAGGCTACAACCTTCACTCATTCTCCAAGACCCATCGGAAGGGAACTACAACCCCCTAATCTCATTTAACGGCTCCAACCCCCTCATTGAAGGCTACAACCCTCAGTACCGTGTGGACTATGTTTCATAATCTTTCACACTGGATCCACCTATCTTAATCAACCATATAAAATTGTAAGCCACCTTTCATCAAATTTTTGAATTGGACCTACACCCAAACATATGCTCAATGTAACACCTTCCTCCCACACCTACCCAAGTAGTCATCCAATCGGGGTAAACATGTGACAAGAGGATATTATTATGGGATTCAACCTCCTATGTGACCTTAAGGAACTGGAATCAACATAAACACAACATACATACCTTCCACATCATCATGATAAATCCCAAGAACCATCCCAACCTTTCTGACAACCATCCCCTGGTCCCACTGAGTTTTTAGACCAATTAACCCCCAAACGCTCCCATGATATGGGCATCCATGCATCCAAAATGCTCTAGACGCTCCCACATCATGGTATTCGAGCATCCAAGGACTATTTTTCTCAGTGTTGTGCCAGCGTCCCCGGGATTTGAGCCACTTTTTCATGCCCAAAGCCCAAGTCACTGCCCAAAATTAAATGACACCTTCAGAACAAAAAGATAACAAGGTAATGATAATACAAATGAAATTACTTGAACAAGGGATTTATTGTACCCCTACTAGCCATGACAGGCATTTCATCAAACATGTCACAAATATGTAATCTATAGGTGTAAACAACATATTTAAGCATAGGGGTCTCATACTTATCTGAGAATCGCTAAGAAGCATTGTTCCCTTATATCATTAGTTGCATTATCATCTATTAGGTCATAGATACATTGTTCATTCATTTACAAATCAAAACATGAGGAAATCCATACATCATCATTGTCATAATACATGCTTATAACCAACATAATAACAACAAAAATATCAAGGATACATCAACCATAAAATCCACATATAAACCAATACATTTATACATAATATATCAAGGAGAGAACCTCTTATTAATGAATGCAAAATCCAACCTGGGATGGGACTACCACATTCCACCTGACCATAGAATGGTTGAGCCAAATCTCTCTTCAGCCATTCACCCCTGTGCCATATTCCAAGCATGAATGTGGGACTCAAACCAAAAGAACCAACCAGGGCATCTCGAGGCTAAACCACCTCACCCTCATCAATACAAACCAGGTTTTATCGCAATCCATTCCAGATCACTAGGAAAACACAATAAACATGTAATCACAGGCTTTACCACGATCTCCACTAGATGACTAAGCCAAAACAAGCATGGATGCCACCGGATTTCTCCACCTACACCGTGAGGAATTTCTTGTCTCCTAGTCTCTCAGGATTTACCGCAATCCACATTGGATCACTAGGCCCTAAACCGAGACCCACTCTCCAGGATTTACTGCATATCCCATCCCGGGATTACTAGGCCTGATGGAGAGCACCCACCTCTAGGATTTACCGTATATCCCTCCATTCACCGGTCAAGGATTCCTAGGCCACCGAGGCACACAATACCTGGATTTACGCAACCCATAGTTTGGTTTAGGGGTCACTAGGCTAGTGGCTTTACCACAATCTACAGTCTGATCCAAGGATCACTAGGCCATGTGTTCTTTCTTTCGAAGATCCACCTCACTCAATTTTGAATCCATCTGGCAATCCAGCTCAACCAAAACATGAGAACCCCATCACACCTAAATGGAAAGGCTAAACTGGGAAAAAAAAAACTGTCACACCTGTAAAAACCCATGCCATAACAGCAAAAGAACCACACGCAATACCATGCATGTCAAATCTAGCAAGGAAAACACACATGCAAATCAATACTGCAAAGAATCTTGTTGTAGCTGCTTGAACTTGCTCTTCCTTGCTGGTTCTTTGCTTCCATTTTATTTCTTGCTCCAATGCTAAAATTCTCCAAGAAAACTCTAAGTGTTCAAGGGTATGAGAGAGAGAATAGAAGAGAGATCCAAAACTGGAACTAACAAAAGTCTGAGAAAAAACTTGCCAATTGATCCTCAAAATCCTTTTTATCAATGAGGCCTCTATTTTCTTCAATTTCCATTATTTTCCTTCAATTTCCTCCTCACACGCAACCTGTGACCTTTCACCTTCCTTTTCACATAATTTCCATTATTTTCATAAATAAATGTGCCAAAAATGCCATTTTGCCTTTCCAGAGCCTTAGCCATTGCCTTTGTCAATTTCTTTAACCATAACAGCTGAAATGAACACCCACAAGGATGTTTTTCCCACCATTCAGCTTGGAATACATGTCCCATGACCGTGGTCTTATATATTTTTACATGAATTTTTAACCAGGGTTGTTACAGAACCCTCCCCTTGGGGGAACACTATCCTCAGTGTTCAATGACACCTATAACTAGGAAACTATTGAAAACAAATCATACTGCCTATGGAACTTTATAACATAGCTCATTGCAGTGTTTACAATGACCATCGCTGAAACATGACAAACATATTGTTTACTGGAGCTTTATAACACAAATCATTACAGTATTTACAATAATAACCACATATATACTCATACACATTTGCTTCACCCATCAAATAAAAGATTGATGTCTGCATCAGCAACAAGGGAATCCATAGGCTTACACCTCCACCTTCAAAAGTAATGCCAGGATTCACCTCCTTCCTAGGAAGTCTAAAATCCACTGTCAAAGTCAAAGCTGCATCCAATGTCTAGCGCTACAATCCTGTGCCACTTGTCCTCTCAGTGAATAGTTACCGACTCATTGTTCCAAGGCACACTCCCAATGTGCATTTGATTCCATATGGAAATGCTAATTACCAAAACAAATATATCCCTAACCTTCCCTTCTCTGGTACATAATACCTCGGGCAATCCAGTCACCCCCTTCCATGCAGTCACTCACCTTCCAAGTTCCCCGACATCCCCTATCATGGGCAATCCATCCCTTGGAAAGCCTTCCACGCATTAGAAGGTCAAACAACCAAGGCATATACCTACCTCAAAACCATCATACCAGTCATAGCATGCTCATGGAAATAATTGAACATTATTGGGTACCAGTGTCCCACAATGGCCCTGCTCTTGAAGTGATTTACCAACATATTGCTACCTATTCCAATTTCTTTCACTATCACTGCTAATTCTTGCCGTCATTTTTGACCACCCAACTGAGCATTTCATAATTTCCTTTACCAAGCACATAATTTCTATTACATTCAAAAATAAATTGAGATAACTTCAAATCATACCTCATTAATGGCCCGTCAATAAGGTACACTTGCAAGTATGTTCGCTTCTTGTCACAACAAGTCAAACTAGATCTTTGACCAAATAATCATGTATAAACATATCACATCAGGTTAGCTCAAAACACAACCATCATAGATAAAAATCATAAATCACATGTAACCATTATAAACCAGAATCATAGATCACATGTAATCATCATAGACCAGAGTCATAAATCGCATGCATAATAAAACTGAAATAAATAATGATACTTATCCTTTAATCAACCCTTAGCTTCTACCTTTGTCCTTATTTTGTACGCACAACGGATCAGTTGCCACACCCGACAAACACCCATTTCCTTTGCTTCTCTTCAATTATGTAGGCATACACAATGTACATCACAACACATACATCCACACACAATGTACGACATCACATAGTGCATACATCTACACCTGATATACATCACGACACATACACCTACACCCAATGTACAACACAACACAATATATATGCCTACATCTGGTGTACACCATCACACGATACATATATGTACAAAGTGTGCAACACAATGAATACGCATGTCATGATACCATGACTATGCAATGCACATACGTAGTACCGCATGTCTGCAACACAGTGTGTATGACATGTGCACAATACCACATGTACACTAGTACCATATGTACAACATGTACAAAGTAGCACCGTACATATCACCACCTGCACAACGTGTGCACAGAATCACATGTACACAACACCACCTGCACAACGTGTACACATTTCCATATGTACACCCCACCACCTGTACACTGTGTACACAATACCACATGTGCACAACACCACATACACGACATGTACACGACACCACATGTACACAACATCACATGCACGACATGCACACAGGACCACCTGCACACAACACCACTTGTACAACATGTACACAGCACCATGTGCACATAGCACCACATGTACAGTCATGCACACAACACCATATGTACAACATGAACACAACACCATATGTACATAGCACTGCATAGACAACATGTACATAACATCATATTTACACAACACCGTATATCCAATACGTGCACAACACCATATGCACACAACACTACAGATCCAACATGCACACGGTACGATATATGCACAACACCGCATATCCAACATGTACATAATGCCATCTATACCTAGAATTCCATATACAATATTCACACAATACTATATGTACCACCTTGTGCATAACATTTCATAAACAACATGTACACACACTATATATACACAACACCGCATGTGCACAACATCACAAATGCAACATGTACAACATATACGATATATGCACAACAGAGGTACCACACATCCAAAACCATGTTGTCTCTACCAAGCAACCTTGATCCAGTGTCTTATCCATGCTTGTCCCAGCATGTCGCAAACCACACTGCTTTCATTATGTTGATGTATCCTTCAGTGTTACCAATCATAACATAAACATAGGCATAATACAAGCATAAAATATCAATTCATATCCACATGACACTAACTTGATATATTTTTCATGACTACTCTGACTACTTGATTCCTCATAAACTAGGAGCCTCTTCATGTCATTCACCTACATAAGCAATCATTCCTCCACAAGAATGATCCCTGATGACCCTGTCAGACAATGGTATGTATACATACATACATGCATATATCTAAACATTAGGATTAAACAGCCATGATCCATGACAACCCTCTCGGACACGACATACATACATACATACATGTATACATATATAAACATCAGCATAATCATGATCACAGCATAATTACCAAATAGCATAAGGTCAAGTTTAAGAGAACACCCTTTATCCATGCACAACATGCATAGAATTGAGAACAACAGTTCCCAGCATAGCCAAAGTATATGACACCTCAAATCCATTTACTTTAACTTTCTAGTTACCTTTCTCATGTCTGTACCACCACCATCCATTTACCACAATGGACCCAACCAGTCCAACTGGTTGTCATATTCTTACCTTTCGCTACCCTTATACATGCACCAGGCTTCATCTGAGTCTTACATTACCTATTAGGTTCCGTTCAACCCTTCCTCTTTCCCAAACCAATTCCCAAGACCCTAAAAACACAAAAAGGCAAGAAAAAAAGAAAACAAGAAGAAAAACATGAAAACAAATAGCAATATGATGCCATAAACAAAGTGGCATGGCCATACACTAGACATAAACAAAGTTGCAAATCAAGCACAAAGAATCGAAATCACAAGAATCTCAACAGACACCATGACTTAATCCCCATGGTTCCCAGTGCTTCCAAGGGAAATCTCAACCTGAGCCTTCTTCGAGATTTCATGGCAACTTCTTTTCCATGCAATCCCTTGCATCATACTGCCATCAACAAAAAACTTTCAATGCAAAAATAAGTATCAAAATACATTGGTTACCTTACCTTATTGTTTCAAGCATGTTGTCTTGCAACTAAACACATCCACGCCATCTCTCAAGGGACTCAAATTCATTTGATAGATCTAGGTACAACTAGACACCAGTTGTTATACCTATCAAATACATGTCCATGAATATAACACATACCCACATAATGTCAGACGAAATCAAGGTTAAGAAGACTTTCGGTATGCAAAGCACTCATTATTTTGGAATTACGGCTTCCAAACATAGCCAAAGGAATTATTTCCTAATTCCTTTCTTTTACCTTTTTACCTTGTTGCAATTAAGGCTTACTATGTATTGTCACATCACACAACTGTTAGTTATATAAACACATCAATTGTTACCTTGTCATGCTAATACCAAGCATGTTTCCTGTAATTGATTACATATGTCAACCAAAGAAATCGTGGCTTACTATGTACTGTCACATCACCCAACTGTTAGTTATATAAACACATCAATTGTTACCTTTTCATGCTAATACCAAGCATGTTTCTTGCAATTGATTACACATGTCAACCAAATGTTCCAAATATCAAGACAATCATATCTATCAATTTAAAATTGACCTTTACCAAGACTAACAATCATGTCATAATCCATAGTCAACTCATAGTCATTAGACATAATGCTACAACTGTCACCTATTTACACTCAAGTACATATCAGTTGTCTCAATACATATGTATTAGTACAACTATCTTAAAACAAGATCATTTCACCAAGAAATCTTATAGACACATACTCATATCATTCAAGTAATCAAACATGCAGACACCAAATAGATGACATAATAGACACCAAACACTCAAACACCAAATAAACAACATAGTCAAACATTCAAACACCAAATAGCCGAAATAATAAAACTCATACCTTAATGTATCTTAGGGGAGGCTATCGTATCTACACAATCAATCTAGATTAGCATGATGATTCCGTAGAAGACTATGAGGAAAGGTTGCAAATCAATCACTGGAGGGATAACTATTCCCTTGATCCTAAATCACTCAAGCTTGTACTTCTCCTAGGAATTAGGGAGTATGTAATGGAGACCCTCAATATGTTGTCTTGAGGAGATGTTTACCAGCTAACCTATGATGACATTAAGACAGTATTCAAGAATCATTCTAGGGTTGTTAGCAAAAAATGTAGGTTCAGTCAAGGCTTGGTCAACTCATCTCCCTTTGCGTCAACTAACAAACAAGAGATAGGGAGTATGTTAGAATAATTTAAGAGTGAAATGTTGCATACCTTTTCCTTGTAGATGGATACTATGTAGATCAAAAGGAAGCAAGAGGAAGCAGAAAGGGCACTAGCCATCTTTTTCCCTAGATGCACTAAGAGGCATCCCAGAAATGAGTGCCCATTGAACACCATAGAGGTCTGCTCTTCCTTTGAGGAGAACCATGAAACAGATAAATGCCCCACTCTTCCAAGCCTAAAGGTTGTGTACCAAGGGGCTAAGAATGGCTTGGAGCATCTCTTTTTCATCAACCAGAGAAGGCCCCAAGGTCTTTGACCTTATCAACAGGGCATGCCAAGTGCATAGTATACTTCTTACAATTCAAACTAGAATGCACCTTTCTTGCCTTGGTACCCTCCAACTCATCCATCTTGGTCCATTCCCTTTCCTTGGTCCTATTCTCCTTGGTATCCCCTTCATCCTATTAATGCACCTTTGTATCTATATCAATCTTAACCTCCTCAATGGGGCAATGCCTTACAAGGATGGAGGCCTCAGGCAGCCCAATCTCTTGCCTTAATGCCTCCTCCTCAACCTCAGCCATAGCTTCCTTACCACAACCCACCTAAGTAACCTTAAATGCCTACCCAACCCAATTTGAACCCGAACAATAAGTAGGCACAATAGGTTTACAGTGGGGACACATCCCATCTTGCTTATGTTGTGGAAATCCAAGACATCAACCTTCGGTCTAGGAAGGTACCTCCATATGCTCACCCACCTTCTCCACCTAAAGAACTTAAAGAAGAGAAGGAATATAGTATTCCTCAAGCCAATGCACCTCCCTATCCTAAAAGGTTGGTCCAACCTAAGCAGCACACCCTGAAAGAGGCTAAAATTCTGGGAGAATTGAAGAACTTGTGTGTTAAAATATCCCTTCTCCAAACCATCAAAGATGTCCCCATTCACAACAAGCTTGTTATAGGTTATTTTGTCTCATCTAATCAATCAGCCTCCTAATGGTATCAATCAACATCATATTCCCCCATTTCATCATCATTGCACAAATCCTTATGCATGACTCTCTCATTCCACAAAGTTTATGCCCTAAACTGCATCATCTGAGCCAGTTTTAGGACCAATGCTCCCTGGCCTCTTGCTCAACTGAATTCACCTACAAGTTGATCCATTGTGGCTTGTGTTGATCACCTACAGGTTTCTCCCCTTTGCACCTGTGTTGGTTCTATAAATTTGGGAAAAAGAGAGAGAATCTCGAAGCCTCCATTTCCAAAAGCTTCCAGGATATGATGTAACCATTTACCTCAAATAAAACATTCAGATCCTATCCTATCCTACCTTGGATTTTCCATTCCTTATCCTTATATCTCATCCTCCCATCAAGAGTGGATCTCAATCCAAAGATTGGTAAACGAATAAGAACTCCCAACTTACCTCACTCCTCTATATATTTACAGCCTTCCATGTGCAAAGGCTTGGATTTTGGAGAGTGATTCTACCCTTATGTTGTTGTTGTGAGAGTTATATTTTCATGCATTTAGGGTGATTGGAGGTGCACTTTGTCACAAATGAAGGACAATTCAATAACTTGGAGGAGATCTTCTACAATATTAACACCTATTCATGGTTGTAACTCACTATATTTATATCAATACAAAGAGTTCTATGTTTTCCTATATGTGATGTCATTATTTCATGTATTTCAATACCATGTTGACCTGTTGAATGAAATAGATAGATGATGCTACATAGATCTCATAGTTTCTTGGCTTGTGTTGTCTAGTTGTGCAGGTTCTAAGTTTGACAATTGAAGCTAGGATTGGAGCATTCAAGCCAAAGAATGAGCTAAACACACGATAGATTCCAAGTAGGTTTCATCCCTTCATCTACTTAATTTAAGGAAAATATTGGGTCCTTTGTCTTTTTGTTGTTCTAGGTTAGCCACAAAACTTAGGGAGATACTTTTGTCCGCATTCGTAAATCCTGCATACAAGCTTATCAAGGAAGAATGTTTTAAAAGGCCTAGTAGAAGAAGAAGAGATACCCCCACTATCAATGTTGTTTGGTAATTGTCTAATCTAATGCTTGGAAGGATGATATTCCCAAAGTACTTGGATCCTAGTAGCCCAGTGGTGGATGTGCACATTAATAGCATTATAGTCCCCAATACCTTGAATGACATTGGGGCTAAAATCAATGTTATGACCAAAGAAATCATGCTCAAGCTCAACCTCCAAGGAGCTTTGAGGAAAACCACCACAATATTGCAGCTAGCATACAGGTCCATAGTATCCCTTGAAGGAGTTATTTAGGATTTGATGGTCTCCATCGACTCCTAGGAGTATCCCACAAATTTCCTTGTACTCCAGCCCAAAACCAAGTTTAATGGTTACCCTCTCATCCTAGGGAGACCTTGGTTGGATACTTTTTATGCCTACATTAGTTGCAGGGTTAGGAACATTACCATCAAGAATGGGCATCTCTCAAAGTAGCTCATACTGTATCCCCAATCTCAACCTTCTATTGAGCATGACTTTCCCTTATGGATAAAGGATGGGGAAGAAGAAGAGTTTTATCAGACATCCCTCTACCTAGTCTGTACATTAGACACTACTGTAAGAGGTAGGAATCTTGATGAAGATGACCTTATTGACCATCTCTCATAGAATCAACCTCCCACTGCCATGCCAATTGATGAACTAGTGGAAGAATCCTTGGAACAATCGAAGGGCAATTTGTGGACTAATTTGTGCCCTATTGACCTTGATCTAGATCATGTCAAGGTTTTAGAAATTAGCCCATCTAGAACTATAAAGATCAACCCCTCTCTCATCCGAGCAAGAGGATAAAGTATGCACTATGCTAAGGAAACATCTTGATTCTTTTGCTTGGGACTATAAGTGTAGGTTTTAACCCTGTACATAAATTACCTGCAAACGAATTATTTAAATAGAAAAATAAACAATGGCGAGAACATAAAACAAATATACAAAGATATTTTCCTTTGGATCCCAAAATCAGGACTACCAGATTTATTTTTCATTATGTTTCTTTCAATTTTACAATACATATATATACATGTCAAAGCATTCATAAACCCCAATCCATTAACCCTGGATTAGAACACAACCATAGTTCCCTTGACTAGATCAAAAAAATACCATGGGTAGAAAACCATCATGCCCAAAAGCATGTGCAAAACCCATGCACAAAAATGTGGGTAGGTTCACCCACCATCTTCGGGTCTACCCCACTTGTGACACCCCCCCCCCCATTGCGCCTGACGTAACGTATAGAGTGCAGTGCTAGTCATGGAAAGAATATAACACACACCCAACAATAAGGAAATGAAAGGTGTGCATCCTTCAATTTCTACTTGTCATATATACATCAAGGAAGGATGCAAACCTCTGCGCCAACCCCAGAGGAGGATGAATCCCGCCCTTAAGGACATTGTAAAAGAAGAATTGTAAAATTTGTTGGATGCAGGGTTCATATACCCCATTTCAGACAGTGAGTGGGCTTCCCCTCTTGTCATAGTCCCCAGGAAGAATGGGAAGTGGAAGATTTGTGTTAATTATAGAGAACTTAACAAGGTTACAAAAAAATATAATTTCCCTCTGCCTTTCATTGACCAAGTCCTAGATGGCCTTGTAGGGAAGAGATTATTTTCCTTCCTAGATGGATTTAGTGGGTACAACTAAATACAGATCAGCCCTGAGGACCAAGACAATACCACATTCACATGTCCTTGGGGAACCTTTGCCTATATAGTCCTTCCATTTGGTTTATGTAATGCCCCTGCTACCTTCCAGAGGGAAGTTCTGAGTATCTTTGTTGACCTTTTTCATGACACTATTGAGATATACATGGATGACTTCACTCCTTATGGATGTGACTTCCAGGAAGCTCTTTCTAATCTATGTAAAGTCTTAAAGAAATGCATTAAGATGAATCTTTCATTAAGTCCCGAGAAATGTGATTTTTTGATGAATGTAGGGACTATCTTAGGCCATTCCATATCTAAGTAAGGGATACAGGTTGACCCCAACAAATTTTCCACCATTAAAAGGGTCCCTACCACTCAAAAACAAAGGGAATTCAGAAGCTTCCTTGGATTGGTTGGGTATTATAGGAGGCTCATTAAGGACTTTAGTAGATTGGATTCACCCCTATTTGGATTATTGGCTAAAGATTCAAACTTTTTTTGCACAAATAGATGTCAAGAGGACTTTGAGGTATTGAAGGAGAAGTTGACCACTATACCCATCCTTAGGGGCACCAATTGGGCATTGACTTTCCATATTCACACAGATGCATCAGATAAAGTTGTAGGAGCAGCCTTAGGACAAGTGGAAGACAAACTGCCCTATGCTATATATTTCATCAGTAAGAACCTTTCTAAGGCTTAACTTAACTATACAGTCACTGAAAATGAACTCCTAGATGTGGTGCACTCTTTGAATAAGTTTAGGCACTATATCACTGGATATCAAACTTGTTTTCACACTAATCATGTAGCCATTAAGTATTTAGTGAATAAACTTGATGTCAATGCTAGAATCATTAGATGGTTGTTTATATTACAGCAATTTGATTTAACTATTGTTGACAAACCAGAGAAACAGAATGTGGTTGCAAATTTTTTATCAAGACTAACCTTGCCTGTAGATAAGGAGATGGTAGATTATCAACTTCTAGAGGAATACTTCTTTTCGATCTTGGTGCTATATCCTTGGTTTGCTAATATAGCCAACTACTTAGTTGTTGGTAGATTTCTTCATAATCTATCCTCCAAGGAGAAGAGCAGGATCATCAGGAAGAGTGCCCCTTTCACCCGGATTGGGGGAAATCTCTTCAAGTTGGGGCCAGACCAGATTTTGAGGAGATGTGTAAGAGAGGAGGAGGTCTTTGACATCCTCTCGGCCTACCATGATGGACCCTGTGGGGGACATTTTGCTGCTAGAAGGATAACCTTCAAGGTTTTACAAGTTGGATACTACTGGCCTACTCTACATCAAGATGCAAAGAGGTACACTGCCAGATGTGATGAGTGCCAAAGGATGGGAAATCCTACACCCAAGGATGAAATTCCCCTACAACCTCAAGTGACTCTGGAACCATTTGAGAAATGGGGCATGGACTTCATTGGGCCTATTGATCCCCCATCAAGGAAGAAGAAGTAAATCATTGTGTGTAATGATTACTTGACTAAATGGGTTGAAGAAAAGGCAGTGAATGAAACAAATGAGCAGAAATCGGTTGAATTTCTAAGGGAGAACATCTTCTACAAGTTTGATTTTCCAAGGGAGTTGGTCATTGATAAAGGGGCACAGTTCACCTCAAATTTGATTGTAGAGGTCATGGAGCATCACCATATCAAGAATACGAAATCCATTGCCTATCACCCTCAGGAAAATGGGTAAGTGGAGGTCACAAACATATCCTTGGAGAACATTTTGACCAATATTGTTAACAGTAGCAGAAGGGATTGGGCAGACTGACTTGTAGAGGCCACTTAGTCCTATAATACCATTTGGAAAGCCGATTCACCCCATCCAAGTTGGTCTATGGAAAGAAAGACTTGTTTTCCATTGTGTTAAAAACCATTTTTTCACATCACCCAAAAAGGCTTGAAAACCTGATCAATCAACATCCTTGAACACTTTTTCATAATCCCTTTTCAAAGCCCTAAGAATTATCTCTCTAAAAATTATGAGTTTTTGGGTCCATCTGATCAAAAACCATGTTTTTAGCCCTAGCGCATTATGTATGCATGTCCATTTTCATTAGGTAAAAGTTGCATACCTGAGCAACAAAGTTGATCAGTGCGGGTTTCTCCATTCTATAGGTGCACTGATTCTGGAAATTTGGGAAAATTAAAAAATATTTTTGAATCTTCTCCTTCCAGAAGCTTCTAAGGTGATTTTAACCATTTACCATGGATAGAGATCTAAAATTCCTATATAATCCTAATTTCGTGATATTTTCTCTTGTCCCTTGAGCTTATCCCCTCTCATAAGTGGATCTCAAGCCTAGATTGGTAAATCCTAAACTACCATGTTTACCCTATAATTTTACTAGCTCCCGTGCAGTTTGGGTTGGATTTTGGAGATTGCTAGTGCCCTCATGTTGTTTCCCTGAGCTTAAGGAATAATCGTCCATTTTCATTAGGGTTGAGTGTGAAGGTTTTATTTTTGGAAAGGAAGTACAAGACAATTGGGGAGATATCTACAAATTCAGCTTTTATATATGGTTGTAACTCTCTCCTTTATTTATCAATACAAAAAGCACTATGTTTTCCTATACTTGTGTCATGTTGATGCTTATGTATTTCAATGCCATTTTGACTCATTGAATAGAGATATTGTATTATGATATGTGGATATTGTAGTTCATTTATTTGTTTTATTCATTGTTTCATGTTCCATTTATAGTGCATGGAGCTATAATTGAAGCTTACAAGCGAAGATAAAAGGAGGAATTGCGACGGATTCCAAGTAGATCTCTTTTCCGTAGTCTAATATCTCTAAGCAAAACATTGATATTTTTGCATTCTGTTGTTCTAGATAGACCACTAGATCTAGGGAGTTCATTTTTGTCCGCAGAAGTGAGTTTTCCATATAACAAATTGGCAACTCCATTGGGGAACGATATTTCCCTTAGTGGTTTCCTTGCCCTTAGTATTATTCCATCTTTCAATCTAACCTTAATTGACTTATTCATACAGTAATTGACTTTAGGAAAACACACTTTTAAGCTTGGTCAGGTTTCTTGTGTCGTATTTTGACCAAACTTACCCCATCGCATTCTTTGTTTTGAGATAGAGTGCCTCAGCGCTACCTCTCGTCTTTGGAACTACGGTGAAGCGCACTGGTGTTTGTTTTACACCTTTGTTGATCTTGTAGGATGCAAAAATTTTCATTCCTTTTCCTTACTCTTTATTTTTCTTTGGTCCAGTAAGTTTTTCTTGAGTCTCTAAGTTTGTCTATGTCTTTGAAAAACCATCATCATCTTTGCATTTGATTTTATTATCCTTTGATGAGAAATTTTTTGGGTTTTTCTTCCTTCTTATCAATTAGTTTTTTGGGTTGATTATTGATTGGTTTGAAGACATTTATATTACAATCATATTATGTGTGATTTCTCGTATCAATGATCTAGTTCCATCTTAGTTTTCATTGCATTTGAAGATTAAGAGGAAAGAAAAGAAAAAATTTCATTATTTGCATCATTTAGAGTTTTGAATCTAAGTTGGAATAGTTGCATTAAAGCATATACTTAGGAATCTTTTTTTACTGCATTTTTATGTGATGCATTATTCTTTGTTTCTTCCCTCTCGTAGATAGGTTTTCATTGAAAATAAAAAGAGTTTTTACATCATGCTAGATTGCATTATAGGGAATTCAGGTGAACTCATTTGTTGAAGCCTTGAAATTGAAACATAATTAAAGAACAACTCTAAAATTTACCGAATCAATCTAAGGAGTATTTGGAACATTAACGACGCACATAGAGGTCTAGGCTAGAGACATGTTCTGACATCTTTAAACGTAGTAGTTTTCATTCTTTGTCTGTGTTACATTCTGGGGGTAGTCGGTATTCCATATATGTAATTATATCAGATCGTTCACCATGTACCTTTGGGTATATCAAATGGCGCTCCACATATATCGGAATACTTCCTATCATACAGGACACATTAGACAACACTACCATGGACTTCACTTCCACATACCTCCAGGTATATTTTGGAAGTCCCCTATAAGTTGTTATCCTACCATATGTAACCAAGTCAGTCGCCTTGTATACTGTGATACATCGAACACAACATTTGGGGAGATTGCTTGCACGTACTAGAAATGGTATTATGCAGTTCACAGTTACTTGGTAAACCCTTTTGCCCAGTTACCCCTTTTTTATTCTTTTATCTTGTTAATTTCTAAAATATATTAAACCATTGTGTACGAACACCCTAGCAACCCCATCATTCACATAGAATGCAAAGATTGCCTCCTATACCTCTAGAGGAAACACTTGGTCGTCGAAAGAATAAAAAGACGCAAACTTTCAAAAATAACACTTTGGAGCTACCCCTTCTGGAACTACATCCGAAAGTAACCAACGAGAATCGTCACTTTCCATAAGTATTGAACTCGATATCACCTCTTTACCAACTGGTGAGTCTAACGCATTCAAAACCAAAGCCCTTGAAACTTCACTACCTGAGGTCATTGAACCTGAATTTCCTAATTCAAATACATTACAACCTTAGGTCATACAACTTGAGGTTATACAACCTGAGTAACCTCAGTTAACTGAGCCTGTTACTTCAGGGTGTTCTTCCTCTCCTCCTTTTTCTTTGACTCAACCACAACCCGTATATCTCAGTCTAATGGAGAAAAACTTCCACCTCGTATTTATAGTATTGATGAAATTACTGAAGAATAGTCTTGACCTTCCTCTCCCATCCATTTAATAAGGACTCATCTTTATCAATTTTATCCTTTCACTACTCCTTATACTCTCATACAAGCTCCTTTGTCTATTACTCCTCATTTCAACTCACCTTTGATTTTCCCTCGGCCAACTTCTTTGGGAAGTTTAACCCTGACTGAGTCAACAACAATTTCTCAACATGTATATGTTATCATGAGTGAGTCAACCGAATTTGCAACTACTTCCATGTTTGTGACTTCACCAGAAACACACTTGTATGGTGTTCCTTCAGTAACACCTAGCTACTAGTCATTATCTAGAACCTTTTTTGGTGTGTCAACTAGTCCATGGACCTCATCCTTATCTGGAATGTTATTTGGTACTTCTTTGATGAACATCTCACAACCCATTCAACCAGTTATGCCCCAACTTTATTTGGAGAAACAATATGGTTTATTTTTTAGTGGATTGGGACATCTCCAACAGTCTAATCCATCCTATACAGGGTACCCTCCATATTCTCCTTATCCCCTAGCAGGGGGTAACCTGTTGTTGCTATGTCTCCATCTCATGATCAAATGTCACAAGTTGGTATTCATCCCTATTCAAGTCTTCCTTTTCTGGGAATGGATTCTAATCCTTGGAATCCTACATTACATGTTCAACCTAGTTTGGTTTTGAATCAACTTCCCCTTTCTCAACCTGCCTCGGTCACACCCTAAGTTCCTACTTGTCAACCTACTCAATATATGCCTCAATCTGCCTAAGTTTTATCTCAAACAAGTCATTTTGTCTAGGTTGTACATCAAACACAACATATTCCATCAGTATCTGTGATCTCTCAAGTCCCACTTACCCTACCTCTTCAGAGTGCCTTGCAAACTCCACTACTTAGCCAGTCTATTCCTCATATGCAAGCAATTCAATTTGTATATGGTATGGCCCAGGTGTCTACTAGTCAACCTAATGCAGGGATGATGCAAAATCCCTCTGGGAAATATTTCCATAGTATTCCTCAAATGCCTTTCGATCAAAATGCCATTCCGCAAATGCCTTATCAAGGCCAACAAATTCAAACACAAGCATTTCATCTTTTTCAACGTTATCTCAGAACTAGACAATTTGGGTATGTATATCCTGCTTACCAAAATCCTCCTTATCCTGAAATGCAAATACCTATTTCTCAACACATTCTATGGTACTCAGAGTACCCTCCCCTTGACTTTAACAGGAAGTTTCCATTTGTAGCAACCCTTGAATTGTCAGATTTAACCCAATTGACGAATGATCCCATCTGCCATTCTCCTTACTAGCTGGCCATTCCTACCAAATTGTCGAGTGATATCCTGAAATTCAACGGAAATCCTAGAGAAGAACTATCTACTCATGTTATGACCTATCATTAATGGTGTTCATCCAACTCGTTAAATGATCATTCGATTTATTTACAGCTTTTCTAGAGAAGACCTATTGGTATGACAGCTAACTGGTATGTTGAATTTCCACAAGCTTCATTTAACAATTTCAATTCCTTAGAAACTACATTCCTCACCCATTTTCAATTACCTATCCGACAAGAAACTACAACCGAACTTTTGACCTCATTGAAATAGTTTGACTTCACTCACATTTCTAATCATATTCATGAGTGGCGACGTTGGCGTCGTTTGGTCAAAACCTTCATTCCCGATCAGTTATTGGTTGAGTGGTTTATCAAATATTTGTTACCATCCATAACTAAAGACATTACTAAATGCAGTGTTGTTACCCAATACCTTGATCTCATTTATACTCAATCTGGCACACTCTATGACAAAATACCTAATGCTATGAGACCTCGGCACATTTTTCCACTACCTCCCACAAAAGAATCACATGTCACTGATGGTGTGATTGGTTTTGTTAGCCAACACACAATGAGTAAACTATCTGGTTCATCTCTTGTTGTAACTACTCAAAAATCGTCTTCTGCTACTCCTGCGACTACTTTTAAAATCAATGTAGTTCAATCTACAAAAGGTGGATCTCGGTAACCCGGAAGTAAGAAGAAAGGAAAAGGAAAGAATAAGAAAGATAAGTCTTCGTAGAAAAAACAAAGTAATCGGTCTCCCGAGGACAAACTAAAGCCTCGTTATCCTTGCCTTATCTGTAACGAGGAATATTTTACTCGGGAATGTCCACATTGGGCGGAAGTTAATAAATTCCTAAAGTCGTCATCTAGCATGCCTATTGTGTTAATAGATCCCTTTCTCAACCAAGGGACGAATATGGTTGCATAGGATCCATCTTCATCTTCCTAGGTTATGATGTTATCTTCCGCCAAATATAAAAATGAAATCATGGTGGCTACGAGAAATAAATACTATGGTAACCCAAATCCCTCGACTAGTAAGGCTACTGATCAACCTGCCAATTCCACCTCATCATCTACCTCAGATTCTTCTCCAAATGTGGTACCGACTAAATTGAGCACTAAACCTCCAAAAGGTGTATTCATGGATCAACATTCAATCCTTGTGTAAGATCTAGATAGAACTATAACATAGTCAAGGAATTGGCTCAAGCTCCTTCTGTTATGTCAACTCTCGAGGTTTTGCAGAATTATCCTGCCCAAAAGAGGTCTTTACTTTCCACAATTGGAGGCATAGATCCTTTGTATTTGAGTCTTTTGGTCTTTAATCATGAGAATCATACCCCCAAACTTCCACCACAACTAGCAATTTATGATCCAGGTTGTTGTTCAAAGTAAGACTATCCATCAGAAAATTGTGGATGAAGGTGCTTCAACCTGTATCATGTCACTTTCCTATTGGAAGGCTATTGGTTCTCCTCAACTTAATCAGTCACCCACTACTCTTAAATCTTTTGATGGAAGGGGTTTCAAACCTTACAAAATTTTAAATACATTGCAAGTAGAATTAGCTAGAAAAATGGTTTCAGTAGAAGTTGAAGTTATAGATGGATTGTTGGATTATAACCTTTTACTGGGCCATACATGGGTTTATTATATGGAAACTATTGTTTCAACCTATTTTAGGATGATCGCTTTCCCTCACCAAGGGAGAATCATGGCTATCAATCAACTTACATTTTTTGCCAATAATTCTCAAACTATTGGAAGCATCCCTCTTGTGGGCGAATCCCCACAGTCTTATCAACATGTCGGAGTAGGATTGCTTAAGGATTCCTCTTTGATGGGAAATTTTTCACTCCCTCCTCCTGACATTCCAAATCTAGTTGCCTTCATCAATATGATCTCTTATTGTACTATTCCATTTAATCCTTGGATAGTGCCAGATATTTCTAATGTTGATACATTTGGTGACTGCATGTCGCTCAATCTTGTTGAGCTTGAATATGAAGCTATCTATTCGAACTTTTCAACACCTTTTGATTTCCCCTCCTCAATCGATTGGGTTGATCATTCCCAGGATTGTGGTTCATATTCTAATCCTTTCTTTGGTACAATTTCTACTAATGAAAGCATCACGGAAATCATGATGTCAGATGATGTGCCATGGGACGATAATCATCATCGTTCCTCCTTACCTGAAAATTTTGAAAATAATCTTGGAAATATTTATTCACCTAATATCGTTGAGACATTTCTGGATTCCCTATCTATTCATGATGTCGATTCTAAGGAAAATTTAGCGAATATTGAAGAGATTGTTCCTCATGATATTTCGATTAAACCTGGAATTGTCAAAAATGTACATATTGGTGCATCTTGTTCCCCTAATGAGATAAAGGTCTATAAAGCCCTTTTTCAATAATTATGAGATGTTTTCACCTAGACATATGAAGGGATGCCAGGTATTTATCCAAGTATCGTAGTACATGAGATCAAAATTTATTCAAATGCTAAACCAATTCGACAATGTTTGCGTCCAGTTCATCCTAAGAAAATTGTTATGATTAAAGCCAAGGTTGAAAAACTTCTATGTACTAGTTTTATTTACCCAGTTCCTGTCACTGATTTGGTTTTAAACATTGTTCCCATGATGAAGAAATAAGGCATAATTTGAGTATGTGTTGATTATCGAGATATCAACCGTGTTTGTCCTAAAGACAACTAGTCAACCCCGTTTATCGACCAAATTGTTGATGATTGTTGGATGGATTTTCCGACTACAACCAAATCAACATACTCCCATCAAACCAACATAAAACTGCCTTTATTTTTTTGTGAGGCATGTTTTCCTATCATAAGCTCCCTTTCGGTTTGAAGAATGCTAGTGCAAAATTTTAGAGGGAAATGAATTATGCCTTCCATGATATAAAACACATTGTACAACCCTATTTGGATGACTTACCTACCCACTTTAAACATCGTGAGGATCATCTGATGCATCTCAGGGCTATTTTCTACATTGTCGGCATTATAATATCAGGCTAAATCTGCACAAATTTGTGTTTTGTGTCCAATCTGTTCGACTTCTTGGATTCATTATGTGAAAGCAAGGAATTTGTATCGATCCACTTAAAGTATAGGCGATCCTCTATTTTCCTACACCTTCCTCACTTATTTAGTTACAATGCCTCCAAGGGAAGACTAAATTTCTATAGAGATTTGTTCCCAATTATGTTAAACTGACTAAAGGATTTACTCGCCTATTGAATAAAAGGGTTCCCTTCCATTGGGATGATACCACCTAAAAGGATTTTGATGCTTTGAAATATGTTCTGGTTCGAGCATCATTATTGTATCCCCCCAATTATCAACATGATTATTTCTTGTATCTCATTGTTGTCGTTACTACCATTACTATGGTATTGATCCAAGAAGATGACATAGGGGGCGAACATCTAATTTATTATTTGAGTTGGAATTTAAACGACATTGAAATCAAATATACTCACGTTGAAAAGTTAGCTTTGGTATTTGTCCAAGTTGCCCAGACGTTTCACCACTACATTCTGCTTTAGAAGACTATGGTCATTTCTAATTGCAACCTAATGACATACATTTTGTCACGACAATTGTTGGCGAGAAAGTACTCTAAATGGATTGTTATTCTCCAAGAGTTCGATTTGGAATTCATCAAATCCAAATCTAAGAAGTTCTTAGTCTTCGTCAAGTTGATATGCAACCTTCCCTCATCTGAAACTAACCCTACATCTCACGATTCTGTTCCTGATGAGTCATTTTTTCTAATTGCTTCATTTGATCCTTGGTATGGATATATCATCATCTATCTCCAAACAAAGACTTTCTGGCCTAATACCTCTTGTTCTAATCAACGACGTATTTGATACCAGGCTAAAAATTACATTATAATTGGCAACACACTTTATCATCGTGATATCAGTACCATTTTTAGACAGCGCCTCGCCCATGAGGATGCCGAGAAATCTTTGAACGAATGTCATGCTAGAGCATGTGGTGGACATGTGTCTACCTATGCCACTACCCAAAAGAATTTGCGTGCTGGTTACTTTTGGCCTACCATGTTTCAAGATTACATCATTGTGATCCAAAAGTGTCATGCTTACCAGATATATGATCATAAAACTTGTGCTCCACCTGCTCCTTTTCATCCTGTTATCACCGTTGGACCCTTTGCAAAATGGGGCATTTACTTTATGACATGTAACCCTCACTTGGCTTGGGAGCATGGCTACATCATTGTGGCGGTAGATTATTTTACCAAATGGGCCAAAGCGATGCCTACATATAAAAACACCAGTGAAATAACTACTTTATTCATTTTCAAGCATGTCATTGCTAGGTCTGGTGTGCCACAAGCTATTGTTACAGACCATGGGAAACATTTTTGAAATCACATGATGTTTGAACTTACTGCCAAGTTGGGCCTTCAACATGACAACTCAACTCCCTATTACCCATAGGATAATGGGCAAGTAGAAGCTATTAACAAAGTTTTGAAAATAATGTTACAACGCATGATAGGGATTCACAAAATGAATTGGCACCTCATTCTTTATGGAGCTTTGTGGGCATACTAAACTTCTATCCGTACTGCAACTCGATTCACACACTTTTAGTTGCTGTATGGTCTAGAGGCACTCCTTCCCATCGAATGTGAGATTCCATCTTTGAATCTTGTCATTGAACTCCTCCCCACAACTTCCGCAGAATATCATCTCTTGCATATAGCACGCTTAGATGAAACCTAACACAATGTTGAAATAGCCAATGAGGCCCACAAAAAGCATGTCAAAGCACAATATGAAAAAAAATGTTAAACCTCATGCCTTCTTGGAAGAAGTCCTATTCCTTTTGTATGATCAGGAAGTCAATAAGTTAGGGGTTGAGAAACTCGAACCAATGTGGCTAGGCCCATATATAGTTAAACGCGTTCTTGTGAAAGGGGCTTACGAGCTCATTCATTTTTTATGGAATCCCTTTGGCGCAACCCATAAATGGGTTGTACCTCAAAAAATACTATGCCTAGGTTATCTTTGCATAGTCACTGTGTACATATTGTATAGGTATGTATTAGTGTGTTTACAGTGTGTTTCCTTCAAAGTTTCCTATTGTCTTTGTTAATCTTGGATTACATTTTATTTACGAATGTTTGTGTTCCTTCAACCATATGTTGGTTATGCTAATGGCGCTAGTCGTAGTACTTGGAACCTTTCCTCCGCAACATGGGCTATTTATGCTCCAAATGGCGAGTTACTGAGTTGACAAGGGATTTGTATTGGTCGCTCAACCAATAATATCCCTGAGTATAGCGTAGTGATCGAATTATTATCTGACGTTATTTCATGTATAATTCACCATTTGATGGTTAGAATTGATTCACAACTCGTAGTACTACATCTGAATAACATCTATTCAGTACGAATTCTAACTATGCTTCGCATGTTTCTAAGGGTTCGCCATCTAGAAATACATTTTGATTACATTCAATATCAACATATTCCTAGAATTCTAAACACATTAGGTAATGCATTATCCAATTATGTTTTAGACAGACATTTCCAGCATATGTTAAAATTTCAATTAACATTACACGTTGAACAAAGACATACAATAAATAGGAAACATCGATAGATAACTGTCTATATATATAAGAGTTTGATTTTACAAAACTGTGTAAGAGACACATATGGTCACATGATCAAAATTCATGTAAACAAAATATGGCTCTATGGCTTCCTAGTATACTAGTCTTGATGATGATCGCGATAACAGACAATCGCACGGGCAATCTTGTACAATAGCTGACTAATGCGCTTTGGTACTCCAATAGTGTATTGTTGTACTGCATGGGGATCTCATTGACCTTGGTTTATGGCACACTATGGGTCAAACCCTCGACATGGTGTTCGAAATCAGCAAGAGTCTTAGCTATGTTAAGATCTTGCATCTCCTCCTCTGCCCCTACAACAACTACAACTCCTACTAGCGCAAGTTGTGGCTTTCCTCGTTGTTGAATATATGAAGAGCCTACCAGTCGTGCTGGTCCAATATTAGCATGAAAAATCTATAGTTATTCTCGAATATATATATATATATATATATATATATATATCTCAAAAATCAAAAAATATTCAAAATGACATTGTTTTACCTATATCACCCCATTGCTCACCTTCAAATAAAATGAGCTCCAGGTCTCCTCAAAAGTCAACTCCAACATAGGGATAGTCGTCGATCATAATAAGTTTCACCTACATCCATTGGAAGAAAGTAAGTGTGAAACTCATCGAAGATGCATCTACATGACAAAACATGAGACCTACCCATTGCCTCATCCGTGGACCTCTAGGACCTGGAAGCTCGAGCCCAATACGCTAAGGTTGAATTAGTGGATTCCTCTCTATAGAAAATGATATCAAAATGGAGCCATATACAAGGTTCTTTAGTTTCCCATCCTTTGCCCTATTGAGTTGCTCCTTCAGATTTGCCAATACTCCCTCACTCTCATTAAATATTGTGGGTTTTATGCATTCCAATGCATATTGCATTTGGGACTTGTTAGCCAAATGTAAAGTGGCACTACCAACTAATTGATCCATGATGAAAAGGATCATCCTAAGAGGTAATCAGATCATGTCCTTAATCTCTATATTCTCTTCCTTTGTTGGCTAAGAACGAGGTCTACACTGAGAACTATGTTATTCTTGACAGTTTCACCACATGTTCTCATCTTGGATAATGAAATAGGAGCTCCTCTCAAAGACAAGTCATTCAGAAAATAGATTTCCTTGACCTCTATCCTGAGAGTATGTGCTCCAATCCTGAAGCATTTTCCTTGAATATCCCATGCCCTAACCAGATATTCCAGTAACTCAAGCTAAGCTCTCATCCCTAGAAGCTAGAAAAACTTGAGTCAACAATTCCTTAAGGCTTATATTGTTGCAAGATCATTGGCAACATCTAAATCTTGGGACTCATGCTCACTTTCTCTCCAAATTAGAACCATTTTTCCTCTGGTAGATAATTGCAATACCATGAGAGAAACATTTAGAGTAAACCTTATGCAGAAATTTGAGAGAAATTCAAGTGAAAATCAAAAATACATTCTTTAGACTGTGCCCAGTGCACTTGATTTTAAGAGGAAAGAGCACCCCAGTGCACTTCCCCTTCCCTGGAAGGTGCACTGAGGTGCTCTTCCCAGTGTTAACTAAGAAATCCCAACATAATTTTCGATACTACAAGGGTGAGATGGACCTAGGGTGCAAATATAAAACCCCAAATCATTGAAAACTTTCAAAAAATTGCATGAAAAAAATGGAAACCATTTAAAGAAAGAGAAAGGAAAATTTTCCTACCTAGAACTGACGACACTTGAAATGGTCCACCGGTTTGGCTGTAATCACTTGCTGAAGATTGAGGGTAAAAAACACTTAGAGCTCACTCACAAGAGGTAAAAATGAAAATGGTAAAAATAAATTTACTTTTTGCCTATTTATGGTCAATTTCATTTTATATATATATATATATATATATAGATATAGATATAGATATATATATATATATATATATATATATATATATATATATATATATATATATATATATATATATATATATATATATATATATATATATATATATATATATATCTATATCTATATCTATATATATATCTATATCTATATATATATATATATATATATCTATATATATATATATATATATATATCTATCTATATATATATATACATATATATATATATATATATATATATATATATATATATTAATATTAATAGGTATTGACATAATTTTACCATATTGCATTTATTTTTTTAATAATTTGGTGATGTTCTAAATAGGTTTAAAGTTGATTGAAGGATCTTATGACAATTTTAAGTTCAATATAGGTCATTTTGATGAAAGAGCATACTTTTATGACTTTTTCGAGCTCTGTAAACTCATGAAAAAGGAACCCCTTGGAGTCCTCTTTCATCTCTTTTCAAACTCCCTAAATAGGAAAAGATTGTCAAGCACTTTTCTTTTCAAACTTGTTAAATTAAATGAAAAGACATCTACTCAGTATAAGTTTAACCCATTTCCAGATTGGGATGGACTATTTACGAAAAAGGAATACTTTAGTCAAACATGACTAAAATTTTCTCCCGGGTATCATTTTCTACCTTCTCATACTCTAGAGACTAAATTTATGAAAAGGAACGTTTGGAGTTTTCTTTTTCACCTCTTTTTCAAACTCTCTAAATATGAAAAATAAATTGAGTTAAAACTTCGCTGGACTCAGAAAATCATCAAACAACATTGGAATTCTCAAACATGATGAGACCAAACCACTCCTTCGTAGGATTCGTTAAATATTCTTAGAAGGATTCATCCAAAGGATGAAATTAGAGATCAAGCATATGTTATCCTCCTCAAGCGTGTCAAAAATAAAGAGGTACTGACCAAAAATGGTTGGGGGAATTGGGAAAACAGGGTACTTAACCTATTAATGGCAGTGAGTCGCTCTTGAACATGACACTCTTTCACTTTATCTCTGTGACTGTTGGGTTATGAAATCTTCTTGCCTCTTTGGTTAATCATGCCATATCAGAAGCCTCCATAATCGATTTTGGGTCAATACCACCAAGTCCATAAAGTGTCCTCGATATGTTCAAGAGAATTCCTTCACTTGATATCTACTACAATACTCTTAAAACCTTCATTCATGTATGTGATTCCTGAACCAAATCTTCATCAATATCGTTCTATCTCAAATATTAGTACCTGTTTGGTGTCGTTGATGGGGGATACATCAAGGCCCTCCTACGACGGGTCGCTTCCTGATAACATCAGCTCATTATCCATGAATTTGACTTAGAAAATCCCTTCAATACCTTGGATCCTGCATACATTAATGGAAAGTTTCCTCGCTCTCGACGACAGGTCCTCATCATTGGCCATCGACCAGAAGATTCTGTGTGGTGTTCAGCATCAACTCATCCATTCAAACCACATAGATTGTACTATATTACCTTGAGATCCATTATCATTTTCAATGGTTTCTCTTGCATATGTTAATAGCTTACATCATTGGCTAGTAATCAAACGGTGTCTACCGTCTTCAACTTCAGCTCATTTATTTGCATCGTTAGACTCGTACTAGTGGGTGATGAGGAAGAAGACCCTGAACCTAGTTCCATCCATCCAGGTTGTTAGAGCCTAGATTGACCTCAGGCTGAAGGGAGGAAATCCTAGGATAACCACAAACCAAGCTTAACCTGGTAGCTAGCCCTACAAGGTTAGGAGAGGGCTCTCTCCTTGTGAATTTCAGTCAAGATGACTGAATCAAATATGGATTTTAGGAAAGGTATAGTAGCTCAGAGGATTTGATTGGATTTGTTTTGGGTCGAAACAGCAAGAGAAAGGATGATTTGGACTATGGAATCAATGTCAATTTCTGCCGGCAAACCTGGGGCAAATTAAGTGCCATCTTCAGCCAAGTGAAGATTGTAAATATGAGAAGTATAGGGGATAAAGCCCACTATCCTGCAGGCATCAAAAAAAGGATTAATCTGCAACAGCAACTTTAGATGAAACAGAATCACGAGGTTGCTCAACAGAGCATCTAGCCAAGGATGAATTCTGCTAAGACAACCATTAAAACTAACAGCAAAATCATCATGAAAGGAGCATCATTACAGATGAATTCCTAACATATCACTTAGATAATGTTGTAACAAGGAAGAAAAAACATAATGTGTAAATGAATTAGAGGAAAAACATACTGAACATCAGCACCGTGATGAATCCCAGATCCAAAGGGCAAAAGACTGCTTTATTAAAATGATATTCAGGAAAAAAAATTACACAAAGCTAAGACAGCCTCTCTACTGCAAAAATCAAACCTATACACTATGAAATTCATAAAATATATACATTTTCTCATCCCTTTACTAAGGGAATTGAGCTCAACCATCTTCTTCAAAATAGAATCAGTTACATTAAACTTGGACCGAATTTCTGAAAATAGGTGTTGAAGATGAACTCGTATCTCCTAAACCATAGCACCTGTTACAAAAATGAAAGAGGTTTTTGTAGATAAGGTCATGTTGGAGAAAAAACTCTCTCAAATTTTGGAAATTCGTTTCCAGTTGCTCGAAATCTATGCCACAAAATCATCTCTAAAACAGAAAATCATTAAAAATTTAAATCTGTGAAAATGAGCTGTAAAGATCTAGTCACATATCCAAATTCACAACACCTGTGAATAAACTGAAAGAGGTTTTTGTTATATGGCTCGTGGTTAACAAAAAATCCTTGGGTTTTTCAAAATTACTTTCCATCTGTTGTAAAATGGCACCGCACTAAAATGACTAAAACAGTAAAAAATATGAAAAATTTGCTTTGTTTTAATGTAGGCTCCAAATATCACTACATATCTCCCACATAGTAGCACCTGTGCATAAACTGAAGGAGGTTTTTGTTATTTGGTATGTGATGGACAAAAACCTCTTTCACTTTTGAAAAATTCCTTACCATTATTTTATAAACTGATCTTTTACTAAACTTGTCATTGGGTGCAGCAACTGACCTTAAAACATGCATAACCAAGAATCACTCATTCATTTCGATCATATCTTCTAATCCATAAACTGGTTACGGGAGTGTGATATACCGTTGGAAATATTTTTCCGAGCTTCTTCTGATGGAAATACTTAGGATATGATTTGAACTGAAGATCATGTGCAAAACATCTCTGAAAACCAGACATAGTAAGAGCCCATTTTGATCCCTGGTGACAGGCTGCGAAGACTGGAACTAACACGGGCTGCGATTTCAGGATTCATAGAAGATTACAAAGTGTGATGGTTATGATCATCTAGACAGCCATTCAAGCATGGGTCCACACTTTTTCATCAATGGACAAGACTTCTTAATCATTGAACATGTAGTATCGGCTTATATGTTGAGCATGGGTATGCCTCCCTCAACAATGATATCATGATGGTAATATGTCTTGTAACAAATGATGATCTCGACCGAATTTGTTCTTTATCTGGACTTGTCACAAGGTAAAGTACTTCAGTCCAAAGCCATTATTTTTTACTTTGTACTTTAGGAGGCAATCTGTTATAGGCCATTTTGTCACATCAACCCGAAAAGGCTTGAAAACCAGATTAATAAACATCCTTGAACACTTTGTCAAAGTCCCTTTGCAAATCCCTAAGCACCATCTCTCCAAAAACTCTGTGTTTTTGGGTCCATCTAGTCAAAAACAAGGTTTTTAGCCCTAACGCACCCTGTATTCATGTCCACCTGCATTGGGTTCAAGCTGCATACCTGAGCACCAACGTTGATCAACACATACTGCTCCATTCTGCAGGTGCACTGATATTATCTCTTATCCCTTGAGCTTATCCTCCCTCATAAGTGGATCTCAAGCCTGGATTGGTAAATCCTAAACTACCATGTTTACCCTATAAATTTACGGCCTCCCATGGTGTTTGGGTTGGATTTTGGAGATTGCTAGTGCCCTGATGTTGTTTCCTTGAGCTTAAGGAATCATCATCCATTTGCATTAGGGTTGAATGTGAAGTTTTTCTTTGTGGCAAGGAAGGATAAGACAACATGGGATACATCTAGAAAGCCAACTTCTATATGGTTATAACTCTCTCCTTTATTTATTAATACAAAAATAACTTTGTTTTCCTATACTTATGTCATGTTGATGCTTATGTATTTCAATTCCATGTTGACTCATTGGATAGACCTATTGGATTATGCTATGTGGATATTGTAGTTCCTTTGCTTGTTTTAGTCATTATTGCAAGTTCCATTTATAGCATGTGGACCTATAATTGGAGCTTACAAGTGAAGAGAAGAGGAGGACTTGCTATGGATTCCAGGTAGGTCTCTTTTCCGTAGTCTAATATCTCTAAGGAAAACATTGATCATTTTTCCCTTTGTTATTCTAGATCACCCCACTAGATCTAGGGAGTTCATTTTCATTCACATAAGCGAATTTTCCATATAACACATTGAATTTGAGTATAATACTTTGAGGATGGCAGCCCAATTGGATTTGGAACTCACAACAACAAAATAAGAAAGGTTGCTTCAACACAATGGCTAGGATGAGTTCAGATTGTAGGCTCTCCTACAGACTGAGGTAGTCCATTTGTTATCACTATGTAATTCCTAAGACTATGAAATAAATACAAAGGTAACCACAAAACCACTTTGGAAGTTGGGATGTAGCCTTGCCAGCTTCGGAGAGGGATCTCTCATTCAGATTTAGATTTGTTTATATTGAGATATTAGGCTAGCTATGAAAGTTAAATGGTTTGGTTTTAGATTTGGTTTGGTTGTTTGGTTGATACTGTAATAGTACACCATTGGGTAATGGAGTCAATATACTTCGAATGAATTTATTTCAGCATTTACAGACAGATCTAACAAGGCAAGGTAGGCAGATTTATTGGATCTTGTATGTTTGATGAGATGGAAAAATAAGAAATGATTAAGAGTCCATTAAGTAGAGAGTAATTAAGAATTCTATTGCTTGACTTCAATAGAAAACATTGATATTGTTTTAAGCCAGAACAGGGTGCTTTTGAAACAAATCCTGAACTTAATTTTCTTTAAAACAATAGAGAAAAGAAACACATATGAAAAATAGAGAAAACACAATAACAAAAGAGAATATCACTTCACCAAAAATCTGACACAGGAATCCTGAAAAAGCTTCTGTATTATTGAAATGTGTCCACTGGAACTCTGTGGAACAACTTTACATCAATGGTTCTTTCCTTACATAAACAACAACCTCTAATACTTCAAATCATGAAGTGCTTATAGAAAAATAATTACAAAATATCTTGATGTCAAAAGATCAAGACAGAATCCTAAAATATCTAAAACTGATTACACAAATAGTACAAAATTTTAGGAATTCAGAACTGTTGGAGCTATTGGCACTATTGTCGAGGATGGTTGTTCATGACTGGTCCCAAAAAGGTGTGGCCTTGCTGTTTGAGATGAAAAATGTTTCACTCAAATAATTTACACAAGTGATCCCATCGATCTTCACTGGGGATAGAAAGCTTTATTAGCTTTCTATATGTTTCATCAACTTCAAGATATTTCTCAAACGTAGGCTAGTTAATGAAAATATGTTTGATCTCATGTTTAATTATCAAATCAAACACTAAAGCCTCTAGGAAATCTTTCCCTGTAATACTTCCTTTTACCCCTACAAACTTAGATTTATCTTGGCCAACAGTAAACAGTTTATGGTTGTAGTCACTCAAACGGATCAATCTGTCATTCATTGCTACCAACCCTGGTAGGCCTCTACTGTAGCGGCTACAACCACCCTCCAAATTTTTTCCTCGACTTCATTTCGGAGCCTCCCTTCCAACCTTTACAGCAACATGTATTGCTTTGTCAAGTATAGAAGATTCAATGTTTTTCTTGCACAAAGGCAGCATGTCGATCACATCTCGATGTATTCCCCTCACAGGCTGATCACCTGAACTTGGTCCAGCTGCAGGCTAAGTAGCTCCCCCAAGAAATTGTGCAATTCTAGAGGGCAACCATCCTTCCCTCCAGAAATTTCGCAATCCTGACTGGCAGTCTGTTGGGCTCCAGAATTACATAATTATGGTAGTTAACACTCACAGTGAAAATTGTGCAATTTTCCCCAGCAGGGTTGCTCAGCCCAGAATTTGCACAGATCTGGGCAGCAATCAGCTTCTCTACCCATAAATTGCACAAAGCCCCTAGGCAGCCAGCCCAGCTTCTAGCCAGAAATGCACATTTTCTCCCAGCAGTCGAGCAGTCTCTTGCATGTGCAACTAAGTTGACCGGTTCCCTACGGGACCGAGAAAAACTAACTTGCATGCATGGGTTGCTTCTCCCAAGGCAGCATGCAAAGGCATCCATTATTTCAAGGATCTATTTTTAACAATTGGAGGTTACATGCAAGGATCATTTCAAAAACCTCCCACCAAGTGTCGCTTTCCCTAGATTTGTGGCATGCGCATCATAACCTCGATTTTATTAAAACTCATCAACAGGATGTCGTAGAGCTCATTCCTCACATCAACCTTGCAGCTCTAATATCCCACATCACATGTAGGGGCTGTCAGCACACTCAACTCAGTTGTTTTGGGCAAGCCCGCTTTCAATGACTTGTGTTGCATTTCTGGTGCTTTTTGTATTTCTCTTTGTACGAACGTTGTCTACTTTATTTCAGTGAGCTCTTGCTGTCATTTTGATACATTCTAGATTGTACTAGCACCATTTCAATTTTTGTCAACATCTCATTATTGTCACATGCATGAAACTATTTTTCACGAATGGTCGCCGATTCGGCGACTCACCTCACCCACAAGCATGTTGTTCCATTTTTTGAATCTATCGTTCACTGTTTACATGCACAATCATTCACTCATGCTTACACTCAGTATCTCCATGCATTCGTATTCACATTCACTTTTAGTTGCCCGTCGGCGAGTCTAGCCAACCTTGGCCCAGACTCTGCCTTCTCTGAGATAGCATTGCCCAATATGGGGAAGAAAGGCTCTGTCTTCCTCTCCATAAATGTGCATTTCTACCTAGCAACTATCCTCCAGGACTATTTTACGAATTTCTAATGGACACTAACTGTTGGCCCATAAAATTGCGTAATGCAGTCACTGAGCCTGCAGCCATTGTCAGCTGAGATTGTGCATTGTGCAATTCCAGCAGTTAGCAGCTAGACTAGATTGTGCATTGTGTAATTCTGAGAGTCAGTCAGCCTCCCAGCGGCCTAGACTGTGCCTTGCGCAGTCTTGACACTCAGTCTCTCGACCTCCCTGCTGAAATTGCGCGACCTTCATGATCTGTCACACAGGTATGTTGCAAATCAGTTTTCAAGTTTAGTTTGGTTTTCAACTGACAGATTATTTGCCATGAGTGTTGCCATGTATCCAGGTATCACAGGTGTTCATCTGCCTCTCAACAACACAAGTACAATGGTTTCTAGGAGAGCAGAGTCGAAGACATCGTTCAGACCACACTTGGGGATGCAGTCGATCAAGTGTCTATGAGTTTGCCTACTCACGAAGACATCAAGTTGTTCATAGGCAAGGACATAAAGATATGACAACAACAGCATCACAATGAGAAGCATCATAAATGACAGTTGAAGGCAGCATACCGAATGCAGTGAACACGAGAGGAAGGTTGTTGACAACACAGAGGTGGAACAAAGTTGCAAGCTCAAGCAGATCCATTAGTGATGAAAGAAACTTTGGAGACTCGGGCTATGAGGTTACGGCATGAGATGAAGATCATGCAAAGACAAAGAATGGAAAAAAGAAGGAGTTGCATGTGTTGAAGCAGTGACTCAAGAGAGAACATGAAGCTGCACAGACAAGCGAATGAGTGTAGCAGGAACACAGCAGGGGGCACAACATACATTCATGGATGAAACTGCGCCCATACAAGTTAAAGATCCATCCCAATAGCTGGCACAGAGTAGACATGGTGAGCAGTGTTGTTGGTCACATGCAAGGGATTCAGCAGTATGCATGTCATTGTGTGCACGCATGCGATCCAACCCATTCAGCACACTCACCAAGGCGAATACAATAAGCAAGTCCAACTGGAGTTGAACATGTACTTCAGCAAGTTGATGCGCATGACCACCAGCACACACTTGAAGATCAGCACGGACACTATGCATCAGTGTGTTTCTGGTTCAGCTGCACCCAAGAAGACCATGCGCATGTTAGAGGATGAGTTGGACGAAGGAGCCATACCAATGCACCAGATGCAACAGAGGCAAGAGCTCACTTCGACAAGATGTCACCATGGGGTGCATGCACACCATCACAGATGACCAAGCTTGGCATCATCTCACCACCTTCACCATCACAAGCATGTCAAAGAGTTTGCCTCACCTCAACAAACCAAGTGTCAGTGATGCCTTTCATGGCTTTCTCAAGCCATTTTTTCTCCCATGAGCATATGTGCATTGTAATGTAACGTCATGTCAAGTGGAAGTTCAAGTGTCAATATTTGGATATAACAATCATAGAGTAGATGAAGAGTCATGAGGGTATATGAACTGTCATAAAGGGGAATGTCAAGGGTCACCCCACCCTTTGCTATAAATAGAACCTCATAACTCATTGTAAAGGCTTTTGGTCAGCCAAGCTTCCAATAAGACTATCTTGGAGAGAGCTTGGAGAGTATTGTAACATGCCTTGGCTTCTCCACCGCACGAAGCTAGTACATCTCTTTGGAGGAGCAGGTGGATGTGGCTATAACGTTCCACTATTAGAGCTAGTGGTTGGACATGGATGTATTGTATGACTGGAACTTACACTTCTTTATATAATAAGAGCCAGCACGTTTCATGCATATGTTGTATTGTATTCCAGCTATCTTGTTTACACTAAATGGCATGTGTATTTTCTTTCTTATGCATGCATGTATGGACTATTTTGTATGAGTATGTATGAATCCTTCTTAAATGTGTTGTTGGTTTAACCATCACTTTGGATTTCCAGCTTGTGATGCATCTTTGCTCGTGTGTTCCCTTCCGATCCGAGTACTATTACAGGTTGCCAAGGGGTGCACTCATATCAACCCCCATGTGTTAGAACCTCTCATGCACCTCCCTTGACTCATCGTAGTTGTCACACCCTTGCTACCAACAGAGTCATCTTACTTGCCTCTGTGTGAAATCCCAGTCAAGGCATTACCATACGACCCACTGTTGGGACTCCTACACCAAACGGTTTGAGGTCTAATTGGGACTTCTTACCGAGGAGATACCCTTAGATGTTGGCGAGTCTAGCACTGTCAACATTTTGGCACTAGAAGGAGGGCCAGATGACAAGCTGAGTCCTCACATCTGTTTTGAATCTCTACACGTCTATCATGACTAACTACCGAGTTGCTCTTCTGGAGTGCATGTCTTATGGAAATGACTTCATTATCTTGAAAAATCTCTCAGATAACTTATCTCATAAAACATTTGATGGTGGAGGCTACGTAGCCTTGGTTAGGCACATGGTCAGCATTGTAGGCTCATGTGAAAGACATGGAATCTTTGAAGAATACATGAGTTGTGCGTTGTTCGTCTACACGCTTCGAGGGCACCCAATGCACTGGTGTGCCACACTGCCCGAAAAATATATTAATTCTCTTGCTCATCTAGTTGCAGAGATAGACCATGCTTTCAATCACTTCGACTATAAAGCACTCAACAAAGAAATTATGGAATTACAGAAAGCACCTGATGAATCCGTTGAACAGTTTTACACACGCTTTTGTAATCTTGCATACCAATTCCCCGAAGATGATATTGATTGGGAATTCCTCGATGGGAGATTTGAGTATCTTCTTCACATATCTGAAAATCCACAATTCTTGAAATCACTCAAATCCCGCTCATACACCAGTGATGAAAATGTGCAATCACGAGCAAGGACAGTCACTATCACAAGTGACTGTCTGCCTTCACCTCATCAAACAGCTCCATCATCGTGGAGTGATATGGGAGATCATGCACATACCTCTGTTGAACTGTCACATCCTCCCACCCCACCTGATCTTGGTATCTGCGTAGATTTAGCTTGCAAGCCTATTGGTTGTCACGTGGATTCATTCCCTCGACCTTCGTCCTCACGTTCTACTGATCCTCCGAATTGCACTGTCTTGTGTTCTTCCATTTTGGACTCCTCACCTATTGTGAACGAGGATCAATTTGTCAACGGAGTTGGTGTTATGTAGCTGACATGCACCATCATTCATGATGAGTGTGTGCGAGAATCTAAAGGAGAACTTGCAATGAAGGATGAATCCTTTTTAGTCATGCCTCATCCGCTTCATCGTAACATCCCTTGTGATTCTGCCACTATTGATTTCCCCTGTGAAAACCAATTTCTGGATGCTTCTACTTCCGATCATTCACGGGACACGTCGGATGTCAGTTTGTCATTACAGTGTGGAGAGGACACATCTTCCTCAAGAAATCCATCTAATCTGTCATCTATATTTATTGAAAACATAGAGGGTGAACATCTTTACTTCCCATCTACCCCTTTGCCCGATTCATCAAATCATGAGGATGTCGATGAACATCTCGAATTTTCTAATCTTGGTTGTCGTGATCTATTCACTTCCTCATCTGATCACAATGTTGATTCAATCGTTGTTAATATGTCTAAGGAACTGGTCTACGATGATATATCTGTCAACGAAGTTGAAACCCCCCAGACTGTCGAGGCACTTCAGTGCGAGCTGATGGTTATGTCATGCCCTCGCTGTCGTGGGGTTGGTTTCACTTCTGGTCAATAAATTGTTGAAACACTCAAGGCTCCTTATCACTCTCTGCTTTGCATAGAAGATCAACCAAATACCCATATTTCACTTCCTCCACTCGAACTACACGATCCCATCGCTCATGAGTTGGAGGAATCTTACACAGCAAGCACACATGCACAACACAAGTGGTCTACCTTTCTCATGTTTGCTTGCATGTCATAGTCAAGAGAATGCATGTCCTCAACATCTGCATGCAGTGTAGCACAACATCATGGTAGCTCCATAGAATACATGTCATGCACTTTCACTCATATTTGTTATGTGGTCACTTGTAAGCTCGGAGTGTGTTTGTCTTCACTGTTACATCTTTCTTGTTTGCTGGTTCACATAGCTATCTTGTTCACGAACCATGCCTTCACCAACATGGGTCAACCAATGCACCGGTGGTTGCATTGGAAGTATCACTTCACGTGAGACGGCCCATACACTATTAGCTTAGGGGTAGGAGTAGTGTTTTCTTTTGAGTTGTTCTCTTGCATGCTTGTTTGCTTACTTGTTTTGCTTTCCCTTTTGCTTCTGCTCTTGCTTTGCTTTGTTGTTTGTTAGTTCACTTGTTTCGTTCATAGGTTAGTTTCGAACGAAACCATGTATGACTCTTGAAGCAAGCTGGGTAAAGTACAAGAGGCCTTGTGTTGCTATCACTACTTGGTTATTTGTCATCCTACCTCTGTATGAAGAACTTGTTACTTTAGTCCATGATACGACGAAGGAAAATACGTATTGTTTGAAGTGAACCTTGGTGAAAACACAATGCTTGCGCACTAACTAGTATCACCTACTCCTTTTGGGTTAATCCTTGTCAGCTCAGTCAAGTAGAGTAAGGTGAGGGGGGAAACCTTAACAAGTATAATAAACTACTTCTCTATAGGAACAACCTCTTCTGCTCTCAATAAGTTGGGATCCCTCTTCCGCCTCTGGAATGAATAAGTGTTATGCACAGTTACAAAGATGAAAAATGAAAAAGTGAAAAAAGTTTGAAAAAATGAAAATGAATAAGGAGAAAGAAGAGAAAGGTTTCATGTGCAGAGAGGTGATGCAAGTAAATTCATCAGGGTACTAAGCAGGCTTGCTGGCAGCGGAGCCATGCTTGTGTTCCTATGTGACTCCGCCGAGGTACTGTCCAGGGCTGCTGGTAGCGGAGTAACACCAGAGATGAAACTAAGAATCTGATGACTATACTGCTTGTGCAATCATATACCCCTAAACCCCAATCAAAGAAATTGTGTTGCCTTGGCTTGGAATGTGTGTCAACTGACCAAGATATTGGCAAATGCTACATCTTACAATCAAGATAGTGTGGAAACCAAGAGGAGTTGAGAATTAAACAATACTTCCGGAGGTGTTAGACTTTTTTCAAGAACAAGGTCCATTCAGAGAGCTAGAGTTCTACTAGTGTGTCGCCAAGTGTTTTAGCGGCTACAACCACCCTCCAAAATTTTGCCTCAGCTTCATTTTGGAGCCTTCCTTCCAACCTTTACAGCAGCAGGTCTTGCTTTGTCAAGTACGCAAGCTTCAATGCTTTTCTTGCACAAAGGCAGCCTGTCGATCACAGCTCAATGCATTCCCCTCACAAGTTGATCACCTGGACTTGGTCCAGCTACAGGCTGAGCAGCTCCCCCAAGAAATTGTGCAATTCTGGAGGGAAACTAGCCTTCCCTCCAGAAATTGTGCAATTCTGGAGGGAAACTAGCTGGGCTCGAGAATTGCGCAATTCTGGCAGTCAACACACAGTGAAAATTGTGCAATTTTTCCCAGCAGGGCTACTCAGCCCAAAATTTTCACAAATCTGGGCAGTAGTCATCTTCTATGCCTAGAAATTGTGCAAATCCCGTAGGTAACCAGCCCAGCTCCCAGCCAGAAATGTATGTTTTCTCCTAGCAATCGAGCAGTCTCTTGCATGTACAACTGAGTTGATCGGTTCCCTCCGAGACCAAGAAAATCTGACTTGCATGCATGGGTTGCTTCTCCCAAGGCATCATGCAAAGGCATCCCTTGTTTCAAGGATCTATTTTTAGCAGTTGGAGGTTACATGGAAGGATAATTTCAAAAACCTCCCACCAAGTGTCGCTTTCCCTAGATTTGTGGCATGAGCATCACAACCTCAATGTTATCAAAACTCATCAACTAGACACTGCAAAGCTCATTCCTCACATCAACCTTACATCTCTAACATCCCACATCACATCTAGGGGTTGTCGGTACACTCATCTAAGCTATTTTGGGGTAAGCCCACTTCTAATGACTTGTGTTGCATTTCTGGTGCTTTTTGTATTTTGCTTCATATGAACATTGTCTGCTTGATTTCAATGAGCGCTTGTTGTCATTTTGATACATTCTATCTTGTACTAGCACCGTTTCAGTTTTCATCAACATCTCACTGTTGTCGCATGCATGAAACTGTTTTTCACGAACAATCACCGATTGGGCGACTTGCTTCACCCACATGCGTGTTGTTCTATTTTCTGAATCTGTCATTCACCGTTTGCATGCATGATAATTCACTCATGCTTACACTTAGTATCTCCATGCTTTCGCATTCACATTCACTTTCAATTTCCTGTCGGTGAGTCTAGCCAATCTTAGCCTGGACTCTGCCTTCACTGAGATAACATTGCGCAATCTGGGGAAGGAAGGCTCTGTCTTCCTCTCCAGAAATGCACATTTTTTCCCAACCACTGTCTTCCAGGACTATTTTGTGCATTTCTGAGGGACAGTGACTGCTGGCCCAGAAAATTGTGCAATGCAGTCACTAAGCCTGCAGCCATTGCCAGCTGAGATTACGCATTGCGCAATTCTAGTAGTCAGCAGGCAGATTAGACTGTGCATTGTGAAATTCTGGCAGTCAGTCAGCCTCCCAATGACCTAGACTGTGCCTTGCACAGTCTTGACACTCATTCTCCTGACCTCCCGGCCGAAATTGCACGACCTTCATGATCAGTCACACAGGTATGTTACAAATCAGTTCTTCAGTTCAGTTTGGTTTTCGACTAATAGATTACTTGCCATGAGTGTTGACATGTCTCCAGGTATCACAAGTGTTCATCTACCTCTCAGAAACACAAGTAAAATGGTTTCCAACAGAGCAGAATCGAAGACATTTTTCAGACCGCAATTGGGGATGTATTCGATCAAGTTTTTATGAGTTTGCCTACTCACAAAGACATCAAGTTGTTCATAGGTAAGGACATCAAGATATGACAACAGCAGCATCACAGTGAGCAACATCATGAATGGCAACTGAAGGCAGAATAATGGATGCAGGGAACACGAGAGGAAAGTTGTTGACAACACAGAGGCGAAACAAAGTTGCAAGCTCAAGCAGATCCATTGGTGATGAAAGAAACTTTGGAGACTTAGGCTATGAGGTGACGGCACGACATGAAGATCATGCGAAGACAAAGAATGGAACAAAGAAGGAGTTTCATGTGCTGAAGCAGCAACTCAAGAGAGAAAATGAAGATGCACAGACAAGCGAATGAGTGCAACAGGAACAGGAACAGTGGGCGGTGCAACATACATTCACGAATGAAACTGCACCCATACAAGTTAAATTTCCATCCCAGCAGCTAGCACAGAGCAGACATGGTGAGAAGTGTTTTTGGTCGCATGCAAGGGATTCAGCAGTGTGCATGTCATTGTGCACACGCATGTGATCCAACCCATTCAGCACACTCACCAAGGCGAAGACAATAAGCAATTCCAACTGGAGCTAAACATGTACTTCAGCAAGTTGATGCACATGACCATCAGAAAATACTTGAAGATCAGCACAGACACTATGCATCAGTGTGTTTTCGGTTCAGCTACACCCAAGAAGACAATGTGCATGTTAGCGGACGAGTTGGATGAAGGAGCCATACCAATGCATTGGATGCAACAGAGGCAAGAGTTCACCTTAGCAAGATGTCACCATGGGGTGCATGCACAACATCACAGACGACCAATCTTGGCATCATCTCACAACCTTAACCATCACAAGCATGTCAAAGAGTTGGTCTCACCTCAACAGACCGAGTTTTAGTGATGTCTTGCATGGCTTTCTCAAGCCATTTTGTCTCCCATGAGCACATGTGCATTGTAATGTAACGTCATGTCAAGTGGAAGTTCAAGTGTCAATAGTTGGATGTAACAGTCATAGAGTAGATGAAGAGTCATGAGGGTAGATGAACTATCACAAAGGGGAATGTCAAGGGTCACCCCACCCTTTGTTATAAATAGAAACCGTATAACTCATTGTAAAGGCTTTTGATTAGCCAAGCTTCTGATAAGACTATCTTGGAGAGAGCTTGGATAGTATTGTAATGTGCCTTGGCTTCTCCACTACACGAAGCTAGTACATCTCTTTGGAGGAGCAGGTGGATGTGGCTGTAACGTTCCACTATTGGAGCTAGTGGTTGGACATGGATGTATTATATGACTGGAACTTACACTTCTTTATATAATAAGAGCCAACACGTTTCATGCATATGTTGTATTGTATTCTAGCTATCTTGTTTACTCTAAATGGCATATGTATTTTCTTTCTTACGCATGCATGTATGGACTATTCTGTATGAGTATGTATGAATCTTTCTTAAATGTGTTGTTGGTTTAACCATCACTTTGGATTTCCAGCTAACTTGCTTTCCATCTTGTGATGCATCTTCGCTCGTGTGTTCCCTTCCCATCCGAGTACTATTACAGGTTGCCAAGGGGCACACTCATCTCAACCCCCATGTGTTAGAATCTCTCATGTACCTTGCTTGACTCACCGTAGCTGTCACACCCTTGCTACCAACTGAGTAATCTTACTTGCCTCTGTGTGAAATCGCGATCAAGGCATTACCATACGACCCACTGTTGGGACTCCTACACCAAACAGTCTGAGGTCTAATTGGGACTTCTTACTGAGGAGATCCCCTTAAATGTTGGTGAGTCTAACACTGTCAACACCCTCTCTGATTTAGAAAATTGAACTTGGTATGGAACCTCTAAACAACAGTTTCTAGAGACTGACACTTATTCTCTAGTTGTATCATGAGGTTCCTCTTCTACAAAACTTTCTTTATCTTCAAAATGGTTTTTGTTATGTCTGCATTCTGAAGCTCCTCCAGTTCTTCCTTGGTTTTAGAATTCAAAACTTTGATCAAGGTTGTTGCTTCAATTGGCTTGTCTCCCAATGTTTCCCTTACCTCTTCTATCACTATTTTTTATCTCTGCCTCAACTCTTCCTGCTCAAAGATGATCTGAATTGATGGCCAAATTTCTGTTATGGCATTATTGATATCCACCCATATGTTTTCTTTGGCCTGTGCTAAAGTTTGAGCCATTACTGACTCGCTCTCTAAAAACTATATTCTTTGAGAATGCCTATGAGATTTTTGTAATTCTGCTATATAGGAGTTGTCTATCTTTAATTTTTGATCCTGTAAATTCTTTAGCTAATCTTTTAACTTCTCAATTTCTTTTCCCTGAATGGACATCTCCTGCATGGATTTAACCAATTCAGTGGCAGAATCTATGGTTGGTGTTGGTGTTGTTTTTGATGTAGAAGCCTTTGTTGTCCCTGCGACTGAAATAGGTACTGCAGTTAGTGGAACTATAGCCAACTGTGAGGACTGCTCTTTCTCTTTAAGCAATTTTTCTAGTTCCACCTCCATTTCTCTGATCTGGACATTCTGTTCAATTATTATCTTGAACATGTCTTCCTTTTTCTTTTCTAGTTCTCCCATTTCCTTGGTCTGTGGATCCTCTATAGATGGCAGCTTGAGCTGCTTCCTCAGAGTTGTTATATCTACATTCTTTTTCCTTACAATCTCCTCTACTGCCTTTACATCACTGGGGTCATAACCTAGCTTAATGACTAAGTCCTCTAATGACTTAATTCTAATATCTTTTTCCAAAGATAAGATCTTCTCCAACTTTAACTAAGACTATATGTTCTTGATGGAGGCCTGCAGTTTTCAAGCTACCATGGCAGTATTAGTCAGAGTGGAGTATAACATCTCCCCAGTCTGTTTATGCATATCCATCTGATCAATCAGATGGATTTGATTGGTGTCAAAGGAGAAGATTGTCTTCTTGTAGTCTGGTGGTGATTTTGGGAATGGAACATGTGCCTGTAGAAAAATCATTTGCATTATTCCTTGTTCAGTATCAAAAGCTGACAAAATCATGTCTTGGGAAGAAGCAAATTGCTTCCAGAACTAAGTGCATGTGTTGGCCTTTAGCATCTCATTCATCTACTTTATTGCTTTGTACTTAGAAAAAATATTTGGCTATGTTTTGCCTTGAGCCAAGTTTGTTGTCTGTGTTGAATTTGGAGGATCTTGTGAGGTTGAGGAAGATGGAGAGCCTACAAAAATGTCTTCTTGTCTTGTACCTGCAAAAATGTTTTCTGATCTTGTAGAAACATGTGGACCTATGGAAACTATATTAGCTTGTCCTTCATCATCATGCATTAAAACTGGTTTTGGATTAGTTTTCTACTTTTTTGTATATATTAGAAATTCCTTGGCTCCAATTTATGTTACTGCATGAGACTTTTCTTCTATTGGCCTTTTGTCATGCATCTCCTGAGGTACTGGAGTTTGTGAAGTGGTTGTAGATAGAACTTGTTCTTTAGCTTCTTGCAAAGTGTTCTCCGCCCACTGATCTTGGTTCATGAATTTTTCAATCTTTGGCTTAGGAGTGTGAGTGTAAGGAGTGGTCTTTTGTTCCACTCTTAAACTGGAAATGATGCAGAATGGGTCACATGACCAAGAAAAACTTAATTGGAAATTCATTTGTCCGAGAAGTGCATCTTCCCCTTTACCTGTTGCTCTGTTGTTGCATATGAATGGCCCCACATGTGTCTTTATCTTGAACTATGCCCTCTTTTTAGCTGAAACAAAGTGTATGTCATCCATGTTAATCATTTTCCTTATATATTCCAATGATAAAATTCTCATAGGAACATATTTTGGCAGTTTGTATGGTGGCAACTCACATCCATACACCCTAATTTCTGTGTAGTTCTGGTACAAGTACCAGTCTCCTGTTTTTACTTGCTCACAGAGGTGTAAAGATCTTTGTATCTCAGAACCTATTCTAGGTTCCACATTGTTGTTAAGAAGGCATACAACTGTATAAATAAACTGGTCTATGAAGTCACTGAAACTAAAACTATTTGAACTCTTTCATACCAAAGAGGTCCACTGGATAACTGATTATGCATTTCCTTGTTCATCTAGTTTCTGCAAAGCAATTGAGAATCTTTCTGCCTGGAAAAATAGAAACATATAAAGTTGCATTGATGCATTTTTAAACATTCCTTCCGTGGTAATCTTGAGAAATTGCTCATGAATGTTGTCCGCAAGGAATTGAATGAAATTAAACATTACAAAAGGTTTTTCTTCTGTGGAAAAAATTGACAGAAAACCTGGGATAGGTTCATCCACCCATTGATCTGATTGATACCCTAGGAGACAAGATACTAATGAGACAATTTGTTTGGTCTTTTCCAGAAAAATGGCAGCTGGTTATGGTGGATTTTTCTTTGGAAGCTGGACATCCTCTAGCAATAAATTTTCAAATATTCTGGCTCTTCCAGAGAAGGTTAGATTTTGGTAGATTTCTGCGTGGACATCTACAGAGAAAGGGCTCAAAGAATCATTTTTGGGGACTTGAAGCATCTAGTTAATCGACTCTGGGGTTATAGTAAGCAGAATGTCTCCATTCTGGGCCACAATGGCTCTTTGACTAGGGATATACCTGTATTGACACCATAAAACAAAATCTAGAAAAGGATGAGTCTAGGGAAACATGAATTGTGGCAAGAGGGATTATGAGACGTTGATTTCATCACTCTGGTCTAGAAAGGTTTGTTTGAGACAATTATGTAGTTCGAACATGTCTAACTCACAATTAGTCTATGTGATTTTATATTGCTGGTCAACCAAGAGTAAATGGTCTAGATCAATGGCAGGAGGGCTCATTAGGTTTTCACTGGTTCGTTTCAACTTTCCTTTAGGCGCCATTTTTTTTAAATTATCATAATGAGAGCTGAAGAGCTAGTGGTTTTTACTCAGGATATTTTGATTGCTTTACTGAAAAAATTTGCTTTCCATAACAGGTACCTGGCCAGGAAAACATGATCTAGAATCTACAGTGGATGACAAGCAATTCGGTAGGGAATATGGGGGTTCTGTACCTATTTTTTGAAGTAAATGGGAAGCGGAAAGGGGGGCACACTAGAAAACTAGGAGGGTTTTATACGTAATTGGGCAATGACCGTTATGGAGCGGGTCTGTTGCGATCTGGTGCAAATTGGAGAAAAACCAGTCATGGTGTAATGGATAGGGTGTAACGGGAATTTTAGGTATCAAGATAGGTAAAAGACATGTGGAAGATAGGTAAAGGACATGTGGCAGAAGGGAAGGGAAACAGTATGCAGGAGTGGGAAGGACGTGTAGCGTGATAGGAGTGGAGGTGGAGCAGAGACGTGGCGGGAAACACTAAGGTGACGACCATTTATAACATTGGCGGGAGATGGAGTGGTTTTCGTAGGGGGGTAGGTGGTAAGAGGTATTCAGTGGGGGGGGTTCAAAATCCTAAGCGCCCACCACGTAGTGTGGGGCCTATGAAAATGAATTCGCTTTTCGGACCTCCCCATGCCAATAACGATAGAATGGGCTGGGGGGTAGAAATCGATCCCCTGTCGTTGATCTAGGTGGTGTAGATCATGGTGGTTGGATCATGCACTCTGATGAGCCCCAGTTTTTGGTAACAATTTGGGCTCATTTGGCCTATTGACCTTGCTCAACCCTTCATCTTTTATCACTTATGCATCATTTCTTAGTATATTCGTGTTATTTGTAGGAAGAAGGGCAGGCATTATTCCTATGTGACTAATACATGATGATTTCAGGTTTTTTGACATTAAATGGAGCAAAGACCACGCAGGAGGAGACAAGGAGACAGCAAAGGTGGCATTGCAGGTTTATAGGGAGGTTGTCCACAGTCTTGAATGACCTCCCTCGTGATCTCCACCCTAACTCCGAGCTCCAACAACTATCCCCACCGAGCTAAAAGGCAGCCAACGGATTCTACAGGAACAGCAGTTCACTTTCAGTTGGACAGCCAAGCTCCACTAATTGAGGAAGCCAGCTTGATCCTCATCATGTATAAATATTGAGGCCGTAGCCTTTGATAGGAGCTTTTTGAACTTTTGAACTACTGTTGCAATTTCTAAGCACGAGCTACAGCTCGGTTTTTGCTTTTTGTAAGCCAGTTTTGGCATGTTGTTAGACTCATGATTATTTAATAAAGGCAGGCAGCTTTGGATTCAATTCTGAGTTCTTAAGGGAGCTATAGCTCTCAGGTTAGGGCCCAACCTGAGAGCAATAGACCTCCTCTTCCTTGTATTGTTACTTGTCTTTCCTTTCAGCACTTCATTTCTTAGCTTTGACATGCATTTGAAAAACACAGTCTGCTGATTTAATTTCTTTAATGTGATTGAGTAGGATTAGTTTATGGTTAAAGTGCTTTCAGTAGCTTAGATTAGAGTAGGAGGATTAGCATTCATTAGAGCTCCAAGAAAAGGTTGATAGTGCACTCACTGCCATCTCTGTTTAGAGATTGGGGGTGTAGACCGTACCAACCACAAAAAACGCAGTCTTATACGTTCATGCAAGCTGCAACATAGTCATTTCAATTGTAGATCCATCCATGCATTCTGATCTTGAGCAATACTTCTTCGTTCCAACACCATGCACGATTTCTCTCTGAAGTTTACATTGTTGTTCGTTGGTTTAATAACACAGTTAGAATAGGTGGATGAATTCTCGGTTTTATGCAAGACATAGAGGATTTGTTTCATTTACATTGCGCAGCATTGTTCTATTATCTTCTTCTTCTTCTCAACCGTGCCCAAGTCGCCTACTTAACCTCTGTTCAGCTCGTTTGCCTTCCAACCCTTCTATTGTTCACGTAGCTCCATCTTTTTGACTTCTCATTGCTTCCACCCTTCTATCCACCAACCAACTGCATGCACTCTCTCTCCATCCCATCTCTCTGTCCCTGAGCCATCACAAGCTCCCTTTTCATCCTACCTATTCACCCATACAGCTCCTCGACTCCTCCATCACCCAAAACTCCAACTGTAGCACATCCTGTAGAAGTTAGCAGACTTCCTGTAGAAATCCCGAGTTTCCTGTAGGATCCCCTACAGACATCCTGTAGAAGCCTGCAACCTCGGTTGCCAAGCACCTAAATGTTGTGGACTCCTGTGGAATGATGTTAGGGATCCCCTGGAACCTCTCCTAGCCCTCCTGACCTTTTCCAAGCCTCCCTTCCCTTCGAACTACCCCTGCACAGTCAAACCCTAATAAGAAACAAAGTCATAATAACTCCAACCACTTAAGCAAAAATACAAAAAGGTGTTCTCTTCAATGAAAGTAGTTTAAATTCATGCATCTCATCTCACTAGAAGTAATGGCATCATTTCTAGAAGTTTGCACTCCCACCATTGCATCATAGAGATTAAACTAGTCAGATTAGGGTTTACTAGGGTTTCCATGTTTGGTTGGCTTTCAGTTCATTCTTGCAAAGTAGGTTAATTTCCTTTGAGATAGTCTTCGTTCATCATTTAGAAAGCTTCTTCTGAGAACATATAGAAGTTGGCTTGAGCCCTAGCGGACTTGTGCCAGCTGACCAAGTGACAGCTGCGACAAGAGCTAGTACTTGTGCATACAGCACCGTCGCTTCCAAGTTTGTTACGAACTACCGGGTTGATAAAATTAGAGATAGGAAGCTCCAGGAGTTGTAGCATTATTGCTACAATACTGGAGCCCACCATCTTTTTGGCGCCGTTTCTGGGGAAGCGTCGGAGTATTAGTAATTGTTGCTTTTCTTCTATTTTCTTACTCTTGCCTTCTGCCAAGTAGTTTATTTCATTTCCATTCTGCAAAAGTAGCATAGACATTTCCTGCTTTCATAGATTAGCATTTCTCGCTTTCATAGATTAGCATTTCAATTCTGCAATTTCATTTCTGCAAGCGTAGATTAGCCTTTCAATTCTGCAAGCGTAGACTAGCATTTCCATTCCTGCAATTTCATTTGAGCAAAGTAGATTAGTTCTTTCCTGCTTTCAATATCTGCATCTTTATTTCAGTAAGATAGTTAGTTGTAGATCAATCTGTTTCAGTTTTGCAGGTACCAAAGAAAAACAAAAGCAATCAAAAAAGTCCTTCCATTTCATGCCTCGTAGGAACCGAGATAAAACAGGCAAATTCCTACCCAACACCCCCACCACATCACTGAGTCACCCTTCTCTCTTCTTCGGTGACAGTGATCCAGAAGAACCTATAGGTGAACCCCCTGAGATATACGAAGATCCTATAGCAGAAGAATAATTAGAGACCATCCCATCTGAAGCTATGGCTGACAATAGAAGAGAAGATGAGAGAATAGAAGGTGCCTTCCCCATCCGAGAGACCAATGGGGAGATGAAAATGAAGAACATTAGCCCCTCTGCTTTACCTCACTTCCATGGACTGACTACTGAAGATCCTGATACCTTCCTGTTTGAGTTTGTTGTCCTTTGTAGAACCTATGACTATACTGAAGATGAGTAGAAGCTGAAACTCTTCCCTTCCACTCTTAAGGATGCAGCATTACGCTGGTTCATGGGCTTACCTGGGAATAGTATCACCACTTGGGCTCAGATGCAGCAAGCTTTCAATACCAAGTACCGGGACTACTGTAGGTCTAAGGAAACCAAGGGATAAATCTTTCGGATGACCATGGGAAATGATGAGTCCTTAGAGGATTACGAGGAGAGGTTCCAACTTAGCTATAAGCAGGCCAGGTGCACACTTGACCCTGAATCCCTCAAGTTGGTCCTGCTCCGAGGAGTCCCTGAAGACCTCTTAGATACCCTTCACATGTTAGCTGGGGGGGATATTTACCAACTGCCTTATGAGGACATCAAGACTGTGTTCAGAAACCACTCTAGGGCAGCCCGGAAACGAGGTAGAGGAAACCCTCTCTCAGCTAGTATTCCTTTCTCCAAGCATGAGTTTGCAAATCAATTAGAAGATCTTAAGAGTGAGGTGAGACAGACCATTGCCATGCAACTGGACACATTCAGGATCCAGCAGAAGAAGGAAGAAGCTGAGAGGGCCTTGGCTATCTTCTGCCCTAGGTGCACAAGGAGACACCCTAAGAACGAATGCCCATTGCATTCGGTTGAAGTGTGCTTCGTTTGTGAGGAGGACCATCCCACAAACCAATGTCCAACCTTACCTGGATTTAAAGCTATGTACCAAGGGACAGAAGACCCCACTAAACCTCTCTATTACCTCAACCAAAGGAGGCCACAAGGACCTAGACCTTACCAGCAGGGGATGCAAGGGGCACCTCAAGCTTATTACAGCCCCAACCAATCGACTCCTATGCCTTCCTGGGGTCCCCCTGCTCATCCTTCCTGGTCTATGCCTCCTCCATGGTCTTATCCAACTCAGTACCCTACTCAACCCACTACTCATTCTTATCATTCGCATGCCCAGCCACAGCCTCAGTGGAATGCACCTCAGTCGGGGTGGAGGCCCCAGTACAACACTCATCCCGCCATTTTTCCTCCACCACCAGTTCAACCTCAGCCATTACCTCCTGCTCCTCCAAGGCAACCTCAAATACCTGCTCAACCGAACCCGAACCCCAACAATAGACAGGCCCAGCAGGTATACACTAGGGAAACATCATGCCCTACTTATGCTGTGGAGATCCAGGAGATCAATCTTCGATCTGGAAAGACTCTTCCGGATCGCCAACCTCCTCCCCCAGAGGATGAGGAAGATAAACAGGAAAGTGAACCAAAGGCTATTCCACCCTTTCCTGAGAGACTAACAGCCACCACACAACCCAACCCAGAGGAGGATGAGCTTCTGGGTGAGCTCAAGCAGTTGTGTGTGAAAATACCACTTCTCCAAGCCATCAAGGATGTGCCTATATACAACAAACTGGTTAAGGAAAAGTGTTTCAAACACCCAGGCAGGCGAAAGAGAGATGCTTCAACCATCAATGTCTTAGGACAACTGTCTGACCTTATGTTAGGACAAGTCATCTGCCCAAAGTATCTAGATCCTGGGAGTCCTGTAGTAGATGTCCACATCAATGGCACCATCATACCTCACACCTTGATTGATTTGGGGGCTGCCATTAATGTGATGACCAGGGATACCATGTTCAAACTCAATCTTCAGGGTTCCTTGAGGAAGACCTCGACAGTACTGCAACTAGCAGATCGCTCCACTGTGACTCCCGAAGGGATTGTGGAGGATGTCTTGGTCTCTGTCGACTCTTGGGAATACCCTGCAGATTTCTTGGTTCTGCAACCCAAGGAAAAGCTTACTGGATATCCTCTCATTTTGGGAAGGCCTTGGTTAGCCACTGCAGATGCTTACATAAGTTGTCGTGCAGGAAATATGACCATCAAAAACGGTCCTATGTCCAAGCAGCTAGTCCTATACCCTCCTGCCCAACCTTCCTTAGAGCATGACTTACCACTTTGGTTGGAGGAAGGAGAAGAGGATGAGGTGTACTCAGTACCTCTGTGCACCCTAGATACCACTAGAAGAGACCCCCCAACCGAGGATGACTTGATTGAGACCTTGATCCAAAATCCACCTTCCAGTGCACTATCCTTAGAGAAATTGGTGGAGGATGCCCAAGCCAGCACCTTAGTGGATCTTTGTACCACCAACCCTATTACTCCCAGAGTCAAGAATGTGGAGTTCGGCCCTGAGAGATCGTTAAAGATCAGCTCCTCCCTATGTCCTTCCCAGGAAAAGGAGCTATGTAGCCTATTGGCCAGTCATCTAGATGCTTTTGCTTGGAGCTATAAGGAGATGAAAGGAGTCCATCCTTCGGTCTGTACCCATCACATATACATCAAGGAGGATTGAAAACCGGTTAGGCAACCTCAGAGGAGAATGAACCCAGCCCTTAAGGACATTGTCAAGGAAGAATTGCAAAAACTGTTGGATGCCGGATTCATTTACCCCATCTCAGATAGTGAATGGGTGTCCCCTCTGGTGTTGGTTCCCAAGAAAAATGGGAAGTGGAGAATCTGTGTGGACTATCGAGAACTGAACAAAGCTACCAAGAAAGACCATTTCCCTCTACCTTTCATAGATCAAGTGTTGGATGGACTGGCAGGAAAGAAGTTCTTCTCTTTCTTGGATGGGTTTAGCGGGTACAACCAGATCCAAATCAGCCTGGAAGACCAAGATAAGACCACCTTCACTTGTCCTTGGGGTACCTTTCCCTACCGAGTTCTTCCCTTTGGGCTATGCAATGCTCCTGCTACCTTCCAGAGAGCTGTCTTGAGCATCTTCTCGGAGTTGGTCCATGATGCGGTGGAAATCTATATGGATGACTTCACTCCTTATGGGGCCAACTTCCAGGAAGCATTGTCCAATCTGGGAAAAGTCCTAACCAAATGCATTGAGATGAACCTGTCCCTTAGTCCTGAAAAATGTGAATTCCTGATGACTAAAGGGACCGTGCTAGGCCATACCATTTCTTGCCAAGGGTTACAGGTGGATCCTAACAAAATTGCTCTTATCAAGAAGGTTCCACCTCCTCAAAAGGTAAGGGATGTTCGGAGTTTCTTAGGATTAGCAGGGTATTACCGGAGATTCATTAAGGACTTCAGCAAGCTAGCCTCACCATTGTTTGGTCTGTTGGCAAAAGATGTGGAGTTTAAATGGACTGACGATTGTCAGAGGGCTTTGAATGAATTAAAGGACAAGTTGGTGTCAGCCCCAATCTTGAGAGCTCCAAATTGGGCCCTACCTTTCCACATCCACACTGATGCCTCGAACAAAGCCATAGGTGCAGCTTTAGGACAAGTTGAGCAAAAACTTCCATATGCCATTTACTTTGTTAGCAAAAACTTGTCCAAAGCTGAGCTGAATTACACTGTCACCGAGAAAGAGTTTTTGGCTGTGGTCCATGCACTGAACAAGTTCCGACATTATATCACTGGCTACCAAACATTTGTACATATAGACCATGCTGCAATTAGATATTTAATGAATAAACCAGATGTGAATGCTCGTATTATTAGATGGTTACTTTTGTTGCAGCAGTTTGATTTGACCATTGTTGACAAACCAGGTAAAGAAAATGTTATTGCTGACTTTTTATCTAGATTGGATTTGTCTACAGATGAGGATGGGACAGTGAATGACCAGATGCCCGATGAACATCTGTTTGCTATCTCAGCACTCTCTCCATGGTTTGCTGATATAGCAAACTACCTTGTTTCAGCACAGTTCCCTCCGTACCTATCTTCAAGAGAGAAGAGCAGAATCATCAGAAAAAGTACCTCATTTACTTGGATCGGGGGCAATCTGTTCAAGCTTGGCCCCGATCAGATCTTAAGGCGTTGTGTAAGGGAGGAGGAAGTCTTTGATATCCTCCTCACCTGTCATGATGGGCCTTGTGGAGGACATTTTGCAGCAAAGAGGACTGCCTTCAAAATCCTGCAGGCAGGCTACTATTGGCCCACACTTCATCAAGATGTTAGAAGATATATCAGCCAATGTGACCAATGCCAAAGAATGGGGAAACCGACTCAAAGGGATGAGATGCCTCTCCAACCTCAAGTGACTCTTGAGCCATTTGAGAAGTGGGGTATGGACTTTGCGGGTCCAATCAACCCTCCTTCGAGGCAAAGGTCTTACATCATTGTGTGTACTGACTACCTGACAAAGTGGGCAGAGACTAAAGCAATCAAAGCAGCAACAGAAGAGAAGGTGGCCGAGTTCTTAAGAGAAAACATCTTCTACAAGTTTGGCTACCCAAGAGAGCTGGTCACCGATCAAGGGAGCCAGTTCACATCCAACCTAGTTGAAGACCTGCTAGCTCATCACAAGATCAAGCATAGGACTTCCACCCCCTATCACCCTCAAGCAAATGGGCAGGTGGAAGTCACCAATAGAGCATTAGAAGGGATCTTGACTAAGGTGGTGAGCAGTAGCAGAAAGGACTGGGCAGATCGCCTGGTTGAGGCCACATGGGCTTACAACACCAACTGGAAGACCACCACTGGCTTCACACCTTATGAGCTGGTCTATGGGAAGAAAGCTTTGTTGTCCATTGAGTTTGAGTACAACACTTTGAGGATGGCAGCTCAGCTAGATCTAGATCTCAGCCATGCACAACAAGAAAGGTTATTGCAGCTGAATGGACTGGACGAGCACTGGATGCAGGCCCTCCTTCACTCAGAAGTGGTTCAACTTCAGAGAAAGATGTGGCATGACCAACATCTCCATGACAAGCAATTCCAGCCGGGAGATTGGGCCTTGTTGTATGACTCCAGATACAAAGATTTCAAAGGGAAGCTGAGAACCAGATGGCTAGGGCCAAATACAGTGGAAAAATGCCATGACAATGGATCTGTTCTTATTCGAACCATTGATGAGGAAGCCATCCCCATGCTTGTCAATGGGCATCGCTTGAAGATCTACAGGAAGCCTCTCTCCAGACAAGAGTTCATCAAAACTATGGAGAAATCAGTGATGGTCATAGAGAAGGGTTCTGCCTCTGCTTTGGGCATACCCTGAAAGATTTAAAAACAAAAAAAAAAAAAATAATAATAATAAAGATCCTTGGGTGAAAACCTTTCTGAGGCGCCCAAGGCAGGTGGTACGGGTGAAAACCTCATTGAGGCGCCCCTATTGTCTTTCAAAAAAAAAAAAGAGATGTGAAAAAGATCCTTGAGTGAAAACCTCTCTGAGGCGCTTAAGGCAGATGACAAGGGTGAAAACCTCATTGAGGCGCCCCTGTTATCTTTCAAAAAAAAAAGAAGGAAAAAAGAAAAAAAACAATAAGCACAAAAGACAAGGACAGCAAGTTCATAATGTAAAATTGCATGCAGGTTGCAGGTGTTCTATGGAGGAAAGGAAGCCTCTCAACTCAAAGCCAAGGATCCTTATCATGCTGTCAGGAGACCTCACCAGCGCCTCCTCCAAGAATACTCATTTTCTCCAAGGTATGTGCACAATTTCATCACGACTTGAGATTTCTACAGGAAGATGCAGCTTTTCTACAGGAAGATGCAGATTTTCTACAGGAAGGTGTAGACTTTCTACAGGAAACGCAAACTTTCTACGGGAAGCTCTGTATTTCTACAGGAAACTTCCTGTAGAAGTTCGGGATGGCCCGGAATTCATTCTATGAGAAGATCTAACGACTAAGGATCGGTTTGGACGCATGCAAGCTACTGTTGTCACCCTTGCACACTGTTGTCACCTCGTCCTACCACCCTTGTCGACATGCAACGAAGTTACCTGCACCAGCAAAGCAGATCGTTGAGTTATCAAAGAGAAAGCAATTTTTAAGATAAAAAAATGCTGAGATGCCATACCATATCCATCCCAGCCATCCACGAGCTCAGGAAGCGTGATCGTGAGGCCAAATCCTTCGTCGTGCAGCATGCACCCGAGGAGGAAGAACTGTTACAAGACATCCTGCGGGAGTCCTGTAACAGTTAAGCCCGCTAGAGTGTACACCAATCACAACGCTGGCCATATGCAATGAAAACGCGGGTGCATGCAGCCACAGCATCCAATTCATCGTCGGCAGCCTGTAAACATGAACCTCCGGGCCTGTGCAAATTCATCAGCGGCAACCGAATCCACTCATCATCGTCCAAAAACTGAAAAATCGTGTTGCAGCCGCACAGGTAAGTGTCTCAACCCTTTCTTCCGTCAGATTGCATGAATTTTACTTTGAATTGTTTGCAAAGTGTGAAGAGAATGGGTTGAGCGGCTGTATGGCCAGTTGACTGGCCACGTCAACCAGTTAATGGTCTAGTCGGATGTTTGGGTGGCGGCCATGACAAAAGGAATGGGCAGCACACACGTGAGAGCAATCCCGTCGGGAAAAACGTATTTAGCAGAAAAGACGGCGGCGGATCTGCGGGGGGATGATGCGGCAGTAAGTGAACTCGCAGGCAAATGATGGGACGACGTCATCCAACGGTCCGGCGGGGACAGCTCACCCCCACGCCAGAGATTCCGCCAATTCAAATCTAATCGGCTAGATCACCCCATGCATTTATCATTCATCGTTTGGAGCTCGAGTGATCATCCGGATCCCTCTGCAGTCCGAAACTCCGAACCTTTGGCTATCAGAACGCCTGTGAAGCAACACCGAGAGCGCAGACCAACTGCAGTCTTTCCCAGAAATCGCGCGCTACTCCTATAGGAAAGCTGTTTCTACAGGAAGGCGGGTTCCTCACGTCAAAAGGTGGCAGATAAAAAGGTAAACCTGAACTCTCCATGCAATTGGCTTTTGAAGGTGGCAGAATCGTCGTCTACAGTCTGGTCGTAGAAAATTGTTGCAATTGTTGTCTGCTATGCATAAACTGTCATTCTACAGGATGTCAGTGTAATTAAGCTGTGTTAAGGTCCTCAGAGATAAGCTTCGTGGATTTTGTGCATGACAGAAGCGTAATTCTACGCTCTGTCTCAGTAGACCAAATTTCTTCCGCGTTCGCCACCTCTAGTTAAAGCAACAGTTTTTATCATGCCGGGTGGGTTTATTAGACGGGAACCCACTTATTCAGCAAAGTTAAGAGAAAACCAGGAGGTGGTGGAGCTCTTCACATGAGCACAATGGATATCCTTCTGTGACAAATTGCAGGGTTATGACGACGAAGTGGCAGAAGAGTTTTTGCAGGCTCTGAGGCCGAAGTCCAAAACAGTGGCCACCGTGAACTTCAGGGGCCTAAGCCTTGAGCTTACCCCACAATATATCAGCCGAATTACTGAACTTCCAATGGGTTTGCCCTGGGATAAGGAAGAAAGGAAGTTGAGCCAACAGGCCAAGAAAGAATTCTTTCCCCCAGAGGAGGAATTCTCGGAAGACAAGAATGGGGTGCGTAGAACCAGTTTGCTGCCCCCATGGAATGAAGTTAGCCTGCAGATCATGAATTATATAACCTGTGAAGGCCGTTTTAGCATTGTGTACGGGTATCACTTTAGGTTGCTCACTGAATTGAGGCACCAGATTGATCTTCCTGTAGAAAATAAACTGAGCATCCCCTATTTCCTGCTACAGTCTCTAATTGAGTGTGCCACAAAGTTAAAAGAAGGCATACCAGACCAGGTAGCCCACCATGGATTGATCAAACTTCTCGTGGAGGATGCGCTTCATTCATACAAGGTTCCCCTCTCATGGGAAGCATTCAGAAATTTGACAAGAGATGGAGACATAAGGATGTTGACCGAGGAAAGTGGTTCCTCCAGCAGTGAGGAAAAAGAATCAGTGGCCGTGGGAAAGAAAGAAACAGGCCAGAAGACCCCGACCACAGTACAGAAGAAAGAGCAAAAGAAGAAGCATGAGAAAAAGGATGACAAAGAAAAAGATGACACACCCATCTTGACAGCAAGAGAGAAAAGGTTGCAAGGCTGAGTGGACAAGGCTGAGAAGGTCCACATCAGCAAAAGTACCTCATCAGCACCCGCAACCAAACCAAAAAGCAAAACTCATGCAGCAAAGCAAGCCAAGGTGGTGACACCTGTGTCTACAGGAAAGCAGAAACAGGCTTCTACAGGAAGCCCGAAAATTATTGGAAAAGGGTCTTCTACAGGAAGCCCAAAAATTACCAAAACAGGGTCTTCTACAGGAAGCCCAAAAATTACCAAAACAGGGTCTTCTACAGGAAGCCTGAAATTGACTAAAACAGGGTCTTCTACAGGAAGCCCTGAAAAAGTGAAACCCAAGGAGAAGAAAGCTGATATTCGTGGAAGGGAGGCAGCAGCTGTGCTGGCTGGCCTCAGCACGCCTCCTAAGCCAAAGGAGAAGAGAAAGAGGGAGACCCCTCTATACTTTGAAACTCGAAGAAGTGCGAGAATAAAGACGGGCAAGCCACAGCCCCCATCCAGCAGCCAAATCACTACAGGGGATGCCCCTACTTCACCCAGTGAGAGGTCCCCCTCGAAGATATCGGTCACCTACGAGAGGGGGAGCCCAAAAACAACTACTTGGAAAGGAAGGGTAGACCAATCGGCTTCAAGAGCCCAGCTCAAGGTCAAGGAAGCAGAGAAGAGGGAAGGAGCGGCACCCTCATCGCCACCAAGGGAAGAACAGGCAGAGCCACCAAGAGTAGGAAAGAAAGAGCGTATTCCGGAGCCTAGTTCTCGGCCAAGGACAAGGAGTTGGGGCAAAATTGCTCAAGGATGAGCAAATATTTTAGCTGGGGGGTGATGATGAGCCCCAATTTTTGGTAACAATTTGGGCTCATTTGGCCTATTGACCTTGCTCAACCCTTCATCTTTTATCACTTATGCATCATTTCTTAGTATATTCGTGTTATTTGTAGGAAGAAGGGCAGGCATTATTCCTATGTGACTAATACATGATGATTTCAGGTTTTTTGAAATTAAATGGAGCAAAGACCACGCAGGAGGAGACAAGGAGACAGCAAAGGTGGCATTGCAGGTTTATAGGGAGGTTGTCCACAGTCTTGAATGACCTCCCTCGTGATCTCCACCCTAACTCCGAGCTCCAACAGCTATCCCCACCGAGCTAAAAGGCAGCCAACGGATTCTACAGGAACAGTAGTTCACTTTCAGTTGGACAGCCAAGATCCACTAATTGAGGAAGCCAGCTTGATCCTCATCATGTATAAATATTGAGGTCGTAGCCTTTGATAGGAGCTTTTTGAACTTTTGAACTACTGTTGCAATTTCTAAGCACAAGCTACAGCTCGGTTTTTGCTTTTGTAAGCCAGTTTTGGCATGTTGTTAGACTCATGATTATTTAATAAAGGCAAGCAGCTTTGGATTCAATTCTGAGTTCTTAAGGGAGCTATAGCTCTCAGGTTAGGGCCCAACCTGAGAGCAATAGACCTCCTCTTCCTTGTATTGTTACTTGTCTTTCCTTTCAGCACTTCATTTCTTAGCTTTGACATGCATTTGAAAAACGCAGTCTGCTGATTTAATTTCTTTAATGTGATTGAGTAGGATTAGTTTATGGTTAAAGTGCTTTCAGTAGCTTAGATTAGAGTAGGAGGATTAGCATTCATTAGAGCTCCAAGAAAAGGTTGATAGTGCACTCACTGCCATCTCTGTTTAGAGATTGGGGGTGTAGACCGTACCAACCACAAAAAACGCAGTCTTATACGTTCATGCAAGCTGCAACACAGTCATTTCAATTGTAGATCCATCCATGCATTCCGATATTGAGCAATACTTCTTCGTTCCAACACCATGCACGATTTCTCTCTGAAGTTTACATTGCTGTTCGTTGGTTTAATAACACAGTTAGAATAGGTGGATGAATTCTCAGTTTTATGCAAGACATAGAGGATTTGTTTCATTTACACTGTGCAGCATTGTTCTATTATCTTATTCTTCTTCTCAACCGTGCCCAAGTCGCCTACTTAACCTCTGTTCAGCTCGTTTGCCTTCCAACCCTTCTACTGTTCACGTAGCTCCATCTTTTTGACTTCTCATTGCTTCCACCCTTCTATCCACCAACCAACTGCATGCACTCTCTCTCCATCCCATCTCTCTGTCCCTGAGCCATCACAAGCTCCCTTTTCATCCTACCTATTCACCCATACAGCTCCTCGACTCCTCCATCACCCAAAACTCCAACTGTAGCACATCCTGTAGAAGTTAGCAGACTTCCTGTAGAAATCCCGAGTTTCCTGTAGGATCCCCTGCAGACATCCTGTAGAAGCCTGCAACCTCGGTTGCCAAGCACCTGAACGTTGTGGACTCCTGTGGAATGATGTTAGGGATCCCCTGGAACCTCTCCTAGCCCTCCTGACCTTTTCCAAGCCTCCCTTCCCTTCGAACTACCCCTGCACAGTCAAACCCTAATAAGAAACAAAGTCATAATAACTCCAACCACTTAAGCAAAAATACAAAAAGGTGTTCTCTTCAATGAAAGTAGTTTAAATTCATGCATCTCATCTCACTAGAAGTAATGGCATCATTTCTAGAAGTTTTCACTCCCACCATTGCATCATAGAGATTAAACTAGTCAGATTAGGGTTTACTAGGGTTTCCATGTTTGGTTGGCTTTCAGTTCATTCTTGCAAAGTAGGTTAATTTCCTTTGAGATAGTCTTCGTTCATCATTTAGAAAGCTTCTTCTGAGAACATATAGAAGTTGGCTTGAGCCCTAGCGGACTTGTGCCAGCTGACCAAGTGATAGCTGCGACAAGAGCTAGTACTTGTGCATACAGCACCGTCGCTTCCAAGTTTGTTACGAACTACCGGGTTGATAAAATTAGAGATAGGAAGCTCCAGGAGTTGTAGCATTATTGCTACAATACTGGAGCCCACCACACTCACTTTACCACAAGCCGACAAACCATTTTTTCGTTTTCAACTTTATCATAAAACCAAAACTTTAGCGCCAAACGCCTTATTACAAATTGTTAATCGTGATTTAAATAACACGATTAATTATTCTAACCTAATTAATTTACCCTAAACATGATTAATCTATTCTAAAGGCGCATTTTGATTTGCAAGCCTTTTTATTTTTTCTAAGGTTGTGCAACTTCTACTCTAATACTTATTTATCAAATTTAACCAAGCTTAAACGCTTTGGTTAATATTTCTCTAATCTACCTAATTAATTTCAACCAAGATTAAACTAGATGGTTAATTTATTCACTAACCTAAAGAACCTTATTTAACTCAGTTTAACCATGATTAAACAGTATGATCAAACTTAGGGAGTCTATTTCTATGTGGCATTTAAACAAGTTGCACGCTATGTTTGAAAATTTTCTAATGTAACTCTGATGCATTTTTTATTTTTCAGTGGAATTGAGGCTTGCTCACTTGCACACATCTTTTTCTTTTGGGGGTTTTCATTCTTTTCTTTTTTCCTTTTTATTCTATTTTTCTTTTCTCATATACATTTTTTATCCCCTTTTTCATCATCATTTTTTTTTATATACATATTTTTGTAAATCATTTGCAGAATACAATATTATTTACAATTTCTATCAAGTGAAAGATAATAGCCAATCATCATTTGATCTTATGAATTATATGACCCTAACAATGGCTCCAACTCAGGATGACATCCTCCTTGTGAGGTGTCAAGAATGTAGTGGATCAGTAGCATTGGTCCATTATTCTCAGTCTTTATATTGCATCTGAATTGCTCTGTTATTGTTGTAGATATGGTAGAAACTCATCAAACCATATGGCCTTCACCTCGTGCTTTAACTTCTGATGTGAGCCACCCATACTGATAATAGAAAAATAGAATGGTTTTCACAATGATTTGAATGGAAAGTGATTTATTCTTGAGGGAAGTAATGTTTGAGAATTCTACCATTTACAGGTCCACCAGGTAGTTGTGCTCTAGACATATCTTTCAGAAAAATGCATTGTTTCCTCTCTAAGCATCGTTTTTATATGGTCCCTTCCATAGATTATCAAACATACCATGCTTACCTTTATCCTCGTTTCTTGAATCCCACTTTAGTACAATGTCTTCTAATTGAAAATCATCATCTTTAGTTCTTCTGTCATAAATCTTTTTGATGTTTTCTTGGATGACTTTGGTTTTATTGTAAACTTTTTCTCTTGATTGTTGCAGTTGTATGGTATGATTTATCCTCCTTTATAAATCATAGGGGTCAGCTTGTGACTCCTGTAGTATTTTGAGAACAAGGATTCCTAGGGATGAGAGAAAAACAACATCTATCCGATAAACTTATTGGAATGGAGACATACCGATAGACTTTTTCGTACTAATCATGTCTACCCACAAAGCATTGATTAATTTATTGTGCCAAGACGTTTTAGTATCGTGAAACAACTTCTTAATGATATTAACCAAACTTTTATTTGAAGACTTTTCTAGCCCATTTCCATGTGGGTAATAGATCGTAGTGTGACCCAATCTTATGTTATACTTATTGCAAAAGTCCACCATCTTCTTTGTGTTTACAACAATGTCCAAAGATGGTCTGATGAGGCGATCGATGGCGATCTCCCGCTCCAGGACGCGGCCCTGACTCCCTCCCTTGCCCGAGCTTGGCAGCTCTGCTGCTGGGCTGCAGCAGCCTGCTGCGGGCCCCCTCCGCCTGAGCCCTCCTGCCCCCCTCCCTTTCGGGCCTCCTGCCCTGTCCTCCCGATCGCGCTTGGCAGCTCTGCAGCTGTTGGCAGCCTCCTGCTGCTTCCCTTTTCTCAGGGCCTCCTGCCCTCTCCTCCTCCTTTTTTCTCGCCTGTCGTCGAGTGCCCCTGTGTGGCTCGATGGATCCTCCCTCTCTAGAACAGGCTGAACTGGAGAAAGCTTTTGCATCTCTTATCCCAGAGAATAACTCGGAAAGGATTCGGCCTTCAGCCTCAAAGTTTGTCAAGAAGCTTGATGAAATCCCGGAAGTCCCTCTTCCCCCAGCTCTTCCAAGGAGATCTGCTGTGGCCCTGGCGGAACGCGGCCTGGTTGGCCAGTTCACGGGGTTATGGCCTTCCCCTCGAACGGTTCAGCGCTGGGTTGAAAGAAACTGGAATGCTATGGTACAGGGGAAAATCGCAATAAGGTTTTGTGGAAGGGGCTTCTTTACCTTCCTTTTTGAAACGGTGGAGGATCGTAACCTCATCTTCAGGAATGGACCATATTTCATGGACACCAGAGGCCTTTATCTCAACCGCTGGACCCCTGACTTCGACCCAGAAATGGACGTTCCAAATGCAGTCCCTGTCTGGGTTCGCCTCCCGCATCTTCCGCTTCACTGTTGGGCTGATGAATCCGTCCGGGCCATCGGAAACGCAATAGGGAAATACGTGGACAGATCGGAGCCAAAGGAGAATATGCATGCATGCGCAAGGATTTGTGTAGAAGTAGACTTGGGCAAAGGCTTACCAGAGGCAATCAAACTCAAAGTGGATCAGTGGATGCACATTCAGCAGGTGGATTATGAGCAGCTCCCCTTCAAATGTAAGGTATGTCACGAGTACGGTCATTTTGCTAATAGGTGCACTAAATCTAGATCAAATGATAATAGCAATAATGAAACCCCTGAGGAAGCATGGGAAATAGTCAGGAAAAAGAAGAAGTCAAACCCTCCCCCTGAATCAGCAGTGCCCTCCTCTGAAACTCCAACCCTCTCCACTCATCCTTCAAGCCCGGGCCACCCTATCCCCACATCCTCCAATCCCTTTGAATCCCTAGCTCCAGAGGAACCCACATCCCCCCCTCCATCCCCCAAGGGCCCCAGAACCTCCCCCTCTTCTCCCCTCCAGGCCTCCCCACCTCAAACAGTTGAAAGGATCCTAACGAGAAATAAAACAAAGGAAATCATAGCAGCCACGGATCCACCAAGAAAAGTAGGAAGAAAATCAAACAAGGAAATAAGAGATGAGAATGCAGCTAAAGAAATGACTACAGGGACTCAGCAACCAATAGACACATACCTGGACAGGAACAAGGGAAGTGGCGAGAAGATGAAGGAGAAAAGCGGGATCCACAATAAACCAGGTAAATGATGATTTTGGTCTCTTGGAACTGTAGGGGGATGGGCTCCTCCCTGAAAGAAAATGCAGTCCGAGACCTTATTAAAGCAGAACAACCAGACTTCCTCCTACTCAAGGAGACCAAAATTAGTGACCAAGAATTCCAAAACAGCTTGATAAGAAATAGAAAGTATGAAGGAATAGCCACGAGCGCAATAGGAGCCTCAGGAGGTATAGGAGTAATATGGAATAAAAGTAACTGGAACCTCATAAACAACAACCAAAACAGATGGTGGATTAGAATTGATATGCAGAGCACATATCTGAAGGAGGAATACACAATCTATAACGTGTATGCTCCACCACACTTCAGAGATAAAGCTACCTGTTGGGAATCTTTGACAGCAGATATTGAGACTACCCAAGGGAGGAATATCTTCCTAGGAGGAGACCTGAATTTAATAAGGAATGCAGAGGAGAAGCTAGGAGGGAAGTTTTACATTGACCCATATAGAGAAAAACTGGAGGATATCATACAAACTCACAAGTTCATAGACATTCCTCCCCAAAATGGACGTTATACATGGTCAAATAAGAGGACAGGCAGGAACAATATCAAAGAAAGACTTGATAGAATCCTCGTTCAGGAGCGAGCAGCTGCCAACTTTCCGAGGATTCGCAGCACAATCATCCAGGGACTCATTTCTGATCATAAACCCGTGGCGCTGTATCTAGACAAAGACGAAGATTTGGGTCCGCTGCCATTCAAATACAACAAAGCCTGGGACGCCAGCGAGGACTTCAAAGCCATGATAAAAGAAATCTGGAGGACAGAGATAACAGGCTCCCCGCACTTCGTTTGGGAAACGAAGATCAAATTGCTAAGGGTAGCCATAAAAAATTGGGCGAGGAATCATGTGAAGGAGGAAAGGAAGGCAAAAAACGAACTGCAAATGAAACTGGAGAAATGGAATCAGGAAAAAGAGGCAGTCCAAGAAACGGAAGAAGACCAAAGGAAAGAAGGGGAGATGTATAAAGCACTGTACAATCAACATCGTAAAGAAGAGGAAGAGCTAAGACAAAAGTCAAGATGTCTCTGGCTCAATTCTGGGGATAAAAACACCTCGTTCTTCCATAATTGTCTCAAAGTAAGGAGAGCTGGAAATAACATTGAAAGGATAATGTTTGAAGGGAAAGAGCTAACGGATAAAGAGGAAATCAAGGAAGCTGCCTCAAATCACTTTCAATCTTTGCTCACAGCTGATCCCCTCTATCAGGAAAACACAGATTTCGCCAACATCATTGAGAGGAAGGTCACAGAAGCCCAAAACTGTGAACTGGACAAAGAAATCTCAATAGAGGAGGTTGAGTGGTCAATCAATAGCATGCCTCTTGATAAAGCACCCGGGCCGGATGGCTTCACGGTGAGCTTCTACAAAACACACTGGGATATCATCAAGAAAGACTTCATTAGAATGGTGAGAAATTTCCACTCAAAAAGTAAAATGGGCAGCAGTATCAAATCTTCGCATCTTGCTCTAATTCCAAAAGAGCCCAACCCTCAATCCTTTGACAGGTTCAGACCTATTTCATTATGCAATGTCTCATACAAAATCATCTCAAAGATTCTGGCACATAGGCTGAAAAAAATCCTTCCCTCACTCATCTCGGACAACCAAGGAGGATTTCTCCCCAAGAGACACATAACAGATAATGTAATTCTGGTTCAGGAGGCGATACACAGCAGTGTTGCTAGAAATGAGAAGGGTATGATAATTAAGCTGGATATGGCGAACGCCTTTGACAGGGTAAACCACACATTTCTGAGGACTGTGCTTTCAAACTTCGGGGTATCAGAGCATTTCATCAGCAGGGTTATGGAATGTGTTTCCCAAAATTGGACAGCTCCTTTAATCAATGGTAGGCCATGCAGAGCCTTCAAGAGCACAAGAGGCTTGAGGCAAGGCTGTCCTCTTTCCCCTTTCCTCTACATCATCATGGCAGAGACATTAAGTTTGCACTTGGAAAACAAGCGAAGGTTAAAACAAATAACAGGAGTGGACATCATTCGAGGAGCCAAAGGGATCAATCACTCCTTATTTGCAGATGACACCCTTCTAATAGGCGGTGCTTCAAGCCTCATGGCCAGGAGATTCAAAGCCATTCTGGACCTCTTCCTCCAAGCCTCGGGGGGCAAATTAAACAACAACAAATGCATGATATATACCTGGAATGTTCCTAGATACATAACCCAAAGGATCTCTATAATTATGGAAATCCCAGCTCAATCAAGCTGGTCCCACTTTATGTATTTAGGACTGCCTCTGGCCAAAGAGATAATCAAAAGCGAAGTTTGGGTCAAGCTAATTGAGAAGCTGAGAGGGAAACTTCAGGGTTGGGGGATGCATTGGCTTAATCTGGCGGGCAGAACAATCCTTATCAAAGCAATCCTTTCAGCCCTCCCTATCTACCAATTTGCCATTACCCTCGCCCCATCAAGCATTCACAAGCATATGGAGCTGATCCTAAGAAGCTTCCTCTGGAAGGGAGGAAAGCAAGATACGAAAAAATTCAGTTTAGTAAAATGGGAAAAGGTCATCCTCCCCATAGAAAATGGTGGACTAGGAATTAGAGTTCCCAGGCTGGCAAATTTGGCAATGGGCTTTAAACTAACCTGGAGAATCTTAAAAGAGAAGGGATCCTGGTGGGCAGAGGTTCTCAAAAAGAAATATCTGAGTGGGAGCAATAGCAACATCCTCTCTGATGTAATCACAGAAAGGCAATGTACCCCTGTTTGGAAATTGATCAAAAAAACCTTGCCTCTCCTCAAGTCCCATATCTCTAAAGTCCCAGGTAATGGGAAACATATCAGTATATGGAGGGATAGAATAATGGGTTCGGAAGCCAAGGAAAAGTCCATTAATCTGAGGCCGCTGCAGCTGTGGATGTTTGAAGCCAACCTTAAAACCCTCTTCGACATCTCAATTTGGGATCATAACAGCTGGAAAGGTTGGAAAAATATGCACCTTCCTGAAGAATTAGACGACCTATGGACCGATCTTAAGCTATCTCTTGCAGGGGCAGCCCCTTCAAGCAGAATGAGAGATGACAGTTATGCTTGGGATCCAACTGGAGGCAATTACACAGTCAAGGAAGGTTACAAGGCGCTACAAAACCTAACAGCACCCAACAATTGGCAATCCTACAAGGCAGCCTGGAAAATTGAAAGTCTTCCGAAGATCAAACTTTTTAATTGGACCTTGCTACATGGCAAAATCCTAACAGTAGAAAACCTTAGGAAAAAGGGTATTCAGGGTCCTTCAATTTGTTTTATGTGCAGGAAGGCGGAAGAAAACATCAATCATCTCTTCATTGAGTGTTCAGTAGCATCGTCCTGCTGGAAACTCATAACTAGCCCTCTAGATATAGGAGATCTACCCAATCAGGTCTCACTACTTCAGAAAGGATGGGGGAAACTCTTCCCTTATGCAAGCAAGAACATGACCCTCGCCAAGAGATTATGGACCAGCATCCCTTCAAACCTCTGCTGGCAATTATGGTTAGCCAGGAACGAAAGTATTTTCAAAGACAAAAAACCTAGTGTCACAAGCATTCTGGCTAAAACAACTGCGCTCATAACAGAGACCATTGAATCTAATGGGATCCATCATGCTGACCCGGACTACACAGATGAGAGGGTGAAGGAATGGGTCCGAAGATTCAACTACAAGCTAAAAACGAAAAGCCAACCAATAAAAGGAACTGGGCAGAAGGATTGGAAACTCAGAGGGACAAAGGAGGAAGTCAATAGTTGGATTCAAAAGCAAAAGAGGTTCACGCTCCACTTTGACGGGGCCTCAAAAAACAACCCAGGCAAAGCTGGAGCAGGGGGAATAATAAGAGATCCTCAGGGGAAAACAATCGTCACCTATGAGTGGAGTTTGGGTACCATGTCGAACAATAAGGCTGAAGCATACAGCCTTCTATTGGGGACCTCCATTGCCCTGAAGCTGAGCATTCATGATCTCTTAGTGTTAGGGGACTCTGCAATTCTCATAGCAGCCATGAATACTGGGAAAGACTTCAACCAAATTGCATTAAACAGAATCAAAGAAAGAATAATGGATCAAACCAGGGGCATTAGCAAAGTGACCTACAAACACGTCCTAAGAAGCTTCAATTCGGCAGCGGACGGGCTGGCCAACAAGGCCACGGGAAGACCCACGGGTAAGGTTAAAGAAAACAATGAGTTCTATGACAAAGACATTCCTTAGTCAACATGCTATCCTCTTGCACCAGATTTCTAGTCACCTCAGGCATCCGCTTCAATACTGCTGGCCTGCTCAAACTCGATCCTCTACAATACATATCCTTCTCGACTGCCGAATAAGGGGAAATAGGACAATGTATCGGCCTCCGGAATCGAGGAATGTAGGAAAAGGCAGGAAGTCATCATTGTACAACTCAGATAAAATCAGAGGACGTGATCACGCCCATGCTGGCTTCAGACCTCAAGGACGGGCAAAAATCAACTCAAAGGATCTCATGATAGCCAAGATCAGATTCACCACCCCCCATTACAAACGTGAGCAAGCCTGCTTCGCTCCTATAAATCACAGCAAGCCTCTCAGCGCTTCCACAAAACATTGTAACCTGAGACAGAGGCGAAAAGCTCTCTGGAGGCGGGGTCAGCGGTTAAAAGGCCTCTTTCAAGACTGCAAAACCAGTATCGGGGTTAAAGGATCCACCGAGCTCCTCTCGGTCGGCACTGCTCTCTCTAACATCAAGCATCGTTCGAAGACGCCCTATCTGTTCTGGGATTCAGTCGACATTCTTCTGTTCAGGGTAACCAACTCTCCTTATTTCTGTGATATTACTACTTCTAATAATCTGGTTTATGTCCTCAGCTGCGCCCACACACAGCATCGGAGCCTTCAGTCTCATATCGATCCGATCAAGCAGCCCGGAAGCAACAGCCTTTCGCCTTCCATAAATCCTGATACATCTCGAGGCACTGTCGAATCTGTTCCAAACAAGATGGCTGAGCAGCACAATCAGCCTACTAATCAGCCCCAGCCTAGAAACCCCATGAGCAATATCTTCAACAACAGGGAGTGTCACATGTGCAAAGCACATGTTGTCATGATCAATGCCCTGAACAAGCAAGTGAAGGAGCTGACTGAGGATTACCACGCCGACAGAAACTCCAAACGCAAAAAGCTGGAGAAAAGGAAGAAAGAGATCAAAGATTTAAAGGATCGCTGCATTCATATGGAAGCTGCCATAGACCATCTTCGTTCCCTCACCGAAAGCCAGCAGGCTGAAGCCTCAACTAAAGTAAGCAGGAGGGAACACCTCCCGGATGACTCGGTCACACAGCACTCTCCATAACACCTATGCATTGCAAATTTAGTTGGCTAGGAGGCTCGTTCGTCAGGCAATATAGCCGTTGGCTTTTAGTTTTATGTTTAATCAAGAGAAGCTTTGAGGACTATGGGTCTGCGCACCCAATTTTGAACCTCAGCTCTCGAAACCTTCCCTTCTTTGTACTAGATTTCTGAACTGCTGTTTTATAATACACAAGTAGACGACTTTGTTAAAAAAAAAAAAGTCCACCATCTTCTTTGATTTGAATGCAACTGCATTATCAGTAATAATCTTATTTGGGAATCCAAATCTAGCAAGAATGCTACCTTCCATGAATTTAATGATTACTACATTTGTGGCTTATCTTGTAGATACATCTTCAATCCATTTCATGAAATAATCAGTGTCTGTAAGAATCCGCTTATGTTGGGTTGAGGAACTGGGATGTATTTCTCCAATGAAATCTAAACCCCATTGTTGGAAAGGAGTTTCAACTGATATGAGCTTGGGTAGGGGTAACAATTTTTTTTCCTTCAAATATTTGGCATTGATGACATGTGGTGACTTTCCTGTGGACATCTGCAAACAAGGTGGGCAAGTAGAACCCAGCCCTTAAAATCTTGTTTGTTGTTGTCGTCTAGTACAAGTGTCCTCCACAATCTCCTTCTTGGAATTCCTGCATAAGTTTATCTGCTTCATCTTTTAGCACACAGTTAAGTAAAATTCCACCAGCATCTTTCCAATATACATTATTATCCAAAATACAAAATCTCGCAGCCTTTAACTTAAAAAAATTGGCTTTAGTTTTAGTCAAACCTGGAGGAGCTTGTAAATTTTGCAGCACAAAGACAATGTCTTCATACCATGGAGAGGTAGCAAAATCTTTTGATACTGGTGGAGTCGCCTGCTCTTCCTATTCATCTAGTTCAACTATGAAATTTATATCAAGTGCATGGAAATTAGATTATGCCATCAGTTTTGCCAATCCCGAACCTTTGATAAGCTTGGTAGGCTTGATTTCAAGATCATATTCCAACATAGCAATCCATTTTCCCCTTTTTCCATCAGGATCAGTTTGTGTCAAAATATATTTTACAATAGCATTAGGGACATATGCAATTATATGGGAGTGTAAAATGTAAACTCTAAAGTCCTTTAGTGCTTTTACCAAGGCAAAAGCATGTTTCTCCATTATATTGTATTTCAATGAAGCATCCCTTAAAGCCCTACTAAAGAAAGCTATTGGTTGCTCTTGTCCTTCATTGTTCTTCTGCAATAAAACCTTTGCAATAGTATGATCAGATGCAAAAGAAAACATCATAAAATCTTTGGTGAAATCGGGACTAATCAATACAGGAGCAGTTGTTAGAGCTAGTTTTACTTCACTGAAAGATTTTCTGGCTTTAGAGTTCCATTTTATTTCAGTGTCCTTTTTTAACATATTTGTGATGGACCTTAGGATTTCTACTAAATTAGGAATAAATATCACGAGGAAATTTATTCTCCCAATGAAGGACTAAACTTCTTTCTTATTCCTGGGAGGGTCAATTTTGAGGATAGCTTCAACTCTGCTAGGATCAATTCTAATGCCTTCCTTGGAAATGATGTGGCTTAGAATTTTTCATTCTTCCAAACTAAACAATGTTTTCTTGGAGTTCAGTGAGATGCCAAATTTCCTACATTTTTCAAAGACTCTTCTTAAATGTAGCAACTTCTTAATGATATTAACCAAAATTTTATTTGAAGACTTTTCTACCCCATTTCCATGTGCGTAATAGATAGTAGTGTGACCCAATCTTATGTTATACTTGTTGCAAAATTCCACCATCTTCTTTGATTTGAATGCAAATGCATTATCAGTAATAATCTTATTTAGGAATCCAAATCTAGCAAGAATGTTACCTTCCATGAATTTAATGATTACTGCATTTATGGCTTGTCTTATAGATACATCTTCAATCCATTTCATGAAATAATCAGTGTCTGTAAGAATTTGCTTATGTTGGGTTGAGGAACTAGGATGTATTTCTCCAATGAAATCCAAACCCCATTGTTGGAAAGGAGTTTCAACTGATATGGTGGTAGGGGTAACATTTTTTTTCCTTCAAATATTTGGCGTTGATGACATGTGGTGACTTTCCTGTGGACATCTGCAAACAAGGTGGGCAAGTAGAACCCAGCCCTTAAAATCTTGTTTGTTGTTGTCGTCTAGTACAACTGTCCTCCACAATCTCCTTCTTGGAATTCCTGCATAAGTTTATCTGCTTTATCTTTTAGCACACAATTAAGTAAAATTCCACCAGCATCTTTCCAATATACATTATTATCCAAAATACAAAATCTCACGGCCTTTAACTTAAAAAAATTGGCTTTAGTTTTAGTCAAACCTGGAGGAGCTTGTAAATTTTGCAGCACAAAGACAATGTCTTCATACCATGGAGAGGTAGCAAAATCTTTTGATACCGGTGGAGTCGCCTGCTCTTCCTGTTCATCTAGTTCAACTATGAAATTTATATCAAGTGCATGGAAATTAGATTATGCCATCAGTTTTGCCAATCCCTGACCTTTGATAAGCTTGGTAGGCTTGATTTCAAGATCATATTCCAACATAACAGCAATCCATTTGCCCCTTTTGCCATCAGGATCAGTTTGTGTCAAAATATCTTTTACAATAGCATTAGGGACATATGCAATTATATGGGAGTGTAAAATGTTAACTCTAAAGTTCTTTAGTGCTTTTACCAAGGCAAAAGCATGTTTCTCCATTATATTGTATTTCAATGAAACATCCCTTAAAGCCCTACTAAAGAAAGCTATTGGCTTCTCCTGTCCTTCATTGTTCTTCTGTAATAAAACCTTTGCAGTAGTATGATCAGATGCAAAAGAAAACAACATAAAATCTTTGGTGAAATCGGGACTAATCAATACAAAAGCAGTTGTTAGAGCTAGTTTTACTTCGCTGAAATATTTTCTGGCTTTAGAGTTCCATTTTATTTCAGTATCCTTTTTTAACATATTTGTGATGGACCTTAAGATTTCTGCTAAATTAGGAATAAATCTCCTAAGGACATTTATTCTCCCAATGAAGGACTGAACTTCTTTCTTATTCCTGGGAGGGTCAATTTTGAGGATAGCTTCAACTCTGCTAGGATCAATTCTAATGCCTTCCTTGGAAATGATGTGGCCTAGAAGTTTTCCCTCTTCCAAACTAAACAGTGTTTTCTTGGGGTTCAATGAGATGCCAAATTTCCTACATTTTTCGAAGACTCTTCTTAAATGCAGCAACTTCTTAATGATATTAACAAACTTTTATTTGAAGACTCTGCTAGCCCATTTCCATGTGGGTAATAGATAGTAGTGTGACCCAATATTATGTTATACTTGTTGCAAAAGTCCGCCATCTTCTTTGATTTGAATGCAACTGCATTATCAGTAATAATCTTATTTGGGAATTCAAATCTAGCAAGAATGTTACCTTCCATGAATTTAATGATTACTACATTTGTGGCTTGTCTTGTAGATACATCTTCAATCCATTTCATGAAATAATCAGTGTCTGTAAGAATCTGCTTATGCTGGGTTGAGGAACTGGAATGTATTTCTCCAATGAAATCCAAACCCCATTGTTGGAAACGAGTTTCAACTGATATGGGCTTCAAGGGTAGGGGTAACAATTTTTTTCTCCTTCAAATATTTGGCATTGATGACATGTGGTGACTTTCCTGTGGACATCTGCAAACAAGGTGGGCAAGTAGAACCCAGCCCTTAAAATCTTGTTTGTTGTTGTCATCCAGTACAAGTGTCCTCCACAATCTCCTTCTTGGAATTCCTGCATAAGTCTATCTGCTTCATCTTTTAGCACACAGTTAAGTAAAATTCCACCAGCATCTTTCTAATATACATTATTATCCAAAATATAAAATCTCGCAGCCTTTAACTTAAAAAATTTGGCTTTAGTTTTAGTCAAACCTGGAGGAGCTTGTAAATTTTGCAGCACAAAGACAATGTCTTCATACCATGGAGAGGTAGCAAATGCTTTTGATACCAGTGGAGGCACCTTCTCTTCCTCTTCATCTAGTTTAGCTATGAAATTTATATCAAGTGCATGGAAATTAGATTATACCATCAGTTTTGCCAATCCCTAACCTTTGATCAGCTTGGTAGGCTTGATTTCAAGATCATATTCCAACATAACAACAATCCATTTGCCCCTTTTTCCATCAAGATCAGTTTGTGTCAAAATATCTTTTACAATAGCATTAGGGACATATGCAATTATATGGGAGTGTAAAATGTAAACTCTAAAGTCCTTTAGTGCTTTTACCAAGGCAAAAGCATGTTTCTCCATTATATTGTATTTCAATGAAGCATCCCTTAAATCCCTACTAAAGAAAGCTATTGGCTACTCCTATCCTTCATTGTTCTTCTGCAATAAAACATTTGCAATAGTATGATCAGATGCAAAAGAAAACAACATAAAATCTTTGGTGAAATCAGGACTAATCAATACAGGAGCAGTTGTTAGAGCTAGTTTTACTTCACTGAAAGATTTTTTGGCTTCAGAGTTCCATTTTATTTCAGTATCCTTTTTTAACATATTTGTGATGGACCTTAGGATTTCTGCTAAATTAGGAATAAATCTCCTGAGGAAATTTATTCTCCCAATGAAGGACTAAACTTCTTTCTTATTCCTGGGAGGGTCAATTTTGAGGATAGCTTCAACTCTGCTAGGATCAATTCTAATGCCTTCCTTGGAAATGATGTGGCCTAGAAGTTTTCCCTCTTCCAAACCAAACAGTGTTTTCTTGGGGTTTAGTGAGATGCCAAATTTCCTACATTTTTCAAAGACTCTTCTTAAATGCAGCAAGTGTTCTTCCTCGGTCTTTGAAAATATAGTGATGTCATCCAAATAGATGGCAATGAACCTGCCAATTTCATCAGCAAAGGAAAAATCCATTGCCCTTTGGAAGGTGGCTCCAACATTCATCAGACCAAAAGGCATCTTTACATACATAAAGGTACCCCATGGTGTAGTAAATGTTGTCTTTTGTTGGTCATCAGGGTGAACTAGGACCTGGTTATAACCTAAAAATCCATCTAATAAAGAGATCCTACTCGACCCAACTACCTTTTGTAATATATGATCCATTTTTGGGAGGGGGTAGTTGTCTTTAAGAGAGGCTTTATTCAAGTTTCAGAAGTCTACACATAGCCTAATTTCTCTTGTTTTCTTCCTTGTAGGTACTAGGTTTGAAACCCACTTAGAAAATCTAAGAGGTACAATAATTTTGGCACTTTATAGCTTCTTAACTTCCTTTTCTATTAAAGGCAATAGGACTGGATTGACCATTTTTGGCTTTTGTTTAAAATGTTTCTGATCTTCTTTAAGGGGAATAGTATGTTGAATGATGCTGGTGTCATAGGATTTTAAGTCCTCATAACTCCAGGCAAAAAAAAAGTAATTAAAAGTTTGATGTATTTCTGTTTTCATTGGGAGGCAAGGATTTGGATAATTTAATAGTCCCTATGTTGCATTCCTCTACCCCAGCCCCTGCTAGTTCAATTTTGGGCTTTTTTGCTACATCATTGAAATCAAATAGATATTCTAAAGATGCTACTCTCTTAGGCAACAAATTATCCTTTAATTCCAACACTTCTAAAGGTTATGAATCCTCATTAGCTTCTTTTAACACTACTTCACTCTCATTTATTTCTACATCATTATCTAAATCTATATGTGTACATTCGAATTCATCTTCTAATTTCAAGAAATTTTTAATTTGTTCATCATTGCCAAAAACTTGCCAGTATCTGATGTTATCAGGCACAACTGGCATGTGTTTAACTTCTACAACATATTTCCTATTTGAGTGGAAAGGCATCTTGCAAGTACTGGCTGAAACAACCAAGGCATCTGCTAAAATGTTCTGGTTTCGAGGTATCATAGACAAACCATATTCAGGAAAACATTGTAAAAAATCCAAAACTACATTTCTGTAAGCCCTTAATCTAGGGTGTTTTGCAGAATATTCACCCTTAATTTGTTTTATAATTAGCTCAAAATCTCCATGCACATAAATTCATTTTTCTCCTAGTTTCTTTAGAATCTACAGCCCTAAAATCAGTGCCTCATATTCTACAATGTTATTTGTGCACTGAAAATTAAGTTTGTAACCATGTCCTTCTGCTCTGTTTGTTGTTGAGTTTACAACAAATACACCTGCCCCTGCTCCATATTTACACAAAGCTCCATCAAAATTCATATTCCACAAAGCTTCTCCCTATATATTTGCTTCTTTAGTATTAAATTTTATTATTTTTGTATTACAGACTTCAACCTCTAAGGGTGAAAATTCATTTTCTACACAGTCATCATTGTATAAGATGAAAGAGTCCATGTCTGAATGTACTGAAGGGGATAATTGTTAGGTTTATCTTGACTGCTAGCCATGTACTTCATGAATGTTTCCCTATAAAGTCTTCTAGGTTGGCCAAACACAAGAATGGTGGCATAAGTCATATCCATTTGCAAAGTGCCTTGCAACTTTCTCCCCCATGATCTAGACAGTAGCATCCCATACTTTGGAGGTATGTATACTACTACGATGTCCATGACTAGACTCTTAGCAAATATCTGAACTATAGTGACACATCAATATTTTATCAGACCAAGACATCTAACTTTTTTTTAATCAAAAGAGTACAAGTCTTGTATGGTTTGGTGATGTCTAACCCTAATTTATATGTAATAGCTTTGGGAATCAAATTGTGAGAGGCTCCAGAGTCAAGCATTGCATTGTGTAGGATTTTATCATGGATGTTTAGGCTTATGTAGAAAGGTGGAACAATCCCATCTTGAGGCTTACCCTCAACTTCGAGTCCAAACAAGAGTTCAGGACAGTGATCAATCAAATTCACTGTGTTTGACCCTTCTCTTATTTTTAAGGTTTTCATGACTTGAGTCTTGTATACACTTTTGGTCATCAATTTTTTTAAAGGAATGGGGATCTTTACCTTAGCCAATTCAATTTCCATATTAAAAGATGTCTGATATCTATCACTTTCCTTGACATTTACATCAGGTTTTTTAGAAATTTCTTTTCGAGAATCAGGTTTTGGTTGTATAGAGGAAGGAGCATCATTTTGAGTTTTACTGGAAGAAGTTCCAATAGCTTTTTTGCTTCTTAAGTTGTATTGTTTATGCACCTCCATAATGGAATTTTGATATCCTTGTTTATAATCTTTTGATTCTAATGGAAGCTCTTCTTGTTGAGAGAGAAAAAATTGGTCTTATTCTTCTTTGGTCAAGAATATGTGATATGTCACGCGTTCTTCAAATAGATTTATTTGATTTATTCTAGTTCTTCAGACAATTCAAGTTCTTCATCAGTATAATTTTCCTGAAATGAAGGCCTCACTAGTTGTTGATCACCAGGGCCTCTCTGTTCCCTTTGTTTAATCTATGGTGGGTTTCTCCTAAAGTTGGGGTTTCGAATTTGAGGTCCTCCCTAGGATTCTCTAGGAGGTGTTCTATCTACCACTGTCGTCCTCTCCATCATTTTTCCATAGTTTTAACTAGCTTATCTAGTTTTGAATCTGATGAAGAGGAGGTAGGTTCCTCCTCGATAGTGACCCTTCTTTCTATTTCCAAGTTATCTCTTTTGGCTAATAAATTAGCCTCTACATTAACAACATTGTTTTGCATCTCTTCAAGACTGGTTGGGTCTCTTTCTCTTAACTGATAGGCCATGTCTACATCAAATCCTTCTGGAAAATGAATAAGGGATAATCATGGTGGGGGTTTTATAGCAACTGGAATGGCATTATAAACATGATTAAACCTAGCACAATAATCTTCAATAGTCTCATTTGGAGCCATCTTTAAGTTTTTATATTCATTTAGAATTTGAAGGGAATTCTTTTTAGTTTCCCATCTAGTAAGAAAAATTCGGTGAAACTGAGGTAAATCAACTATGCTCCTAGTTGGTAATGCCCTATACCACTTCTTAACTTCTCTCGTTAAACTCTGAGCAAACAACCTAATTTTAACATCATCATCATCTACTTCTTCTAAGTCAGAGAAGTCATTCATTCTATCAATATGTTGTTGTGTTGTCACAGGACCTGTACCATCAATTATGGAAATCTCTGAGCATAGTTCTGTGGCATAGCATTTAAAGGGGCTTGCAATGCAAAAGGAGGATATCTTCCTTCCATGGCTGATATGTGAGGCGCAAACACAAATACAACAAGTATGGGTATGGAAGGTATGAAATGAGGTGTAATAACAATTTGTTGTGTAGATGCAGAGATGGTAGGGATTGAAGTTGAAATAGGTGTAGTGGTAGGGATTCAAGATGAAACAAGTGGAATGGTAATGGGATTAACTACTTGATAGGTAGTGGAAGTGAAAGAAAATCCTAGGGGAACAGAAATAGTAGTAGTTTCGAAAAGAGTGGTATGAACAAGGGAAGTTTTGGGTGGGTTGAAACTTTTAGGAGAACTCTTAGGTGGTTCTGGGGATGAAGTGGTGGAGGAAGAGGATGCAGTTTTAGGTGACTCACAAGATGTTTGTATGGCCTGATCTAGTTCAGATACTAGTTTCTCAAGTTTTTCAAAGTGTTTAATGGCATCATCATCATGATTAGATTTATCAACTTAAGGTTTTAAAATGTGAGGTTTGAATATATTCCCATCAACCACGGTTTGAGGTATCCAAGTATCTAACTTGGTTCTAAATAAACTATGCACAAAAGCTATATCCAACCCAATATCAACTTCATCTAAATTCTCAAAACCTACAAGGAGAGATTGAGCTTTAGATGGAGAGTTGTTACTTCCCTGGCTTTCAGTTGGGCTTTTCCTTCTAAGGATCAGTTCAAGGTTGTCTACAATCTGTGGGGAATTGGGATCTAGGTTGGCTCTAGTATGTATTCTTTTGGGAGCTATTGTGCTATACAACAACCCCCCCCCATTTCAAATTTTTAATCTTATTCTAAAGATGCTAAATAAGAAATAGGTCCCCTTTTTGTTATAAAAAGCAATAAAACCTTTTGAGTAAAAATAGATTTTCCATACTTTTCATATAAAATTTTCTTTATGAGTGTCTGGAACCGCTCATCGCAAATTGCAATTGCTTAAGACCAATGAACATCCATTTGAAAAGTTTCGATGTGATCAAAGTCATCGCAAATGCCTCATCGCAAAGTTTTAGATTGCAAAATCCATTTATAAACATGCGATGTGATATAACTATCGCATTTCGCATATCGGTAATTCTGAGGAATAAGTTATGGAACTCTGTTGAAACCTTGCAATGCGATAAGGCTATCGCATATCGCATTTCACCAATCCATAGGAAAACATTGAAACCACTCCGTTGAAACTTTGCGATGCGATGTAACTATCGCGATCGCATATCGCATACTGCACTCCCAATAGAAACAAGTAGCATACACTATGAGCACTCGTGATATAATCTTAAATCAACTATAAAGAAAAACATGATTTACCAATTTTGAAACGAACCCGCCAACTCTACGTGCCAGCTCATCACTCATTGCAATTGCAACGATATAAGGAATTATTTCGAACATAGTGCTTATAACTCCCGATTTGTGATATGCGATGGCTCTACATGTATTAAAATAATACAATCGCTAATCGCAAAATCGCAGAGTTGTGACGCCTGTTCTAAAAGGACCGTTGGAAAACTTGCAATGCAACATATATTAATTCAGCATTAAAGTTTCACATTATGAGGATATGGTAATGCATTAAGAGGTAGTTATGGTTACAATCCTTTAAGGATTTCATCCTTTGTGCCTATGTACTAATGAGATCTTTTAATGCGCATCACTGCTTTTAGTCTGTAATTAGTTGTATTGGCTTCTCTCAAAGTTTTTCGCCTATCACGCTCCTCTTTCTCATTTTGCATTGTAAATCCAGAATCACGCAGTCAGTCAAAATGTATAAGAGAGCTCGAAGGCAAAGGCTTCCCTTACAGTGGAAGAAGGACAAGGAAAATTAGCGTTAATCTCAGATACTACCTGTCTAGGCTTTGGTAAGACCTCGTGGGAAGGCATATACGCTTTGCTTGAAAATGAAGATCCAAAGGAGATAGAAGAAGAAGCAATAGCTGATGGAACTGATAAATCAAAAAACACGCTCAACCATTTCGCCAGCTCTTTCCTCCTTCGAATAGCGGCCCGTACAAAGACTTTACCATATAATGATATGGTAAGATGGGTAATTGAGAGCATTAACATAACGAACAGAGCTTTCTTCACAGCTGATGGAAGGATGTTTAGATCCTTTAAACCAGAATATGTCAAGAGAATATATCACTTGCTAGATCCCCAGCGACACTACAACAAAGCATTCCTAGAAGCTTTCACCAAGGAGAATGACATTGAATTAGACCCTATCAAGCAATGGAGACACCTTCCTAACAAGCACAAACATGAATCATCTGGTATGTATTCTGTGGACTCTTTGGCATCTCCATATTTTTATGCTGGTGTTATGATGTCTAGACTCTTTGGAAGCCCCGATTCTGCTAGATTTTCTATTGAGATGATCTGATAATCACCCTAAGAGTGACCTCAGTTGAAGATTTATTAAACAGAAAGGTATTACAGACCCATGTGCTGGTGTGTGTTCTTTGTTGTTGAAACAACGGATCGATCAGATTGCCAATACACAGAAAATAAGTGGAAAGACAGGAGAGAAATATAGTAAGCAACACAAAGACACAAACACTTTTTAATAAGGAGTTCACCCTATTCTCCAAGGCTACGTCTCCGGTCCAGCTTCAGTGGTGGCCTTATTTTATTGTGTCTTTCAGCAGAGAAATTACAATACATGGACTCAATATGAGTTCTCCTGAAGCAGATTTTGCTTGGAAGGGTGGTTCTTGGATTCCCCAAGCCACTCGAATTACACAGACTCGTGTTCTTCCTACCAGCTCTATGACCCTTGGTCTACAGTGGAAAGAGCCAACTGTGATGCTCAATCCAAACAGATTCCTCTATGGGAAGGCTTGATTCTTCAAGCTCTTTGGTGCTCGATGCTGCCTGTGATCAGCTCGGCCCTCTGTCTCCTCTGCTTGGCTTTACTGCTCTCTGTGCTTAGTCTAAATCTCTGTTCAACTGTCTCTGTTCATGGCTTTAGCCATTTGGTCTCCATGCCTGTTTGGTTCCTCTCCCGCCTACGTCGATTCGCCTACCGCCTGTGTGCTTGGAGTTCCCTGTTCGGCGTCAGCATGAACACTCGAGAAGTAGCCACGCGTCCCCATCAGAATTGCGCCAACCCGCTCGTCGATTTGTTTCTTTCTCCACCGTGGTGGTCAACGGATTCCAAATCCCCTTAAATCGTGGCTTAATTCCCTATCGATTCCACTTCTGTCTATCAGGAACAATCTCAGCCATCCGATCTGGGCTCCTCCAGATCCAACGTCGTACGCACGTCAAGCACAGTTGACTTGCTTGACCGATAATGCGCGATCACGGCGGTTTTTCTCTCACCTCCGCTCCCACGCGTCGATCACTGAGTGAGATCACTATGTTTTCTCCAAAAACTCTTACCGTTCAAGGGCACCCCGATCAAACCGCGAGTTTCCAGGTTATGGGTCCCACCTTTGTACGATGGCGCTTTTCGTTTTTCCGCCCACGGTCCTCTGGCTCCCAACGTGACCGAGTGCTTAAGGCTCTACCATTTCAGCCTTGTTCGCCCAGCGATCGCTCATCAAAAATCAGCTCCTTTTCCCATTCCGGGGCTCCCAGGGGCTACATCGACCTCCTGCGCAGTCTCCATGGGCCTCGGTCAACGTGCATTGACCGAGGTCCTCGTCGTTCCACGCCGGCTGCCATGGCCACTGGTTCAGGGTATTTTCGATTGCTTTTTTTGATTTCATTCGAGATTTGTTTGACTTGATTTAGTCACAGTTCTTTGACAGTCGTTTATGGATCCGATTCGGATCACGGCCTCCCTACTAAAAAGCTTTTGGACCACCAAAAGTTGGGTTTTTTTTTTTTTTTTTTTCAAGCATCGACTAAGTGAGGAAACTGTTGTCTCACTCGTCCAATATCAATCCACTTCGCATTGCTCAGCTTCAAGCCTTTAAGCCCAATATTGAGGGATTCCACCTGTCCACTACACGTCGTCCTTACCTTCTTGTCCAGCACTCTATCTTCCTGCAACTCATTAAGATATTTAAGTAGCGGGTCATCAACAGAAGGCAATTGACTCTGCTCTTCAGGGTCCTCAATCATTGAAGGTTCAAACAACCTCAAGCAATCCGCGTTCATGACTGAGTAGATGTGCATGTAAGCTGGCAGATCAAGGTGAAAAGCATTTTCACCAATCTTCTCAAGTATTCTGAAGGGTCCATACCTGATAGGTTTTAGCTTCTTACCTTCACCTTGCATCCTATCCTTGCTGATATACAACCAGACTTGGTCTCCAACCTGAAAACTATGCTCCATTCGATGCTTATCATGCATAGCCTTGTACTTGGCCTGGCTCTTTTCTAGCTGTTCTTGTACTGCCTGGTGGATCTCCTGCATCTGTTCAATGAACCTAGTTGCCCTGTCCACATCACTGTGTCCATCAACCATGGTATCTTTACCAAAGATAAAATCCAAGGGAGACCTTGGTATGAAACCAAAGCAGGTCTCGAAAAGAGATCTCTGGGTAGAAGAGTGTTTGGCTCTGTTGTAAGCATGCTGCACATAACACAAGTGTTCATCCCAAAGTTTAGGGTGTTTGCTGCAATATCCTCTCAGTAACTGGATCACTGTCATGTTAACTAGTTATGTCTGGCCATCTGTTTGTGGATGAAAAGTTGTGCTTTTCTTTAATTTGGTGTCCATTAGTTCCCACAGATTGGACCAAAACTTTCCCACAAATCGGGTGTCTCGATCAGATATAATAGAAGTGGGTAATCCAAAATGAACCCATACGTGTTCAAAGAATAATTTTGCAGTTTGTTCAGTTGTAGTCTGTTTACTACAAGGTATCAAAATACACATTTTGCTGAACCTATCCACAACAACATATAGATAATCATGACCTTTCCTAGATTTAGGCAGTCCTCAAACAAAATCCATGGAAATGCTTTCCCAAGGGTGAGAAGGAACTGGCAATGGCGTGTACAAGCCTAGTTTTCTGTTGCTGGGCTTGCTTTTAGCACACATAGCACACCCCTTTACATATCTAGAAACGGTCTCACTCATTCTTGGCCAATAACAAAACCTTTGCAGTTGTGCAACTGTTTTACTTACCCCAAAGTGACCTGATATCAGAGAAGTGTGTGCTTCCCTAATTATCTTTTCTCTCTCAGTTTGGGGAATACAGAGTTTCCCACAATGATATAAGAGTCGGTCCTTCACATGATAGTCCAATTCTTCTACTCTTTTGCCTTGACTCAAAGTTGCATATACATCTTTAAGGTCCATGTCCTTAGCATACTGTTCTATGTAGCTTTCATGCAGCACAGAATTATGCTTGAGTATGGTAGATGCATTTATAATGGGTCTAGATAACATGTCTGCAACCTTGTTATGTATGCCCGTTTTATATTTGATGACTAAATGAAATTGTTGTAGAAAACCCATCCATCTATAATGTCTTGATTGTTGCAACTTAGTTTGGGAGTGTAGGTATTGAAGTGGCTGATGATCAGTATGTATTATTGTTTCTTTGCCCATTATGTAATGTTTCCACTTTTTCACACACTGAACTAATGCATACAATTCCTTATCATATGTAGGATAATTGACTACTACAGGATTAAAAGTCTCAGAATGATAACATATGGGTTTACCGTGCCATGTCAACACTGCTCCCATGGCATAGTCACTGGCATCAGTTTGGATCTCAAATGGTCTTTGTAGATCTGGCAGTGCTAGTACAGGTGATGTACTAATTTTTTCTTTCAAGGTGTCGAAGGCTTTCTATTGTTTGCCTCCCCACTGAAACACCTTGTTCAATCCTATCAAAGCATGTAAGGGAGCTGCAATTGAGGAAAAATTTGAAATGAACTTCCTCCAATACTGTGTTGCTCCTAAGAAGCTTCTCACTTCTGTAGCAGACTTGGGTTTAGGCCAGTTTACAATGACTACCACTTTAGAGGGATCTATTTTCAATTCACCTCCCCCTACTATATGACCCAAATAATTTAGAGAGGTTTTGCCAAATTCACATTTGGAGAGTTTAACATAGATTTTTTCTCTTTTCAAAACATCTAATGTCTTCTTAGCATGCTTTAAATGTTCTTCCCATGTTTTACTAAAAATCAGAATGTCATCCAGATACACAATAACAAAATCATCAAGAAAAGGTCTGGGTACATCATTCATTAATCTCATGAAAGTAGCAGGGGCATTGGTCAAACCAAAAGGCATAACCAGCCATTCATACAATCCTTGCTTTGTTTTGAAAGCAGTCTTCCATGCATCTTGCTCTGCAACTCTGACCTGATGGTATCCACTGTGCAAATCCAGCTTGGTGAAATAAACAACTTCCTTCAATTGATCTAAAAGATCATCTATGCGAGGAAGGGGATAATGATTTTTTATTGTTATCTTATTCCATGCTTGGTAATCAATGCACATTCTCCACGAGCCATCTTTCTTTCTCACCAAAACGATTGGTGACCCACATGGTGATGTGCTAGGCCTGATGAACCCTTTCTCGAGCAACTCCTGCACCTGCTTCTTGATTTCAGCATTCTCTAAAGCAGATAACCTGTACATCCCAATGTTAGGCAAAGGAACATCTTGCTGCAAAATAATATCATGTACTATTCCCTTTTTGGGTGGCAGACCTTGAGGTTCTTGAAACAAGACATCATACTCTGAAACAATCTTTTCTATATCAGCTTGCTGATCAGAATTACAGCCCTCAAATACATTGGTTTTATCAGTTTTCTTTTCCTTTACAACCATTAGTAAGAACTGTTTGCATGAATTTATCATTCTTTTCATCTGTCCTGAGTTTATGAGAGTATAATTATTCTTGAGCTTATGAGCTCTTACAAAGTATTCGATTCCATATTTAACAACTAGATACTTGTTCTCAGCTCTATAGAAAATAGCCTTTCTATCATACAGGTAAGGACTTCCTAAAACAATTCCACATATATCCAAAGGAACTACATATAACTCAACCTCATCTACAAATGTTGACCCAAAAGAAAACTTGAGTTTGCACTGTCTAGTCACTTGTAGTTGTGCTTTATCATTCAACCATCCTAATGGGAATGGCTTCTTATGAGGTGTAGTTTCTAATCCCAATTTCTTTACAAATGCTTCAGAAATCATATTTACTTGTGAGCCACTATCAAACAAAGTATCAATCTTTTGATTTTTGGAAACAACTCGAATATGGAAAAGCTCATGCCTTTTTCTCTCATGTTCTTCATCAATGACAGATTGAGCAGAATTACTAGTAGATGCTTCAGAATTCTTACCTTTTATACCTGTGGCTGCAATGATTGTTTCATCTCCCGAGTCTGACCCCAAATCTTTCTGAATAGCTGCAGCAGTCTTCTTCTTCTTGCCCTCGGACTTCTTAGGCCTCAGCTCTGGATGCAGAATCCAACAGTGCTCATCATCATGCCCCTCCTTTTTACAGTGAGTGCATGAAGCTTTGCCTTTCTGTGCAGTGTTAGCCTTCCTTGCTTTCCACTTCTACTTTCTTTTCTCCTTGCTCTTGCTTACAGTGGGTTGGGATGGTCCCCCAACTTCTGGATTTCCATTCTTTCCTCTAGCTTCTAGATGAGTAGCTTGTACAGATACCTCATCTATACTAGTGGGATTAAACATGAGGATGGTATGCCTCATGTAGCTATGTAGACCACCAATGTACTTCAAAAGAGTTTCTGGTGAGCCTAATGAAATACCCAACATCAATGCTCTCTTTCTGAACTCTTGAGTATACCCTTGTGCACTTTTCCCTTTCAACTGCCGAAGAGTTTGCCAACTCATCATGGCTTGTTGCATGTAGGCCAATGGATAGCACTGTTTTTTTTATTGTAGTAACAAATTCATTGCAGACAAATATGGTCTTACCATGCTTCCTCATATCAGCTTTGGTTCTGCCTTCCCACCAAACCAAGGCAGTGCCCCCTAGGCGAAGGCTTGCCAGCTGAATCTTGTTCTTGTCTGAGTCTATATTTTGTCCAACTTTTCAGCATTTAGCTCTCCATCATATATAGGCAAATCAAATTTAACATCTAACTTAATCAAAGATGATTTCTTATTATGCACAGGGCTACTAGGAGGTGTAGGGAAGCTTTCTTCCTTTCCCTTTCCTTTGGAGTGGTCATGGGAATGAGATTCATTTTCTTCTTTATCTTGCTTAGAGCCTGATGAATCTTCACCCTTATGCTTTCTAAAGTCCCTATACATTTCTTCTACCATAGACTTTATAGCTAGGAAACTTTCTATGAATTGAGGGTCTGGCCCTATAGAACCTTCTTCAGACATTGTCTTCCGAGAATAGACTCTCCCAATTTCAGGATTAGTTTCCACCAACTCTCCTTCTCCTAATTTGAGCTTTGATCTAGTGAGCATTCACAGCTAAACCAACACAAGCTTGTCTAACCTTACAGCCTAGAGCTCTGATACCACTTTATCTGATAATCACCCTAAGAGTGACCTCAGTTGAAGATTTATTAAACAGAAAGGTATTACAAACCCATGCGCTGGTGTGTGTTCTATGTTATTGAAACAACGGATCGATCAGATTGCCAATACACAGAAAATAAGTGGAAAGATAGCAGAGAAATACAGTAAGCAACACAAAGACACAAACACTTTTTAATAATGAGTTCACCCTATTCTCCAAGGCTACGTCTCTGGTCCAGATTCAGTGGTGGCCTTATTTTATTGTGTCTTTCAGCAGAGAAATTACAATACAAGGACTCAATATGAGTTCTCCTGAAGCAGATTTTGCTTGGCAGGGTGGTTCTTGGATTCCCCAAGCCACTCGGAGAACACAGACTCGTGTTCTTCCTACCAGCTCTATGACCCTTGGTCTACAGTGGAAAGAGCCAACTGTGATGCTCAATCCGCACAGATTCCTCTATGGGAAGGCTTGATTCTTCAAGCTCTCTGGTGCTCAATGCTGGTTGTGATAAGCTTGGCCCTCTGTCCCCTCTGCTTGGCTTTACTGCTCTCTGTGCTCAGTCTGAATCTCCGTTCAATTGTCTCTGTTCATGGCTTTAGCCATTCGGTCTCCATGCATGTTCGGTTCCTCTCCCACCTATGTCAATTCGCCTACCGCCTGTTTGCTTGGAGTTCCCTGTTCGGCATCAGCATGAACGCTCGAGAAGTAGCCACGCATCCCCATCAGAACTGCACCAGCTCTCTCATCACTTCGTTTCTTTCTCCACCGTGGCGATCAACGGATTCCAAATCCCCTTAAATCATGGCTTAATTCCCTGTCGATTCCACTTCTGTATATCAGGCGCAATCTCAGCCATCCGATCTACGCTCCTCCAGATCCAATGTCATAAGCATGTTGAGCGCGGTTGACTTGCTCAACCGATAACGTGCGATCACAGCAGTTTTTCTCCCACCTCCGCTGCCACGTGTCAATCGCTGAGTGTGATCGCTCTGTTTTCTGCAAAACCTCTTATCGTTTAAGGGCATCCCGATCAAACCACCAGTTTCCAGGTTGTGGGTCCCACCTTCATACGATGGCGCTTTTCGTTTTTCCGCCCATGGTCCTCTCGCTCCCAACGTGACCAAGTGCTTAAGGCTCTACCATTTCAGCCCTGTTCGCCCAGCGATGCGTGATTAGCGCTAGGCGAATCAGCTCCTTTTCCCATTCCGGGCCTCCTAGGGGCTACATCGACCTCCTGCATAGTCTCCATGGGCCTCGGTCAGCGCGCTTTGACTGAGGTCCTCGTCATTCCGCGCTGGCTGCCATGGCCACTGGTTCAGGGTGTTTTCGATTAATCAGCTCCTTTTCCCATTCCTGGGCTCCCAGGGGCTACATCGACCTCCTGCGCAGTCTCCATGGGCCTCGGTCAACGTGCTTTGACCAAGGTCCTCGTCGTTCCGCGCCGGCTACCATGGCCACTGGTTCAGGGTGTTTTCGATTGCTGTTTTGGATTTCATTCGAGATTTGTTTGACTTGATTTAGTCACGGTTCTTTGACAGTCATTTATGGATCCGATTCAAATCATGAGATGGTTCCATTGATAGAAGCAGCGATAAACTCCTTTGTGATGGACTAGGCAACTATCCTATCGGACAAAATAGCTAGTCAAATACTGGATTATAGAAAGAACAGATTTGTCACTACCCGAGTTGTGCCCCCATTCCATATGAGTGCTTACATAGTTGACACAATTTGTTTTAATTCCGACTTTCCCATACTACGTTGGAAATGGACTATTCAGGATTGTTCAAGACCCAACCCCCATTCATATTTACCATAAATACTTATGGAAGTCTGAATACAAGAATCATTTATACAGGATTTTCCATGGTTTCATTTTACCCGTCCATCAAGCTATCTTTAATAAACCTGCTCCTCGCTATCTGACGAGGCTAGCATTGATTTAACCTCAATCGGCAGTTGATTTGGAGAAGAGACGTTCACCTATGTTAGGGTTTTTGGCAGTATTACAGATCCCCATGTCCTTCCACTTTACATTCCAGACAAGTTATTAGCCAGGGAAGTAGCCTACCAGATAGTAGAAAAGGTGATGTCTAGAAATATTAAAGACTCCAAGAAACAATTGTGGCCTGCCTTTCCTCTTCACTGCGGTACTTACTCATTACATGATTTTAAACGTGTCGAGAAAGAAGCAAACAAGACAAAGGATCTGAGTCTAGTTGTTATCCCTAAAAGACAATATGACCTAAAGAAGGTTGCTTTCAATTTCACCACTCAAATGAAAGTTAATAAATTCTTGCATGAGGAAGATGAGTTTGATGACTTATTTTCTTCAACAGAATTATTCTCAATAGTAAGTCATCTGGAAAAACTCAAATTGAGTGCTAAGAAAATGGACAAATTCATTGAATACAGGACACAGAGGCTACTGACACTACCTCTGGATTTGTTAAGTACTGCACCAATCATTCAGCAGGCAAAACATAGTGGAGAGCAGGTAATTGAGAAGGTTTTTGGAGAAGTTGAGACAAGTGATAAGGCCAGTGAACGAATAAACATTGATGTTCACATTGATCCCATATTGATTAAAGAATGGGAGCAATTTTATCAACAAATCAAAAGTCAGAATGATCCTCAAAACATTATCACATTTGTGCCTCCTGAAACACAACGGCCCATTATTCCAGATATTCTGATTGAAGAGACACCCAGCAAAGAAACAGCTAGAAAAGAGATAGAAATAATCCCTGAAAATCCTTCAAGGGAGATTACATTGAATATTGAGGAGATTCCACCCTTGGATGTGTTTTACAACCCAAAACACAGGGTTGTAGTCAAGAGGCAGAGGAAAAAGAGGAAAATAGATCAAACATCATCCACAGCTCCTCAATCTGAATTTATGAATGTCATATGGAAAGATTCAGAGGTCAATCCTTCTGAGGATTTGACTAAGTTATCTCAATTTTCAGGGGCATACACAGCTGCTACAATTGATAAGGAAACTGAAGTGAATCAATTGATCAAAAAAAAGGATCAAAAGATTAATCAGCTTGAAGAACATTTGCGGTAGAGCAGCAAAAGGTTAATCGGCTTGAGGAACAGTTAACAGTAGAGAAACAGAAGAATGAGCATCTTCAAGAACAATTAAACCTGGAAGAGAAAAAAATTGACCAACAGGCCATTCAGAGACAACAACAGTTGTCTCAAGAGCTCGAGCAGCTTAAATTGACACATCAGCAAGAGATTAAATCTAAAGAAGAGCAAATCACACAGCTACAATTCTCTTTGGGACAATTCAAAGATTATCCCAAGGTTGAAGAATTTAAAAAGGAAGCCTTAGAGGCAAATAAGGCTTTATCTCAACAGCTGAATCTACTCTGTCAGAAAATATCTCTTATTGATCCATTATGCATCATAACGACATCACTGATTGATCAAGTAGTTAATACCAGGTTAGAATTTGAAGATGCGGATGATAAAGTCACAAATTATCTCTCCTGGCAAAGCACAGAAGATGGAAGAGCTGCTAAATTACCTAAAATTGAAGAGTCTCATAAAGAGATATTGTTTTCGGAATGGGAAACACAGTTAATAAAAGTAGAAAGAGCTACCTCCAGGGCCAGGGCTATAATGAATAATGTTATTGAGCTAGTGAATGATAACTTATATGGTGCCAATTTAATTTCTGATTGTTCCGTAGGAAAACTTCCAAGGGCGAAAGTTTTAGAGAAGCAATGGAAGCAAGATTTGGACACCAAGGAAGAGCAGCTCAACAAAGTACAAGGTCTTAACTGGGATGCACATTGGTCCTTTCTAGTCAAGACACACAGCTAACGGATGACTATCAAGTGCCTTGTTGATGCCATTGATCGCATGATGCCCGAGCTCTAAGATGCCACATACGCAGGACAGTTACACTCCAAGATGATTCATCCTCCAGAAATCCAAACCATGCTCTCAACTTGTCGATTGAAGATACAAGAGAAAGCCTAGATGTGATGAATCTCTTCAAAGCTTATCGCAATTCTATTTTTGAAATTCAAATTCCATATTTTGATGAAGGCAGTTCCAACAACTCTTAGCAATTTTTATGGACAGCTTGTTTTTAATTTTACTATAAAGACCCTTTCATGTCATTTTAGAAAGGGTCCTCAATTTGTATAAAACTAGACTTGAGAAGTTTGCACTTCTGCACTTCTTAATTTATTTTTTTATAAGTCCTGGATTGAGGTTCAGACTTTTTGCGAAAGAGCTTCATAAAGACTTGCATTTTTGTATCTCCTTGGAGTTTCCAGAATAAGAAGATTGAACTAGAGTGTTACTTGCATAACGAGACTCAAATGCATTTGGTACTTCTATCACATTGTCTTGTTTTATGTAATTAGTATTCCATTGATTTGTTATTGTTGATGTATTCACATGTTTCAAACAAATCTGTATTATTTCACTTCTGAATTATCTAGAATTGTTATATTGTATACATATGTCAGCGATAAATATTAGTATGTTATGCGATATGATTAAACAAAGTAATCATTATTTAAATGCATCTTTCTGTAGATAAGTAAATAATCTACATTATCATTTGTCTGCTAGGAATCATCAAGAATCGCATTATTATGAGATCACCCGGGTTATATAGCTATATCTATATATTTTAGAGCTTATAGATTAAACCACCTATCATCTTTTTATAGATTTAAAACACCCATTCATCAAATCATACTTTATTGGGAAACTGGTCCCATAATATCCAGTCGGAGCCACCATACCAAACGAATAAGGAGTTGCACTAAGGTCCGGACTGGGTGGTTATCCCCCAATGTTGGTGCTACGATTTTAGAGGCATCAACAGGAGCTAGATCTATTACAAAATGTGTACATTTATCAAACTTTATTCACCCTTATGAATAACATACAGTCTTAGCTCAAATTTTAGAAATGGAAATTGTAAGCGCTGAGACGAATTTTACTTTTTAGGGAAACTTAAATATGAATCAAGTTTGTTCTTCCCTAGTATGATCGCTAGAATGTTAGCACTCTATATTTCCTAAGACTATGAAAGAAATACAAAGGTAACCCCAAAAACACTTTGGAAGCACGGATCTAGCACTGCAGCTTCAGAGAGGGATCTCTCTTTCATATTTAGATTTATTTATATTGAGATATTAGGCTAGTTATGAAAGTTCAATGGTTTGTTTTTAGATTTGGTTTGGTTGTTTGGTTGATAATGTAACAGTACACCATTGGGTAATGGAGTCAATATACTTCAAATGGATTTATTTCAGCATTTACAGACATATCTAACAGGGAAAGTTAGGCAGATTTATTGGATCTTATATCTTTGATGAGATGGAAAAAAAAAAAAAAAAAAATGATTAAGAGTCCATTAAGAAAAGAGAAATTAAGAATTCTATTGCTTGATTTCAATAGAAAACATTGATATTGTTTTAAGCCAGAACAAGGTGCTTTTGAAACAAATCCTAAACTTAATTTTCTTTAAAACAATAGAGAAAAGAAACACATATGAAAAACAGAGAAAACACAATAACAAAAGAGAATATCACTTCACCAAAAATCTGACACAGGAATCCTGAAAAATCTTATGTATTACTGAAATGTGTCCACTAGAACTCTGTGGAACAACTTTACATCAATGGTCCTTTCTTTACATAAACATCAACCTCTACTACTTCAAATTATGAAGTACCTATAGAAAAATAATTACAAAATATCTTGATGTCAAAAGATCAAGATAGAATCCTAAAATATCTAAAACTGATTACATAAATAGTACAAAAAATTAGGAATTCAGAATTGTTGGAGCTGTTGGCACTATTGTTGAGGATGGTTGTTCATGATTGGTCCCAAAAAGGTGTGGCCTTGTTGTCTGAGATGAAAAATGTTTCACTCAAGTAATTCACACAAGTGATCCCATCGATCTTCACTAGGGATAAAGAGTTTTACTAGCTTTCTATATGTTTCATCAACTTCGAGATATTTCTCAAACGTAGGCATGTTGATGAAAATATGATTGATCTCATGTTTAATGATCAAATAAAACTCTAAAGCCTCTAAGAAAGATTTCACTGTAATGCTTCCTTTTACCCCTGCAAACTTAGATTTATCTTGGGCAATAGTAAACAGTTTATGGTTGTAGTCACTTAAACTGATCAATCTGTCATTCATTACTACCAACCCTGGTAGCCCTCTTTGATTTAGAAAATTGAACTTGGTATGAAATCTCTCAACAATATTTTCTAGAAAATGAAAATTATTCTCTAGATGTATCATGAGGTTCCTCTTCTACAAAACTTTCTTTATCTCCAGAATGGTTTATGCTTTTTCTACAATCTAAAGCTCCTCCAATTCTTCCTTGGTTTTCGAATTCAAAACTTTGATCAAGCCAATTGCTTCAGTTGGCTTATCTCCCGAAATTTCTCTTACATATTCTATCACTATTTTTTATCCCTACATCAACTCTTCCTACTCAAAGATGATCTGAATTGATGGCCAAATTTTTGTTATGGCCTGATTGATATCCACCCATATGTTTTCTTTAGCATGTGCTAAAGTTTGAGCCATTAGTGACTCGCTCTCTAAAAACTCTATTCTTTGAGAAAGCCAGTGAGATTTTTGTAATTTTTCTATATAGGAGTTGTCTGTATTTAATTTATGATCACGTTGTTATGGCCTAAATCTACCTCAGGCTGAGAAAGGCAGAATCTAGGGTAACATCAAACCACGCTTAACTTGGTAGCTAGCCCTACCAGGTTGGGAGAGGGCTCTCTCCTTGTCAATCTCAGGAAAAGATGGCCAATAAAGCTTGAGATGATTGATATAATGACTGATTTTAGGCTAGGTATGTGAGCTGAGGAGTTTGAATGAATTTAATTTTGTTTTGCTAGCTCAAATGTGAAAGGTAGACTTTGGGTCTGGGGAATGGACATAGTCTTGCAGAGATCTCTATGGGGCGAGATAGGAAAATGGTTTAGCACTTCAAATTGAGTGAGATGGAGAGCTTTTAGACTGGTGAGGAGTTGGAGAGGGCATGAAAGTCTCAGGGATCCTCTTCAAACAGCTGAAAACATAAATAACTAAACAAAACCCTAGGTAGAGCACTGCAACTTCAATGAATTCTACCTTTATCCTTGTTTCATTTAGTTAAGATGAATAGAGAGAGATGATGGCATACATAAAACACATATAAAATTGCAATTATATAAGGAAACATAATACCAATTCAAGTTGCCACAACAATCCCATAAAGTGTTGCAAACCCTGGTCTATTCCTTTGTCAAAGTGCTGAAATGAGTGTATAATAATGCTCAAAGCATTCACAAGAGTCCAACCTTTACAAATGACTGAAAAACTACTAGATATAGGCATCAAACAACTCATGCTAGGCTTTAGGGGTCGAATTCATGAGTTTAGGAGTTGTTTCAACAAGATCTAAACTAAGAACTGAAAAGTAGGCAGTGGAACAGCATGCCTCTAAAACCTAGGAAACTGATTCATTCAGTTGCAAACTACTTTTTTATGATGAATCTACCTCTATGAGTGAAAATTTATCATAATTACATCAAAATCCATCAAGTCACATTAAATTACATCATGAGTTTGAATATTAGAAAGAGAAAGTCAAACTGTGAATAAACTAGGCGAAAAACAGAGTTTTTTGGCCAAAATGAGAAAATTTTATCTTGTGCGCCGCACTCTTGTCCCTGTGTGCCGCACTACTTTGGAGCTACTTTTGGAGGCCTTCCCGTGCACCAAATTTGCTCCAAGTGGGCTTGTTGGGAAGCTCTGCCTGTCTACTTTCCATAAAAAGTGGAATTTCTGAATTTGGTCTCCATTTGCCCCTAAAAAAATGAGTTGTCCCAACATTGCTTCCTATGTGTCCAAAAAGGGGCAGAAAGGTTATTTTTGAGGTGTTTTTGACCTTTTTGGAAGCTCAAAACCTGTCAAAATTTCTTGGCCATGTGAGGAAATTCATATTTTTCCATGAGAAATCCAAAAATGTTAAGTTTTCCTCAAAAGGAGGTCTCTAGCAAAAGCGCGCGCCAAGTGGTGTAGTGCACCAGGCAAAAAAACCTGTTTTTTAGGCCAAAAATTCAAAATTTACAAAAAGTTTCCCAAATTTCTTGAAATTTGGACTGAGTGTTCCTCATTAGGCGCTGTGTTGGGCTAAGGAAGCCTCAGCCAAGATCTGGAGTCTATCTTGCTCTTTTCTCTTCCTCATGGCTTTCTTCAACTTGGCCTTCAAAATCCTGATTCTCGCTTTGCACACCTTGTTTCTCGCCAAGTAGTGGTATGCCATGTGCCTCAACATCTTTGTATCTCTATTGGCCTTCTATAGCATCCTCTCTAAGTGCAAATTTTTCCTCTCAAGCCAAGATTCACGATCAGCTTGAATTTCTTGTTCAAGTGTTGTCAACTTGATCTTCCTCCTCTTGGCAGCTTGCCGGTTTGCCTTTATGTTTTTGAGCTCCATGATGGTTTGCTGATCCTCAAGTTGTTTGTTCCTCTACTCCAAATAATTGATTATCCATTTGGCTCTTTCTAGGTTGAGGGACAAATGATGAATGTCATCTTGCTGCTCCCGAATGATCTCTTTGAGCTTTGAGCTCAAATTAGTGTCATCATCCTGAATAAGAATGAAATCTGCCTCTTGACCTCCTGAAGGTCCCTCATCATGCAAGGGCTTCTTACCCTTGTCCTGTACCTGCTCTGCTGATGGAGGAAACGAGACCCCTTCCACCTCGGGTGGAGATAGTACTCGTTTTGCTGCTGCAAACAATCTTCTAGTGCCCTTTTGGTATGTGACAAACACTGGCACACTAGTGGTTTGTGTCTCATGAACATCCTGCTGATGTGAAGGCTCTCCTGCCTCATGAAAAACTGATGGGGGCACTTGAGGACCAGTGAAGACCTCATGTGAGATGAAATCCTCCCATGAAACATTCAGTAAACCAAGCTGATGCAAAACCACAATTTTGATTAGTGCAAAGTGATAGATGCTGTTATACTGCTGATGAGGAGGCTTCCTTTGCACTAAGGTGGTCATCTTCTCAATATTCTGGCAAATGAAATAGGGGAGGTTCATCATCCTCACCCTAGTAAAGTGCATCAACAGTCTGATATGATAGGTGTACAGACGTGAAAATCTTCCCTCACAGGTGAAATATTTAATTATGAGTTTCATCAAGGGAGCATATGTGTCTTGTAGGTACTTGAATGGGAAAACTCTACTGACATGTCTTTGAAAACCAGCCTTGATATAAGGCTCATAGTGATCTCTGTCTACCAGCTGCCCCTTATTCCACTGCTCACCTACATTCAGAATACCGGTTGCTTGAGCAATAGTCTCAGGTGTCAAGGTGAATGTCACACCTGCCAAATTGACTTGGCCATTGTGAAGATGGAGCACAAACAGTCTGGCCAGCTCATGGTGGTATTTGAATCTTTCCACCATCTCACAAAACTGATAACAAGATTGATATTGAAAGCATGTGACAGCAAGAGGACAGGCCAAAAGCTCGGCAAGTGAAGTAGGCTCCTCCCAATTATGTTTTCCACTCTTATGAGGCCTCCTTGGTGCATGAATTTCTTTAGAAGAGTCACTGACTGTTTCCTCATTTCTGTCATACGAATAATATAACTCCATGTTTGCCAATGCTTGGGTTTTCTTAGATGAGTATGAAGAGATTTTATGGTGTGAATAGGTTTTTGCTGCCAAAGATATGAATTTATGAGGGACTATGGAGGGAATGTGTATGAGGGGTTTGGGAATGCTGCTGATAGGTTTTTGGGGAATAGAAGGGTTTAGGGAATGATATTTAGGGTTAGTAGTTTAGAGATATGGGGAATATGGAATGGGTAAATATGAATGAAAAGGGAGGGAGAAAATGAAGTGAGGGAGTGAGGGAGTGAAAATGATAGGAGTGGGATTTAGCAGCAAAAAATGCAATATGTAAACCCTATGCAATGTTTTTTTTAATCAAACTGCAAGGAACTAGGGTTTCAATATTTCCCTATTAAATCACCAAGAAGACTGAGACAAACTCATTCATTGGCCATGAGGGAGCATCAACTTACTTGGACAATGGAGAATTTAGCAATTTTGAGAGTTTGGAGGAAGCTGTGAGCGTTTTCGGGCCTTGTAGACCTGTGCGCCGTGCCACCTCACAGGTGCGCCGCACTAGCTCTGTGCGTCGCGCCCCTTGTAAAATTACACTGTGAACTAGTGCCTAGTGCGCCGCGCTGGATGGGTGTGCCGCACTCTAACCCAGGTGCGTCGCACCTGCGATTTTCCTTGTTTTGGCACAAAAATCGTTCTCTTGGGTTTTGAAACACAAATACACTTGCTCTCCTTCACTTGTAGACACAAATGAGCCTCCTTTGTATTGAAAACACTTTATATTGTAATGGCTTTAATTTTTCATTCAAGAAAACCCACTTTGCTAATGTTTGACTTTCATTTGCTTTTTTAAAACTCTGTTTTTCCTCAAAACAGGGTTTTGAGGAAAAATCAACCACTGAGCATGTGATTATTGAAATTATTGTTGTTGAGACTTTATTTGACCTCCTCATGCGCCTGCTGACCATTATTGAGCGTTGACAAGAACTTAATAACGAAACCCTAGACCTAATGAGACCTAAAACCCTAAAAATGACTTTTGTAGATTTAAAGACAAAAAAATGACTGCAAATGATCTAGATGTATGAAAATGGGCCAGCAGGTAAAGAACACGAGGGAAAATGTATAATATGTCACTACCATCAGATGATCCATGACCCTAATGGAATGCAACTGATCGAGTGAGACACCTAACATGCAATGCAACAAGAGAATTTGATCACTGATGGAGGGATGAAGATGCCGACACTAACACACGTAAATTATTTAGTTGATCTTTTAACTTCTCAATTTATTTTCCCTGAATGGACATCTCCTGCATGGTTTTAACCAATTCGGTGGCAGAGTTTGTGGTTGGTGTTAGTGTTGTTGTCGATGTAGAAGCCTCTGTTGTCCCTGCCACTGAAATAGGTACTGCAGTTAGTGGAACTATAGCCAAGTGTGAGGACTGCTCCTTCTCTTTGAGCAATTTTTCTAGTTCCACCTCCATTTCTCTGATCTGGACATTCTGTTCAATTATTATCTTGAACATGTCTTCCTTTTGCTTTTCCAGTTCTCCCATTTCCTTGGTCTATGGATCCTCTATAGATGGAAGCTTGAGTTGCTTCCTCAAAGATGCTATATCTACATTCTTTTTCCTTACAATCTCCTCTACTGCCTTTACATCACTGGGGTCATAACCTAGCTTAATGACTAAGTCCTCTAATGACTTAATTCTAGTATCTTTTGCCAAAGATGAGATCTTCTCCAACTTTAACTAAGACTGTATGTTGTTGATGGAGGCCTACAGTTTTGAAGTTGTCATGGTAGTATTAGTCAGAGTGGAGTATAACATCTCCCCAGTCTGTTTGTGCATATCCATATGATCAATCAGATGGATTTGATTGGTGTCAAAGGAGAAGATTGTCTTCTTGTAGTCTGGTGGTGATTTTGGGAATGGAACCTGTGCATGTAGAAAAGCCATTTACATTCTTCCTTGTTCGGTATCAAAGGCTGACAGAAGCTTGCGTTGGGAAGAAGCAGTTTGCTTCTAGAACTGAGTGTATGTGTTGGCCTTTGGCATCTCATTCTTTTTCTTTATTGCTTTGTACTTAGCAAAAATATTTGGCTCTGTTTGGCCTTGAGACAAGTCTGTTGTCTATGTTGAATCTAGAGGATCTTGTGAGGCTGAGAAAGATGGAGAGCCTACAAAAATGTATTTTTGTCTTGTACCTGTAAAAATGTTTTCTGATCTTGTAGAAACATGTGGACCCATGGAAATTATAGTAGCTTTTCCTTCATCATCCTGCATAAAAACTAGTTTTGGATTAGTTTTCTGCTTTTTTATATATATTAGAAATTCCTTGGCTCCAATTTTTGTTACTGCAGGAGATTTTTCTTCTCTTGGCCTTTTGCCATGCTTCTCTTAAGATACTAAAGTTTGTGAAGTGGTTGTAGACAGAACTTGTTCTTCAGCTTCTTGCAAAGTGTTCTCCTCCCACTGATCCTGGTTCATGAGTTTTTCAATCTCTGGCCTGGGAGTGTGAGTGTAAGGAGTGGTCTTATGTTCCACTCTTAAACTGGAAATGATGTCGAATGGATCATATGAACAAGTAAAACTTAATTGGAAATTGGTTTATCTGAGAAGTGCATCTGCCTCTTTACCTGTTGCTCTATTGTTGCATATGAATGGCCCCACTTGTGTCTTGATCTTGAATTGTGCCTTATTTTTAGCTTAAACAAAGTGTAAGTCATCCATGTTGATCATTTGCCTTATATATTCCAATGAGAAAATTCTCATAGGAACATATTTTGGCAGTCTGTATGGTGGAAACAAGTACCAGTCTCTTGTTTTAACTTTCTCACTAAGGTGTCAAGTTCTCTATATCTCAGAACCTATTTTAGGTTCCACATTGTTGTTAAGAAGGCATACAACTGTATAAATAAACTAGTCTATGAAGTCACTGAAACTGAAATTATTTGAACTCTTTCGTACCAAAGAGGTCCACTAGATAACTGATTATGCATTGCCTTGTTCATCTAGTTTTTGCAAAGAAATTGAGAACCTTTGTGCCTTGAAAAATAGAAACATATAAACTAGCACTGATGCATGTTTAAAAATTCCTTTCGTGGTAATCTTGAGAAACTTCTCATGAATGTTGTCTGCAAGGAATTGACTAAAATTAAACATTACATAAGGTTTTTCTTCTATGGAAAAAATGGACAGAAAACCTAGGATAGGTTCATCCACCCATTGATCTAATTGATACCCTAAGAGATAAGATACGAATGAGATAAATTGTTTGGTACTTTTTGGAAACATGGAGGCTGGATATGGTGGATTCTACTTTGGAAGCTAGGCATCCGCTGGTAACAAAATTTCAAATATTCTGGCTCTTCCAGAGAAGGTTAGCTTTTGGTAGAGTTCTATGAGGGCATCTGCAGAGAAAGGGCTCAAAGAATCATTGTGGGGGACTTGAAGCATCTAGTTAATCGACTTTGGGGTTATAGTAAGCATATTGTCTCCATTCTAGGCCATAATGGCTCTTTGGCTGGGGATATACCTGTCCTGACACCATAAAACAAAGTATGGGAAAGGATGAGTATGGGGAAACATGAATTTTGGGAAGTGGGATTCCTGGAGGTTGATTTCATCACTTTGGTCCAGAAAGATTTGTTTGATCCAATTGTGCAGTTCGAACATGTCGAACTCACAATTAGTCTCTGTGATTTTATATTGTTGTTCAACCAAGGGTAAATGGTCTAGATCAATGGCAGGAGGGGTCATTGGGTTTTCACTGGTTGGTTTTGACTTTCCTTTAGGCGCCATTTTTTTTTAAATTATCAAAATAAGAGGTGAAGAGCCAATGGGTTTTACCTGGGAGACTTTGATTGCTTTACTGAAAAAAATTTGCTTTCCATAACAGGTACTTGGCTGGGAAAACGCGATATGGAATCTACAGTGGATGACATAGAAATTTAGTAGGGGAGATGGGGGTTTTGTACATGTTTTCTGAAGTAAACAAGAATAGGAAAGGAGGCCGCACTGGACAAATGGGAGGTTTTTATAAGTATTTGGGCAATTCCTGTTATGGAGTGGGTTCGTTGTGATCTGGTGCACGTTGGAGAGAAAACGGTCATGGTGTAACAGGAATTTTAGGTGTCAAGATAGGGAAAGGACATGTGGTAGAAGAGAAGGGCAACAATATGTGGGAGCAGGGAGGACGCGTGGCATGATAGGAGTGGAGGGTGAGTGGAGACGTGGCAGGAAGCTGTGAGGTGATGGGCATTTATAAAGTTGGCAGGAGATGGAATGGTTTCCGAAGGGGGGTTATGTGGTAAGAGGTATTGAGCGGGGGAGGATGCAAAATCCTGAGTGCCCTCCATGTAGCATGTGGCCTATGAAAATGAATCTGCTTTTCGAACCCCACCCCCTACCAAAAATGATAGAATCCCCTGGGGTATCCGAAATCGAACTTGTGTCGTTTATCCGGGCAATGTAGATCATGGCAGTTGGATCATGCACTCACTTTACCACAAGCTGACAAACCATTTTGTCATTTTTGACTTTATCATAAAACCAAAACTTTAGCTCCAGGCGCCTTATTACAAATTGTTAATCGTGATTTAAATAACATGATTAATTATTCTAACCTAATTAATTACCCTAAACATGATTAATCTATTCTAAAGGCGCATTTTGATTTGCATGCCTTTTTATTTTTTCTAAGGTTATGCAACTTCTACTCTAATACTTATTTATCAAATTTAACCAAGCTTAAACACTTTGGTTAATCTTTCTCTAATCTACCTAATTAATTTCAACCATGATCAAACTAGATGGTTGTTTTATTCACTAACCTAAACAACGTTATTTAACTCAGTTTAGCCATTATTAAATAGTATGATCAAACTTAGGGAGTCTATTTCTATGTGGCATTTAAACAAGCTTCACACTATGTTTGAAAATTTTCCAAAGTAACTCTGATGCATCTTTTATTTTTCAGTGGCATCTAGGCTTGCTCACTTGCACACATCTTTTTCTTTTTGGGGTTTTCATTCCTTTCTTTTTTCCTTTTTATTCTATTTTTCTTTTCTCATATACACTTTTTATCCCCTTTTTCATCATCATTTTTTTATATGCATATTTTTGTAAATCATTTGCATAATACAATATTATTGACAATTTCTATCAATTGAAAGATAATAGCCAAACATCATTTGATCCTATGAATTATAGGATCCTAACACCGGCTAGAGAGGAAGATCTAGCATGATAAACATATTAGGGACAAAGCTTTTCAAAATGTTGATTGTGCCCTCATGTATGATTCAAGGTTTAAGTATTTCAAAGGGAAGTTAATGACAAGGTGGTTAGGTCCCTATCTAGTGGAAAAATGTTATGAGAATGGATTTGTCCAACTAAGAACAATTGATGAATAAGGAATTCCCTTTCTAGTTAATGGTTACTGGTTAAATTTATACAAAAGGCTTCTGTGAAGAGAGGATTTTACTAGTTCAATAAGAAAGGGGCTTAATGTAATTGGGGATCTCACAACCCTCAGTTCATCCAACCTCTGATCGACAAAAGAAGAATAAAAATAAATATAAAAGAAAAAAAAAATAAAGGGCCTAGGTGAAAACCTCCATAAAGCCTCTAAGACCAACCCTAGGGTTGAAAACCTCCTTGAGGCATCCTAAGAGAAAAAATAAAAAGCAAAATAAGGTGAAAATATCCCCAAGTGAAAACCTCCTCTAGCATGCTTGCGGCAGGCCTGTAGATTGAAACCCTCTTCAAAGGCAGTATGCATGTCTCAAGAAGCAAAAACAAAGAGAGAGAGACAGAGAGAGAGAGAGAAATGAAACAAAAGGAGGAATCCGACAGAGGTAAGGGCACCCTTATACCAGTTATGCTAGCAATTTTCTTTTGCAGGGTTCCAACCATAGTAAAGGGGATAGCAGTTGAAGGAAAGGGGTCCAAATTCCATTTCTCCATCTCCCAAACTAGCCTCCTACATTTCCTCCTTCATTCCACCCATAGCACTACACCCCTCCATCATTAAGCAAGTAGCTACACTCAATTTTGCCTCAATCCTACAGTGCTACATGATTGTCATGAACTGTTACAAGATTGACCAAATTTGGTATAGGATTGAGATCAGTAGAGTGAAAGGGATCAAAACTCATGTTTTCCTTTGGGAAATGATAGGAGAGGTTCACCACACTTCCTTCACCTCTCACCCACACCATTAACCACCTTCCCTTCTAGAACTCCACCTTTGTTCATAAAAAGACCTATTTTTACCCCTTCTTCGCAAGCTTCCACCATCATCAGAATTTCCAATCCCTATCCATAAGCTCATTATGAATTATTTAAGTCACCTACTGCATTTCATGAAGGTAGTTATGGTTATAGAAGGGGTTGTGTGATTGCTATAGGAAAGAAACTGATCTTGTAGTAGCCTACACAAACCCTACTGATGAGCCCCAGTATTGCAACAAGAATGTTGCAACTCCTGAGGCTATCAACTTAAATTATCAACCTAGGGTTCGTATAAACTTAAGAGGGGTCGAAACTGTATGTGCAGTAGACACCTTCCTCTTCCTAGTCTGACTCCCTTTGATGCAAGTGAAAGAAGGCAATGAAACAACTTCAAATGAGCAAAGATCTAGGTAAGCCGCCAATAACAATAAGCACACCTATTCTACTTTTGTTGGAAAGGAAAGGAAATCTATTCTATTTGCAAAAATGTAAAGCATAATGAAAACTAAGAAAATCTAATCTATATTGCTAGAAATGAAATGACATTAAAGGAAATATATTCTATTTTGCAGGAAAGGAAAAGTCCTATATTACTCTTGCAAGAAGGAAATCACACTTTGCATAAAGTAAATTGCGGAAAGAAAATCTAGACTAATTACAGAAATCAACATTCAAGAAGCAAACAATGTAAGAGATAAATGATGACCTAACCAAGCCTCACATCAACCAAAGCAGTCCAAGAGAATTCATAATCTATATATCTACCTCTACCGTGAATTTGGAATGAATCTCGGCAAGGAAGATCTCGAAAACAAACTGCTACAGGATATTTGTTGCTCAAGTTAAGTTACCAAATTCCCAAGAAAATAAAATGAAAATGAGATGGGGTAGTTTTTTTATTAAGTGGGATGTCATAGGACTCCAATCCAAGTGAAATCATTCAAAAATATCGTTGTTAAGATGTGCTAAAAAATAACATAAAATTACTACTCTAAAAACCAAAAATTCTAGAACTAGTGAGCTAGTTAACCTACCAAATTCCTAACATGATCAAGTGAAAATGCTATGGGGTGAATTTTGTTATTAAATAGAATGTTTTTAGGACTCAATCCAAGTGGAATAAACTCAAAATATCCTCGTTAACATGTTCTAAAAAATAGCATAAAATTACTATTGTTTTGCAATAGGATTGTTGGGAATGATTGTCTATCTACTTTATTAACCAGAGCAAGGTTCCTACTAGGTCTATGAATCAATTTTATTCATTTTTATGGTATTATAATCATTATTGGGTACCTAGGGTTGGCCAGGAGCGTTGTGGGGAAAATCAGAATGCATTTGGAGGTTTTTTACATAATGCTATAGGATTGTCCTATTTTGCTACAGGATCAGATCCAAGAGCAATTTGGGGGCTTAGAAGGTGTTCTGAAGGCAAGATATGGTGGGATAAGGTAGGGGAAGAGTGTATTAAGCCATTTAAAATCCTAGTGCTCCTCAGTAGCCCATCTTGCATAAGGAGAGATGCACACGGTAGCCTCTAACAAATCTGAAAAGTGATCTTTGTAAAAAGTCTCCTCGAAGAGGTGTTTGGGGAAGGAAGGAAAGTGTTGGTGATGGAATCACAAGTGTAAATGACAATGCTCAGCCTTGTAAACCCATACCCTGACTTGTACGCAAGATAGATTTCTCTTTTAATGCTTGAAAATATTGTTAAACAAATGATTTAATGGAAAAAAATAGAGATGAAAAAGAAACTAATTCAAGATCCAACTATTGCAAACAATAAAGTAACTATCTATTTGTCTTTCCAACACAATATATACATCCACGCTTCCCACAAGAGAGGTGATTGACAGAATTGCACAAGAAACTTTCTCATTAAAAAAATTCTACTAGAAAGGAATGGAAATACTACTAGCTAGATAAAATAAAGAAGATGCATGAATAAAATACATAAATGAGAGAGATTAGAGCCTCTAGGTTTAGCCCTAAACCAAGAAGACCCGACCCTCTAAAGATGGATCAGTCTCAAAATAAAATAGCTTTCATTCACTGTCAAAATAATACATAACAAAATATTGGGCAAAGAAGCCTGCCACTCCTCAAAATCTATTCTCCACTAATTCGAACTCTCTAGTGGGATGTTAGTCCCCTTTTCTTTATACAAAAATACTAGAGAGAAATCCTCCTTGAACAAGGGAATTGTTTCCCTCCAATTCCCTAAAATTGTGGATTTGGTTCCCTGATTGAATTTGAATTCCAAGGAGGATAGATCCTTTGTAGGCGAGCCAAAATCAAGATCCTCTTTTGGTGGGGAACACATCCCTGCATTTCCTCAATAATGGGGCTCCAAAATCTACTCAATAACCTCATAATATTCCATTCATTTATTGGCAGGGAGAAAGTCCCTAGATTCTCTCATTTTGTAGATCTTTTAGAGTTTACTCAATATTTTGCAAATAATAATATTAGGCACATAATAAGCAAGGGGAAATTGAATTCCTAGGGACCCATTAATACTATGAATTAACTCTATAATGTGCAAATAAAAGGGTTAAATAAATGTTTTAGGTGTCTAGGAAAGACCAAATGGACCTTATAAAATATACAATTATGGGGCCCATCATCTCCCCCCTATTGAAATTGTTGCTCACCTTGAGCAACTCAATCCTTTTTCTCCCGACTATCCTCCACTTGCCTCTATCATTGTGGTGTCATTCGTTGCCTTGTATACTTTAGTTTTGCTCTGCTTATTGCTCCATTTCCTACCCCTCATGCTTCTCTAACCATTGTTCTACCTTTTCTATAACATATGCACATCCTTTATACCATCTTTGTCTTCTAGTGGCGCTTCACCTTGCAAAGGGAAGGATATTTTTGGCACTCATTTCCTCATGTCAAGATTCTTTGTCCCAATGCACCCTTGTAGGAAAAATGGTGATTTTGTTGATACCACTTTCATTGAAATGTATTTCCAATCCTCTCACTGGTGTCACAAATTATTGGTCACTTGTACTCCTTAGGTTGGCTATAAATTCCAATGCAACTTCATCATCATGCCCTTTAATTTTTCAAGGAACCCCATCTAACTCCAATTTTGAAAATGGTGAGTAATCTTTAGTTGTGGAATGTCTTTGATTTTTGCTTGGATCATACAGCTTTTGCCCCATAGAATTCTAGGTGTCCCTTATGCCTCCTACAAATCACTCTAAGGTTTCCTCTTGCTATTTTTTCCTCCTAGCCTCTGTGAAAACTCTTTTTCAAATAAAAAAGAAGAATTATGGTGGAAAACAGGGGCTGCTACAAGAAACATAATTTCCTATGGAAGCTCTGCAAAAAAAAAAAGAATTTGATAACGGTGCCCTCATATTCCAATTGTAGGGGAAATTTATGAATTCTTACTCATAAATTTGTAAACTAACCACTAAATCCTTATAAGAATATTTGATCAACAATCTAGGTTCTAACTTTGTTCACCTCATTCAGAAATTGGAAACTCTTAATAGGGGAAGGAAAAATTGCATGCTCAAATAAAAAAAACAAGTTTGTTTCCTTTATATCATGCTCAATTCACAAGAAAGATTCATATTTCAATTTCTTTCCATTTTTTAGAGATCTCCTTATAAGATATACTGTGAAAATATTGAACAATTATGCAAGCTTCTTGTCCATAAGCAGTGAAGAAAAATAGGTACGTTCCCTTCTCTTGTAGGTTCCTTTGTGAATCTAAGGTTTTTTGGATGAAATTACTCAAGATTGGGCTCTTATGCACCCCTCGGGATAATCCTGTAGCACACAGTCTCTATCTTGTATCAAATTGTCTCAATCTTGTTGCAGATTGTCTCAATCCTGTTGCAAATTGTCTTAATCATGTAGTAGAATTATTTAACCCATATCTCTCAAACAATAGATTGGATTCTCCTGAATTTTTTTTTAGAATGTTTTCATCATCCTTATGCATCTCCCCATAAAAAATATTGGCCAATGGATGCACAAACCCTAAGAAAAATGAAAATTGGTTGTAGGTGATGGCGACCAATATCTAAAAAAGTGTGCATTAGAATCACCTGAAATTTTTTTGAGTATGTTGCATCATCCTTATGCATCTCCCCATAAAACAACTCGACCAATGGATGCATGGTTTTTAAGATATGGTAAAAACAATTTTTGTTCTATGTTTTTTTCCAATCCTATAGCAACTCATAACTTTCTTGTAGCAACTATAAGACAATGAGAAAAATAATGGGAAAGGCTTCAAAATGATGGATGAAGGTTGAAAATGGATGAGGGTGATGGAAATGAGGCTAATGGTGATGAAAACGAGGTTGGTGGTGATGAAAACAAGGCTAATGGTGATGAAAACAAGGCTAGGTAAATATTGAGTTTGGCCAAGAATTTAGCTTGTGGATGGCTGCCTTTATTGACCCCCAATACTTAGACACATAGAAGAGAAATTACATAGCACTCATGAAACCTAAAGGATTTGATTACATGACTTGCCTACCTTTACTTCTTGATGGTATTGATGCTTTGGATTGAATGCTTGTTTTACAGGTGTTTTTGGAGCCAAAGACTTTGTTACAACGGTTGCATGGAAGTTTGATTCTTTGTTGATCACTGTTGTCAAGGGTTTTCTTCTTCATGGCTAGCTGCTTGGATCCATGGCTAGATCTTCTTTGTCCTTCTTGCATGTTTTTGCAACCTTCCTTTTTCATGTTGTTGGAGTCTTCTTCAAATGCACTTGATGATGTTAAGGCCCCACTAGCATATTCTCTTCAATTCTTGCTAAGTAGTGTTGGTTTTGTTGGGTTCTTGAAGGTTGCTACAGGAAACAAAGTTTCTTGCAGTAGTCATAAAGACTCCATAAAATCACCGTTTCTTGCAGCTCTTGTTACCACAGGCACTTAATGGAGATCAGGTAAGGTTATGGTATAGGTATCCATGGCTAAAAGCAAGAAGTGGAGGGGTCAAATGCTAATTGTGACAAGGAGGCAAAACCATTGCATGGAAAAATACCAAATTTTGAAAGTGGTGGAAATCAAAATGTGCTTGATTGGATTGATGGGAAAGGTAATTAGGAGTATCAAGATGCCTTTATTTTCCTCAAATGAAGGGAAAAAACATATATGATTTTTTTGGGAACATGCTAGAAATGTATGGGGAATTTTTAGGCCAGAAATGAAAGTGCTCGGATTCCTATTTTAACTCAGGGGATGGATAGAATATTAAATAAAAGGTCAATGATTCCTTTGCCAAGCTAAATTGACAATAAAAGGTTGTTGTCGTAGATTTTTTCTAAAACATACCTATAAATGAGACTACAACGAGCTTGAAATGATGGTGTAGGATGGCAGGAGTGGAGTTTTGGCACTTGGGATAGGTGGGGATAATTTTTTTGAGTTCAGAGACACCTTCCTCCCCTTCAAAAATCGAAAAATTTTCCTTGTTGTGTATTTTTATCAAGATTGTATGTATCATGTAGCATTACAGGACGATCTTGTAGCATTTCGGGACCATGCTCCAAATGAGCTAGAAATTAATGAAATAGAAGGGGAAAATGTATGGAATCATATTAGGAGGATGGAAAGAGGTAAATTCACCTTGCCTTGGCCCTACTTGACCAGTTTTCTCAAGAGCTAAAAAACCCAAGGTTCATTATTTTTGGCTTTCTTCTTGCCTCACTCCTCATTTGTTTCTTTTTCCCTTTTTGTGGCACTGACCTATTTCTTTTCATTGGGAAGTTGGTGGAGTACCTACATGCAAACACATAGTAACAAAAAAGATCTTCTTCTTGTAGATATTAGGTTGTATATGTGCAACTGCTCATGAAGTTTTAATCAAAAACATAAGACACAAACCTACTCTACTACTCTGTAGACATTAATTCACAATTTAGAACAAAAATCTCAGACATGCAAGAAGAAATAACACACATAAAACAAGTATTTTTATCTGGGGAAAGAAACCTGCTAAAAATCCCAATGTCTGCTTGGATTAATCAAATTTATTACAATTCCTTTGCTCAATTGATCACACCCTGCAAGTGCATAACCTATCTCTCTGCTCACACAAGGCCTTAGACCCAGACTTAGTCAAATTTAGCCTCGGCTTGAGCTCCTTTTTCCTTGCATTGTTCGTTGAGGAATTATCCCCTGTCATTTAGGAAATTCCTCTAATTTAATTGAGAAATCCCTTAGGTTGATCATCTGGCTGCATGCAACACTTGTACACTCAAGACTAGTCTACAACTGATGTTACACTGCCTTGGAATCTCCACCTCAAGTGGGTAACTCAAATTCTCTGCATGCACTAGCTACTTTGGGTTGATTTATCAGTTAATTGGATGATCACTGATATTGACATAAGTCCCACTGCTTAATTGACCTTCCACTAGTTCCTCCAAGGGTTGGAACTAGTTTAACTGGAGAAAAAAAACTGAGATGGCTGACCTTGATTGCTACAAATTAGCAATCACACATGTTGAACTAAACTCTAACTCCTCCAACTCAAATCTACTAAGTAAACTAGGTGACACAAGCCATATCACACAAGTTAACATCATACAAGTTGTCTGCTAATGTGGAGATTCATTTTTTCTCAATTTAATCAAGGAAAAATCAAATTGAGAATTTCTTGATGCATTTTTCAACACTTCTTTCATTTTTTCTTTTTCTTTTTTCTTTTTGTCTTTAAGCTTACTAGCTGCCTCAGTGAGGTTTTCAACTAGCGGGTTTGCTTGGGCGCCTAAAAAGAGGTTTTCACCCAGGATCTAATTATTTTTTTCTTTCTTTTTTCTTTTTCCAACCCATTGACCACCTCATGGAGGCTTTCAATCAATGAGCCAATCTGAGACGCCTCAAAGGAGGTTTTCACCTAATTTTTTTTTTCTCTTTTTTTTCCCTCCATCTTACTCTACTTGAAAAAAAAGAAAATCTCTTTCAAGTATAAGAATAGTTCTAATGGAGCCATGTGCATAACAAGATGACATATAAGCTCATGTGTAGGCTCGAAATATATGCTTCGACATGTACCTGAATATGAGAGACCATCTGCTTTGATGATGTCAAAAGTTGTTGAAGAAGAAAGTGGTGCTCCATCTTAATGACTTTTTGGAACCAAATCTCAATATAATTGTGATGCCCTTGGTTCTCTTGCTCATCTAGATCATCTTTTATGCGTTCTTCTTCCATTAAATTTAGATCTTCTTCATTTTGTTGACTATACCCTTGACATAAAGGATCTGGTGATAAGCATTGTAGAAATTTTTCAATCTCAAACTCCAATGGTTTCTCTCCATCAAATGTGGTCCATGATTCTTTAGTCGCCTTTGGATCTTCTTCCTTTGGATGTTTTTCTTCAATATGAGCAAGAGAATCTCTTCTTTGCAATACTCTTCCCTAGGAGCAAGAGTGTAAATAACGATGCTCAGCCTTGTAAAGCCATACCCTGACCTGCACGCAATATAGATTGTAATTTTGATGCTTGAAAAGACCGCTAAACAAATAATTTAATGGCAGAAAACAAAGATGAAAAAGGAAACTAATTCAATATCCAACTATTTCAAACAAGAAATTAACTATTTTTTTAACTCGCCAACACAATATCTATAACCACGCTTTCCACAAGAGAGGTGATCGATAGAACTACATAAGAAACTTTCTCATAAACAAATTCTACTAGAAAATAAATGAAGTACTACTAGCTAAATACAAGAAATAATATGCATGAATAAAATACATAAAGGAGAGAGACTAGAACCTTTAGGTTGGGCCCTAACCCAAGAGGACTCATCCCTCTAAAGATGGATCAGACTGAAAATAAGATAGCTTTCATTCACTATCAAAATAATACATAACAAAATACTAGGCAAAGAAGCTTGCTACTCCTCAAAATTTATTCTCCACTAATTTGAACTCTCTATTGGGATGTTAGGCCCTTTTATTTATTAAAAATGACTTGAGGGGAAGCCTCCTTGAAGAGGGGGATTGTTTCCCTCCAATTCCCTAAAATTGTGGATTTGGTTCCCTGATTTGATTCTAATTCCAAAGAGGATAGATGCTTTGTAAGTCAACCAAGCTCAATATCCTCTTTTGGTGGGGAACACATCCCTACATTTTCTCAATTAATGGAGCTCCAAAATATGCTCAATAACTTCATAATATTCCATTCATTTATTGGCAGGGAACAAATCCCTAGATTCTCTAATTCTGTAGATCTTTTAAAGTTCACTCAATATTCTCTCAATATTTTGCAAAAAATAATAATATTAGGCACATAATAAGCAAGGGGAAATTAAATTCCTAGGGACCCATTAATACTATGAATTAACTCTATAATGTGCAAGTAAAGGGGTTAAATAAATGTTTTAGGTGTCTAGGAAAGACCAAATGGGCCTTATAAAATATCCAATTATGGGGCCCATCACCTACAAAGCCAAAAGTAAAGAAATTTTGCAACTCTAGAATGAATATTTGGTCATCCTAAGCATCAAGAGGCCACCATTGAGATATGAGGAAGCCACACCATCCTTAAGAGGTAGTTGCAAGGTCACTAATCCACTCCAACAACAACAAATCAAGCATTGTAAGAACTTGCATAACAAAATAAGAATTCATCAGTCAAACACTTATCACAAAATTTCACTAAAATGTTTATTTGAATGAGGACCAGTGCATGTAACAAGAACATGGAAGATAACACCTCCAGAGACTAGTAGATTGATTGGTTCAACAGTTTGCATGCACAACAACTCAACATCACAAGTAGCATAGGTTTGGTACTCCTCTCCTCTTCCTTTAAGCACATATTGGTTCAAAAAATGTTTTTAGTGAACGAGGAATGAGTTTTTATGGGTTGGAGGTGGCCAATAAACTTGACCACCCTCGAATAGTAAAAGTGCAGTTCATTCATCCTTCCATGAAATGTGGAAAAGTTAGAGCGGGAAGGTGATAACTACGAGGAGTGGGGCCAACGGTTAAAAAATGAAATATGTGTAGGGGCCAACTCATAAATCATGCCGAGCCCACTACCACAATAGGAAGTAAGAGGACAGGCCCGACTTCAGTTTCTCATTCCCAAAACCGTTAGAAAGGCCCAGTAAGACATCAAAGGTCAAGCTAGTTATGACCAGAGGTTCCCTATGATGCTACAAAGGGGCTACATAGTCTATTTTCAAGTGTTATAGGATAGGGATCAAGTGCTACAAGGCCAGACACAATTGCTACAGGATTACTAGAAGTGTTACAAGATTGTAGAGGAAGTGCTACAAGATCAAGCCGAGAAGTCAACGATAATATTCCTCGAAATACCCACAATCATAAAGAAATCATCCAAGGAGGGGTAAGTGTCATATTTTCTCCTCACCCACCATACAATTATTAAGTGAAATTATGCTTGTAAAGGCATCTGGTAGCAAACCCCTGCAAAATTGATTTCTTTTGAAAAAAAATATTTTTTTACACGAGGAAATAAAAGTGAAAATAGAGGTAACCCCTTTTGAAGCTTGGAAAATAATTATCCCCTCTCTAACTAGAAAACATGCACCAACATCCTCACCCTACCTTACTACCCTAGACTACTCAGAACACAAATTTTCACAAAAAAAATCTTCGGAATAACTTGAGAAAGTTTCAATAGGAGCCATGGGGGAAGGTTTCAACAAAAGGGAACCCGCATACACCTGAAAAACAACATCCCTTTGTTAGAGATATCTTCCTAAGCCACTAGTGGATGGGGTTCTTTGAAAAATTGAAAGGGTATGATGATGAGATAACCCAAGAATTTTCCATGGCCCTCCACTCTCAAAGAGAAGACAGTCCCACCATTGTTATAAGGGAAATTTCCATACATTTGAATGCAGAGCTAAGTAGTACAGTGACCACCATATCCCTAGGAATCAAATGGGGCAAGGAAGATAGAATGAAAGGTACCACAACCAAGAGAAATTTCTTCCTCCATTAAGAGAAACCTATTGAAGACAAAAATGGAGTAAGAAGAGAGAGCCTCTCGTACCCTTAGGGTGAAGTTGCCTATAACATCATCAAGTACATATATTGTAAATGGAGGTTGAGTATTGTATATGCATATCAATTTAGGTTGCTCTATGAGCTAAGGTTCCAAACATAATTTCCCATTCCAAGCAGGCTCAATCTTATACTTTTCCTCCTGCAGTCCATAATCAGAATGAGCTAGAGGGTGAGGGAAGGAAAGCACTAGTACATTTCCCATCATGGCCTCATAAGGCTCATTGTTATGGATGCCTTAAGCCACCTCAGGAAACCTGTGTTGTGGACTAACTTTGTGGACATGGATAGGGATGCCTTCATTGAGACACAAGCCGAAACCCTGACACAACATGAAGAGACCACAAAATCTAGTGTTGGAGGTAAGCAGGAGGAAGAAGGAGAGCATGAAGAACAAGAGGAATAGTTTGAATATAAAGTAGAGGAGGTTGAAGGAGAAGCTAAAGAAGAGGAGAAAGGGGGAGGGGAACAAAAAGCAGCAGAAGAGACCCTTGGAGAGCCCTTTAGACCTCATAAGAAAGGAAAACATAGGCAACAAATAAGCCTCTTAGAGGGGAATACAAAACAAGACGTGGCTGCTACTTTGGCATCCCTTAGCACACTTGTCAAACCCAAGAGAAGGTAGGCCAAGCAAGGTCCCCTATACTTTAAAAGGAGAAAGAGCACCAAAATAAACCAAGGGAAGTGTGAACCTCCCTCAGCAGGCCCAATCACAATTGATGAATCAACTAGACACCAAGAAGAAGGATTGGGACAAGGAAAAAGGAAAATTGAGGAAGCCACCTCCCCTAAGGGAAAACAACCTTTGATACCAATGAGAAGGTCAACCACTAGGGCAATCACAACCAAGAAACTCAAGACACAAACAAACATGCTATAGGAGAAAATAGAGTTGCTACAGGACGAAACATAATTGTTACAAAAAAGAACATAGTTGCTACAGGATGAAGAAAAAGTGTTATAGGAAGGGACAAAAACAACTCAAGGGGAGGGATAAGGTATATAAGGACTCCAAGAGCCCACTCCATAGCCCGATCTTGGATCCTATTACAAATTTATTGAAGGAGGGAGAATTATACCTACAAAATTTGCAATTCCCCTCCTATTTGAGTTAGAAAAAGAGAGAGGTAGAACTCACTGGTGGATGCAAATTTCAAAATCCAAGAAAGTAGAGGATGTGGGCCTCATGGAGGAAAATGTGCAACTAATGGGTAAGGAATTGGCTGACTTGAGGCTAAAGGAATTAGTCATGAAGGAGTAGTTGCAGTTAGAAAACAAGAGGCTGAGAGAGAAACTACAGGAAAAGGAGACACAACTTGCCACCATGCCAAGTTTGTACATGGAAGCCATCCAGTGCAAGGATCCTTCCAAATCCTATGCAATATTCCTCAAAGAACAATGTTTTCAATTTCAAATCAAAACATTGGCACAATATGGATCTTTACTATTTCAGGAGTACTGCCAACAGGTGAGCATTGAGGATAGAGCCAAATTGGATGAATTTTATATGCACAACATGATCCTCACAAATATGAACTTTTGGGACCCTAACTCAAGATTGGGGGATGTAAAACTAATGACACTAGCCTCTTGGTTGATCCATGAAAAACAAAGGGCTGAGGAAGTAAATAAGGTTATGGCCAAAGAAGCAAGTGAACCCCTATACATCAAAGCAGAGGTAATTAGCCCCAAGGTTGTCATCAGTAACCACAACATCATCTCTGTTGATCCCTAATTGGCCCATTGCTATATGTAAACATAAGAATAACCCATCCTCTATTTCAAAATACCTTTAGGTTGTTGGTGACTGAGAGCTTGGAGGCTTTCCAAAGAAGATGGGATGCTCTACCCCATAGTCTACAAATTAGGGACTATCACTCCCCTGAAACGTTGAGGAATGCCCTGGAAAGGACCCCACTCTACAAAAGAATCATTCAAAGGTTGAAATTTAATTGTATAGGGTTAAAACTTAGTCCCTTTTTATTGGGCCTACAAGAGAGAATATATCAAGCAGAGGAACACAGGGAGTGGGAAACCATAGAGTAAAATGCAGGATTTTATCCATAAGGGGGCACACCATCTGAGATGCCTTGGGATGTCAAAGAGGCCACCCGGGCCATGCATGAACTACATATCAGTGAGTAAGTTTCTCAGAGGGTGAGCAACACTTTTAGCAAGGGGGTGATGATGGGTACCATCAAAAGGTATATTATAAGGCCATTTTTCCACCCTCCAACCCATAATTTCTCCTTTTCTCACATTAATTAACATCATTTTGGCCATAATGTGTTTAATAGGAAGATTAAAGGATTTTTGTCATGCTTCGTGGCCTAATGTGGTTAATGTGCTAGAAAAAGAGCATTTTTTAGTACATTTATGATGCAAAGGCACGTTGGAGGCAGTTAGAGGAAGTGTAGGAGGCTTGTCCCCTGCATTTACTCTCCTTTGACTCAAAGTGATCCCTAGAATCACTCATCTACAACTCGAGGTCCACTGGCAGCCAATGAACTCAAGTGAATTCAAGAGTATAAGGGAGCTAGATTCACTTTTTTTGAATTTTTAGAGGGAGGTGGCCCTCTTTTCAAGAAGATTTCCCCTCAAAACCCTTTATATAAATAAACAGGCCTAAGGGTTCATTAGGATTTGATTTTTTGAGTAGTGAAATACTATCAAGAGCTAGGAGCTTGAGTCTTTCATTGTATGATGTATTTGGACTCCATTTTATATTAATGAAAAGTATATTGTTGATTCACATCTGAGGTGTTACAAAGGGATGAGTCCCCTTGGGTTAGGGCCCAACCCAGAGGCTACAATCCCTCTTTGTGTATCATATTTATGTATTGTTCTAGTAGCAACATTTATTTCCTTGTTTGAGTAAAAGTTTATTTGCTAGAAAATTGTGGTAGGAAGCCTGATTACATCCTCCCTTGTGGGAAATGTGGTTAAGGAATCTACAACAACAAGCCACAAAATATGTGATTGTCTCCTTTTGAAATTTGCTAGGCTTTAGTTCATTATATCTTGCATACTTTGTTTCTGCAATCTCAAAATTTTTCAAGTTTTAAAGTATGAAGGTTAGATGCATGTTGTGAGGTGAATTGATTCTTAATGCAATGAAGTTCTTCTTTGTTTAATTTCATAAGATTCAACTCATCCTTTCTTTCTTAGTTTATTTTGATGCAAATTTATTATCACTTTGAGTAAAAAAAAATGGATTGTTGTGGGTTTGCAAGTGTTATTAGTGGCTTTCATGGTTGGCACACTCATCCTACATTCCCCCTATCATCATCAACCCCTTCCTTATTGTCGTAGCTCCTAGAGACAACCCCTGGGTTAAAGAGAGACAAGTGCCTATGACATCTTAATGAGTGCTTTAAGGATCCGCTGATATTTTCTATTACACTCAGTATTTCAGATATTTGAGATGAAATTGATTCAGAACCTTTCTTAAAGGAGAAATAGAAAGTTAGATGCCAAATATTACTCACATAACCATTTATATTGGGCTCTAGCGGCCAAGATCATATGCACATGCAATTTTATAGGTCATTTGTAGTATATCGAAGAGAAGAATAAAGGAAGAAAGAAAACCAATGCACAGGGCTTAAACTTAAGAATCCAATGCATCGAAGTTCAGTGTGAAATGTATGAGAAGGATGTTTAAATGAAGTGCTAAGATACATGGAGCGCATTTTAAGGATAACAATTCATATCAGTTATAGGCATATTTAATCAACATTAGACCTAGATGAATCCATAAATCCATGAAAACATATCCAGCAGTTGTTATTACATGTAATCTGAGAAGAAGAGTGAGAACATATGGAACAAACATAAGAAGGAATACATACTGCACATTTATATGAGCTAGAATCACCAAAAACTTTCATTAATCTTCCACAAAGCATACATTTCATTGACAACTTGCAGAGCTTCTCTCTTGGAAAACCAAAATTTTGAACCCTTGGTTCTATATCATAAACTGTTTTTATAGGGCCTTAGAGGGAGAGCCCATTACAAAATATTCTTTCTTGATTTGGCAGTGAATCATCATAACAAAATATCAGCGTGCTCTAGTGGCACAATTGTACTAGTTGGATCCTAACTAACTAGTATTGATTCTTTGAAAATAAAATATTTACATGAAATAGAAAATATCAGAGTGTCATGATTCGACACAATCAACAATATCTTTAGCTATGATAGGAAGGCTCAGGAGGCAACGTCATTGGGTCGATAATCTAGAGCACGGGAGGATTGACGAATTGTTCACATCTTTTCCATAACGCTGGAGTTGGTAGGGGAGCATGAAAGTATCGTTGATATGCGATCTTGAGATTCGTGAGCCTTGTATAGTTCAACCTAGCACTGAACAAGGTCTTCACCAATCCTAACAATTAAAATTCCTTTCTGAGATAGTTAAAAATTGTTTTACCTTTAAGGGTGGCAATCCTCTCATGAGAGGAATCCACCTTGTTCTTGGCCTCCACTAACATCTGATTGTATTGTGTCCATGGGATCAACATTCCCACAAGATCCAAGCAGCTAGGAAACCCTTCCCTCACTCTCTCATCAAGCTCAGAGTTGAAGGCAGCCATATCCTTCAGTACTATATTTAGGCATTCTTTAGCTTTTTCTCTATCCTCTTTCTTATGGACTACTTTAGAGATCTCCATGATAGCAGATACTTTATCCACCACATGTATGCGCCTCAGCTCACTGAGCGACCTTTCATTTACAAACTGAATGAACTTCTTGGAAATCTGGAAGTTATTTTCACCCTCTTCCTTGGAAGCCAAGATGAAAAAATCGTAGTCCTTAATCACGATCTTTTGTTCGTCCATCAGAGTTATGCACTCCCACTTGTTTTTTTATCTCTGCTATAATCTCATCCCAGACCAGTTGCTTAGCTTGCATGAGAGACATATTTCCTTTCAAAAGGCTTTTGAGCTCAACAATCTCCTAGTTGGATGCCTGTAAATTCTTGTCGATTATATCCGCATTAGTCTTGGTTGTCTCAAGATGCTTTTCTTTTTGTGACATGGCTTCCTAGGTTGAGTCTAAATTCTTCTATGCCTTCTTGAGTTCTCCTTCTGAGAGCTGGAGCTTGGTGAGGGTCTTTGTGAGTTGTTATGTAGGTTTTTTAGGGTTCTCAAGCACCTACACAACACAGATGTGAGTGTCTACTCTCATATGAAGTTAAACCATTGTTGCTTAAGAGCCACTACATCATCGTTTCTGTCTATTAGCTCCTTTGTTAGGATTTCCTTCTCCTCCTCCAACCCGGCAAGTTCCTTGGACCGCACATGATCATTGGTTGGCATCTTTAGATTGTGTCTCAACTCCTAAACCTCTACTTGTGAGATTTGAAGAAGGGCCTCAAATGTAGCCTTATCCTCTAGATTCACCCCTAATTTCACAATCAAATCCTTGAAGTTTTCATTCTGCATGTGGAGGGCTCTAGAGTTAGCTCTTTCATATTTCAATCTTGTTGCGACCTTCTCTAGCAACTTCTCCACTTTACTTATGGTCATTGTGTTTCTATTAAGCTCACTATAAAGCATCTCTCCCACTTGCCTATGGAATTTGATCTGATCGGGCAGAGGAATACTTGCCAAATCTAAGGAGACATCCAGGGCCTTGAACTGGGAGCTCGATGGTAATGACTATGCTAGTGGGTGATGTAATGAGAACTTCATTTGATTTCTCTCCAAATCCATAGCAGCCAAAAGTCTAGTCTGGTATGGCATTAAATGGGAAGCCATTTGTTGCTGCATATCCTCCCTTATTTTCTTGTTCCTTTCCTCAATGGCCTTTCCAGTAGGCCAGCTGGGTTCAGTTGTAGTTGTACTTCCTGTTGAACTCAGAATGGCTACCTCTGAGGATGATAAGGAAGTTGCTTGTAGTGGGTCCTCCAAAGTCACTTGGAAGCTTGGTTGGTTTGGTTTTGTCTCTACCAACCTAGTCTTGATTCATGTTTCTTCTTCTTCTATCTCTTGGGTCAGGGACTTTTTGTTGGTTTGTACATGGGAAAATGGGACAAGATTTTAAAATTTTGGAGAGGGAAAGATTTGTATAGGTTGAGAGAGGACAATTGTCGTTTAATATGGGATGATGTCACGGGGGGGGGGACACGTGGCGGAAATGGATTGGGAAGTGATAGGTGACAGGTGGACGAGAGCGGTACCAGAGAAGTTATCATTTACCTTTTGAATTCACACTCTTTTGAAATTTGTGTTGACGGACCTATAACGGGGCGGGTGGTTCCCACCATCCTCTGGAGGGAAAAATAGCAGGAGGCTGGATCCAACGATTACCCCCTGGAATCAATCTGGGTCTTTGGATCGATGGGCGCGTTCCCCTGACTTTTCAACTCCGGGGGGTAGCGTCAGTGTATCGCCCGCGCAAGTTAACCCCCGAAATTCTTCTGGGGCTGGTTAAGCGAAGATGGATGGTGATCCCCTCTCATACATACTTGATGTTTAAACTGAAGGGTCACCTCATCATATTTTACTCTTAGCCCTATTATCTCCATTTCCTCATAAGACCCGGGTGTTGTGACCTAGTGCTATATAATATCGGAGCCCCTCCATCGGAGTTTTTCAAAAAACACTTTACAATGGGGGTCTGAAATTTCAGACCTCTAAGATTCAACCTAGCGCCTTGGTACTCCACTCTATTCACGCCCCTGGTCCCTTGAGTCTACATGACCAAGAGATAATCAACATCAGAGCCCCTCAATTGGATCGAGACTTTTATAAAACGTTTTAACCCGAAGGTTACAAAATCTCTTTCCTCTGAAAAGTTGACCTCCAAAAAGATGTCGTGCTGATGTCATCTCCTCCAAAAAATTCTGATGTCCAACCTTTCGATATTGGGCGCTAATATACCCTCCTTTTAATTTCGTCTCTCTTATGAATTTCGGCTCCGATAATTTCGGGTCTCCCATCTAATGTCGGTCTCCAATATGGGAAGCCTTGTCTTAAATGATCTTACAAGGTGTTTCCTCATAGATGAAAATTGTGCCCTTTATCATAAATGTAAGTAAGTATTACATATACAACATCAACTCCAATTGGGGATAATGTATTGCAAGCAATGCATTGAGAACCTCCATATTAGTGCCTTCTATACATTTGGCATGGGGTCACTTTATTTAAACCTTCATAAGACAAAAAGAAGTAATAAAAACCACAAAACAGTGTTGGTATTTACAATGGCTCACCGATATTTATAGTGGATGAGAGTGGACTTCTTTAGTGTTGGAAGTAAAGCTTAAGAAACTGCCCATTCACTGGTAGCTCAAACAATTCACCATCTAAATTTTCCAGCAAGAAGGTATTGTTCCCTTTTGCTTTAGCAATCTTAAAAGGTCCAAACCATAAACGGTCAAACTTGCCATGTTTTCCTTTATCTTCCCTTGTGACATCCCATCTAAGTACCAAATCTCCTGGCTGTAGGGACATGTCCCTTTCTTTTCTATCAAAGAGATATTTCATTCTTTCCTGGTAATTGATCAAATTCTAATTTACTTGTTCCCTACTTTCCTGAAGTTCTACCAGTTGATTGATCCTTCTGGTCAATGCATTCGACTCCTCCTCAATATCTTGTAGGATCTTAGCTACTGGCATTGCTAATTGTATAGGAAAAATTGCAGCCTTCCCATACACTAATTCAAAAGGAGATTTTCCAGTGGACCTCTTGGTGGTAACCTTGTTAGCCCATAGGGAAAACTTCAACGGTGAATCCTAGTTCCTCTAATTTTTTGCTATTGTCTTCTTCATAGTCTTTACTAAGGTTTTATTAGAGGATTCAGCCAATACATTTCCCCGTGGGTAGTAGGTAGTGGAATGGCCTATTATAATGTTGTATTTTTGGAAAAAAACAATAAATTTAACTGAATTGAACACCTGAGCATTGTCAGTGACAATCTTCTTTGGTTAGTCAAACTTGGCAAGGATGTTTTCCTCCAAAAACTTGAAGACCACTGCATCAGTCACATTTCTAGTTGGGGTTGTTTCCACCCACTTAGTGAAGTAATTGGTGGTTATGAGTATCCACTTATGTTGGCCACTAGAAGGTGGATGTATTTCTCCAAGAAAGTATAACCCCCATTGTTAGAAGGGTTCTTCTACAAAAATAGGGATTAGAGGAAGGGGGCCAACCTATGTTTTTATGCAATCATTTGACATTTCTCATAGGCCCGAACATAGGCATGCACTTCACCAACCAACTCAGGACAATAAAAGCTTGCCTTGAGAGTTTTATGGGTTGTAACCCTCCAACTATAGTGTCCTCCACAAACACAATAATGGAACTCATCAATCACTTTATGGATCTCTTCTTCAACTAGACATAAGAGAAAAATCCCCATTAGGTCTTTCCAATATAGTTGGTCATTTGAGATAATAATAAAAAAATAAAAAAATAAAAAAAAAAAAAAAAAATTGGGCTTGCAGCCTCAAATCCCTAGTTGACTGGACTCCCCAGAAAAAGTAAATAATGAACAATATGCTTATACCAGTGGGACATAATGTACTTCATCTGGATTTTCTGAGTTGGGGTCTCAATTCTTTGTTGTTCCTCCTCTTTTCCACTTCTTGCATCCTTTCCTGTTAGTAAATTTATGCCCAAAGCTTGGCAATTTGCATTAGATAGAATTTTAGCTAGCCTCTTCCCTTTAATCAACTTTGTGGGCTTGATATCCATGTCATATTCCTATATTTTAGCAATCCACTTGCCTCTTTTTCCTTCACTATCCCCCTGCACAAGGATATCTTTTAATGCAGTTGTAGGAACATAGGTTGTTATACTTGATTGTAGGACATAGATCCTGAAAGCTTTCAGGGCTTTAACTAAGGCTTAGGTGTGCTTCTCCAAAATATTATATTTTAGCTCAGCATCTCATAACACCTGACTGAAGAATGCAATTGGGTTTTCATGTCCTTCATCATTTTTCTATAACAAGACAACAACCACCATGTGGGGAGAAGCAAAAGAAAAGATGAGGAACGATTTTTGGTACTGTGGACTGACTAGTATTGGGGCTTCTACAAAAGCCTTCCTAATTTTGAAGATTTCTCCCTGAGCTTCTACTATCCACTTTACCTCCCTATCCTTCCTCAACATCTATGTTATTTCTCTAACTATTTCAACATATTGGGTATGAATCTTCTTAAAAACTTGATACTACTGAAAAAGACATGGATTTATTTCTTATTTCTTGTTAATGGAATGTTATTGATTGCCTCCACCCTTCTGGGACCAATCTTTACTCCTTCCTTTGCCACAATGTGGCTCAATAGTTTTCCTTCACTAAGAGAAAAATAATATTTCTTGGGGTTTAAAGACAAACTATGCCTTCTGCGTTTTTCAAAAGTGAGTTGCAAGTGTTTTATGTGATCTTCATCTATTTTTGTGAAAAAAGTGATGACATCCAGGGAAATAACTATGAACTTATCATGTTCTCCAACAAATTATATATCCATAGCTCTTTGAAATGTGGCTATTGTGTTTATGAGGCCGAAGGGCATTATGGCATACATAAACATTCCCCAAGGTGTGGTGAAAGTGGTCTTCTTTTGATCTTATCGGTGTACAACAACTTGGCTATATCTAGAGAAACCATCCATCATGGACATTCGAGCACACCGTACCACATTCTGAAAAATGTAGTCCATCTTAGGCAAAGGGTAATCATCTTTTAGTGAAGGCTTGTTTAGATTCCTGAAGTCCACACATAGCCTTATTTATCCATTCTTCTTCCTGACAGGGGCTAAGTTTTCTAGCCAATTTGAATACCTCAGGGGAACAATAATTTTGGCATGTAGCAACTTCCTCGCCTCTTTTTCAATTGTTGGAAGTAACAAAGGGTTAATTTTCCTGAGATTTTGTTTATATGGCTATACACCGCTCTTCAAAGGAAATTTGTGCTCAATGATAGTAGTGTCAAAGGTATTCAAGTTATCATATGACCAAGCAAACACATCCATATACTACTTGAAAAGATCCAAATACATTTTCTTGTATTCTTTAGGAACTCCTTTGGCCAAATTTATCACCCTAGGGTCTTGTTCTGTACCAATGTTGCAGTCTTCCACCTGTTCCTCCAACTCTTACTCAATAAGCTTGGCAGCCACATCATTCGGGTTATACAACCTTTCTAATGGGACCAATCCCTTGGGGATGGTGTTACCTTTTAATTGTAAAATATTGTGTCAACAATAGTTTCTCCCCAACTGACTTGTTGTTCATATATTACTTCCTCATCCTCCTGGTCAATCATCGAGTTAAAAAATTCTCCAATAACCTCCATGAAGAATTTGATTTGTTCCTCATCTTCGAACACCTTCCAATACTTAACATTGTCTAGTATTGAAGGCATGTATCTAACTTCAACTTCGTATCTGAGCAAGGGGTTTTGAGGGGGCTTGAAGTTACTAGCAGCTACAGCCAAGGAGTCAGCCATCTGATTTCTATCTCTGGGAAGAAATTGGATATTAAAGGCTAAGAATAAATTATCAATCATATCCCATACCTCATTTCAGTAAGCCTTCAATCTTGGATGTTTAGCTTGGCATTGATTTCTGATTTGCTTCACCACCAGGTCTGAGTCTCCAAACACTGCTAAGCACCCAATATTGAGATTCCTATCAGCTTGCAGTCCTAACAACAAAGCTTCATATTCAACAACATTATTAGTGGCTTCAAACTCTAGCTTGAATGAAACAGGAATTATGTTTCCTTTTGGAGACACCAACAATACATCTAGTCCATTTCCTTCCCTGGAATAAGCACCGTCAAAGTATAACTTCCATACTTTATTACACTCTAATGATTATTTATTTAGTTGGATAGAACATTCCACCTGTGTTTCATCCACGATTTGATAATCTTCCTCTAACAGTAAACAAGAGAAATCCTTATCTTTACCGTACACAGGAGCATTATTTGAACAATTTGCCCTTGTAACTATTTTTAAAATCTTGATTCTCTATACAGTCGGTGTTCCTCTCCACTGAACATAGGAATGATGGCATATTTGAATCTAGTTTGATAGATCCCCCAATTTTCAATCCCCGTGACCTGGACAAAATCATGCCAAACCTTGCATGAATGTCAACAACTACGATATCCATGACAACACTTTTCATAGGAATCTGGGGCAAATTGACCGCCGGGTCTTTAATCATCCCTAAGCATTTTACTCTCTTAGAGTCAAAAGAGTATAGGTCTTTATATGGTTTTGTTATTTGCAACCCCAACTTCTCCATGACAATCAAGGGCATCAGCTTATGAGAAGCTCCTAAGTCAAGCATACAATTATGTAAAAGAAGTTCATGAATTACCAAGGTAACATAGAAAGGGGTAGTGGAAGAGTCTTGCTCCTCAACATGAGGTCCAAATACAACCATGGGCCTTTCTTCTTGGAGGTTCAGGCTATCTTGCATAGGAGCTATGGTAGGTGGACACATGAATTGAGATACTTGAGCTTTATAATTTGGTTGTTTCAACAATTCAGTTAAGGGAACAAAGATTTTGACCTTATCCAACTCTTTTTGAATATTAAAGGTAGAGGGGTTCTCATCAGCCGTTGCGACTTTGGCAAGTTCCTTCCCCTTGATGCAAATGGGTTTGGTTTAGGGAGGTGATTTCTCTATTTTGGGTTTCTCAGGTTTATGAGGAACATGATCTGAGGACTACTTCTTGCTTGGTGAGACTAGGTCAGGAGGTATATCCTCTTTCTCTATTGAATTGGGGCGATTTGAGTGGGGAGGTTCTTCATTTTTATCTTGCATTCTAGACCTTTTCCTAGAGGATTTTAGGTCATATGTTTTGTGTAACTGAGCTTGCATGAAGTCAGCAAACTATCTACAATAGTTGTTCATTTCGCCATCATCCAATGGGGCATCCAAATCATCTCCTTCCTCCTTGTGAGCTTCTATCTCATGTTCTTCATATGAGAGAGAAGAGAATTGGTTTTCCTAAACCTCTAATGTTTGTTCAATATGTTCCTTAGGATCATATTCCAAATACAAAGGTGGTTGAATGTGATCTTGTTGTTCTTTTCTCTCCCTTCGCAAGAGTTGCAAGGGTGGTCTTCTATATTGGGGATTGAAGTTTCAATTTGTAGATGGTTGACTCTGTCGAGGAGGGTTTTTTTTTCTTAATTCCATATTTCCAAGCCTGTTAGACAAATTTAGTATCAACTTATTCATCTCCTCAATCTTCTGTTCTTGGGTTTCCTTCCCATGGCTTGAAGAGTTGGCTTCCTCTTTTCCTCTTCTCCTATCACCATACTCAGTTTTCCCTCTCCATTTCCCAGTGGAGTTAAAATTTGCTTCAACTTCTAAAGCGTCTATTTGGATCTGGTTCAAGGTATGAGAATTTCTTTCTCTAATAGTGAATATGAATTCAGGTTCAAAAGCCCCAACAAAAACCACTTTAGCAACATCCCATGGAGGTTTGGTTTAAGCTAGAAGTATGTTGTATAATTTGTTAAACCTTTTTATGAATTCTGAAACATCTTCATTATGTTTTTTCTTCATTGCATTGAATTCAATGAGGACGTACACATGGTCCCTTTTCTCTCCCCATTTCTACATAAAATAATGTAGGTTTTAACCCTGTACAGAAATTACCTGCATACGAATTCTTAAACAATGCGAGAGCATAACCCATAAAACACATATGCATAGAGATTTTTCCCTGGATCCCAAAATCGGGACTACCAGCTTGATTTTTCATTATGTTCCTTTCAATGTTACAATACATATTTATACATGCCGAAGCATCCAATACCATGGACCGAAAAACCATCACGTCCAATACCATGTGCGAAAATCATGCACAAAACCATACGTAGGTTCGCCCAACCTAATATAGGGTCCAAAAAAATTTTCCCGGGGCGCTGCCCCGGCCCCCTCAAACCCCCCGGACAAGGGGGGCTGCCGCCCCCCCTGTGACCCCCCTGCTGCACAATCGACGCAACGAAGGGGGGCTACCGCCCCCCTCTAACCCCTCGTTTAACTACGTAGGTTAGTCGTGGAAAGAATATAACACAACCCAACAAATAATTCTCCGTCTTCTCCCACGTAGTGATTGATATATTTGGGAGGGCTTTGAACTATTTCCTTGCCTCCCCATCCAGGGATTGGACAAAAATTCTTAACACTACATCCAAGTGTTCTACATTCAGATTTTCTACAAATGCATAGAAGATTTCTATATGTCTCTGAGCTGAGATATCATCTTCTCCAGTGAATATTGGAAAGAGTTTAAGGTAGTCTTGTGGCATACCATTTATGGGTTGTGGCAAGTCCAATGGAGCATATTTATTTAGGATAAAACCAGGGACAACCATGTTTTTCAAAGGAGGTGGTAGGAGGTTTATAATGCTGATTTTCTGTAGCACCGGATGTGCTCTAGCCATGAAATTTGGTGGAGAGGCTAAGGCACATGATATCTCCAAGGCCCAGAAATCGTTTGGGGAAGTTCCACTTGGATGGAGAGATATTAAAATAATTAATATTTTTAATGGGGTTCCTAAGTCTAAACTTAGGAAAATTAAAATATTAATGTGTATCAATATAAAATAGGTGAGAATCCCGGATGCGGGTGCAGATTAAACGTGTTGCTGGTATGAGTCGTCACGTGGGCAGGTGGCAGGCCCATGACGAAGGGAGGTACCAAGTGAGGCGGGTTATCAACCCGCATGTAAACCGATGGCAGAGGGCATTAATGCCGGTCTTCTCCGCTCGCGTGAGTCGCTTGGCAATTGGTGCCATGGAGAATTTTAAGGGGGAGATGTTTGTTTTGCAGAGGAATGTGGGAAGGCATAGCGGCGATGCCCTGCTGAGTTCAGAGAAGCAGGAGGAGACGTCCATTCTGCCGGGGACGAGCACGCCCTGCAATTTCGCTGAGATTGGGTTTGTCCTAAGTGCTAAGGAAGCTCCGGGTGTTTGCGCGAGGGTACATCTGGAAAAGCCAGATATGCAGAGGGAGAGGCCGCGGATGTGTAGCAGACGAGGGGGAACCAGAGGCAGGGCCTTCACGCAGCGGCAAAGCCACAATTCGCCCTCCTCCTCCATTGAAGTCACGTCTGTGCCTCAGAGGTTCCACGGAAGTAATGAGGATGGAGGCGAGCGTGCTGGTAGAAGCATTCGTTCAGAGGAGGGTCAGTCGGAGCTTCCAACGCTCAGGTACAGGCTCCCATGCCCTCAAGCCAATTCTACTCTGGTAATTTCCATTCAGATTGAACCGGGAGTCTCACAAAGCGAGGAGGCTGAGACTAACATTGCAGCAAGCCGACCTGTGTGTGAGGCAGAGCCAGCACCGGATTGGCAGCGCTACAGCAGAGAGGATTCCCCAATTGCGTGCCTTCCGGTCGATGCGGTTCCCAGTCGTCTGGCCCCTAGACGCGAGTTTGAAATTGACCTCGAGCGCCCAGTCATGGATTGCGTCCCTGCCGCCGGTCCTTCTGCGCTTGCTGGTCCAAGCAAGCCAGCTCCGGGAGGGACCTCTGGAGCGGTCATCCCTCTCTCAGACTCCGAGGATTCTCTCCGTTTCGGGTGCCGCATAGAAGAGGTGCCTTACACCACCGATGAAGAATGAGCTCGCTCCTGGTAACCTCAGCTGCATTTCTAGGGTCTTCTGTTTATGTTTCCGCCAACTAGTATTGGCTTCTTTGTCTATGTATCGGCTATAAATGTTCATGTATGTCTTTGTCTGGGTCAGTCCATGGCCCTGGTGTCTGTTCAGAGTCTATGTGTCTTGAGTGGCCATGTATCAAATTCCAATTTTTGATTTTGCTCAATTTTGGAACTGTAATCAGGGCAAGAAGAAGGCTGACAGGCAAATCTCCATAGCCTTGCCCACTGTAATCCATATGTATCTATGTTTTGTATGATAATAGAATTAGACGTATTCAGAAAAAAAAAAAAAATATATATAAAATAGGTGAGAAAGTTCTAAATAATGAGGATCAAACCAAACCTAATCTTAGTCTTTGAATAGGGACTTAATCTTGGTCGTTGAATCGTTAACAGGAAAAGTATAAGAGAAGGCTTGAGGGTCAGTTGGAGACACACCAAGTTGATCAGTCAATTCGATTTTTTTGGGTAGGGTTTGCTGAGAAATCAAGTTAGTGATCTGTTGCAGTGAGGGGTAGTTTGGCAGGAGGCCGATAATACATATCAGAGAGGTAGAGAAAGTGCTAAAGACACAGCGCAGAGCCTAGGAAGGCTAACACAAAGGCAGCAAAGGCTGACATAGAGGCAGCAAGGGTTGGCGTAGAGGCTGAAGAGGCCAGTGCAAAGGACGCAGAGGGCCAAGAGGTTGACGCAAAAGCCACAAAGGCTAACGCAAGCAGCGCAAAGAGCTGCAGAGCTGATGCTAAGTTGAAGAGGATGCGTTGAGGTGATTTCGTGGGCCAGACTGGGAGTTAATCAGCTGAAGTAGAGCTGTAGGAGGGTGATGCAGTTCTAGAAGATAGCTTGGAGCAGCTTTCGTTGTCTAGCTCAGGAACAATATAAGTTGTTGTGGGGCCAATCATTTGGTTGCTGATTAGCCAGAATATTTGTCTCTAGAGTTTTATGGCCTAAATCTACCTCAGGCTGAGAAAGGCAGGATCTAGGGTAACATCAAACCATGCTTAACCTGGTAGCTAGCCCTACCAGGTCGGGAGAGGGCTCTCTGTTTGTCAATCTCAAGAAAAGATGGCTAATAAAGCTTGAGATGACTGATGTAACGACTGATTTTAGGCTAGGTATGTGTACAGAGGTGTTTGAATGAATTTCATTTTGTTTTATTGGCTCAATTGTGAAAGGCAGATTTTGGGCTTGGGGAATGGACACAGTCTTGTAGAGATCTCTATGGGGTGAGGTAGGCAAATGGTTTAGTACTTCAAATTGAGTGAGATGGAGAGCTTTTAGACTGGTGAGGTGTTGGAGAGGGCATGAAAGACTCAAGGATCCTCTTCAACAGCTGAAAACATAAATAACTAAACAAACCCTAGGTAGAGCACTACAATTTCAATGGATTCTACCTTTATCCTTGTTTGATTTAGTTAAGATGAAACAAAGAGAGATGATGGCATACATAAAACACATATAAATTTGCAATTACAGAAGGAAGCTTAATACAAAATCAATATGCCACAAGAATCCCATAAAGTACTGCAAACCCTAGTCAATTCTGTTGCCAAACTGTTGAAAATGAATGTACAATAATGCTCAAAGCATTCACAAGAGTCCAACCTTTACAAATGACTGAAAAACTACTAGATATAGGCATCAAACAACTCTGCTAGGCTTTAGGGGTCGAATTCATGAGTTTAGGAGCTGTTTCAAAAAGATCTAAACTAAGAACTCAAAAGTAGGCAGTGGGACAGCATGCCTCTAAAACCTAAGAAACTGACTCATTCAGTGGCAAACTAATTTTTTCATGATGAATCTACCTCTATGAGTGAAAATTTAGCATAATTACCTCAAAATCCATCAACTCACATTAAATTACATCATGAGTTTGACTATTAGAAAGAGAAAGGTCAAACTGTGAAGAAACTAGGCAAAAAATAGAGTTTTTCGGCCAAAATGAGCAAATTTCATCCTATGCATAGCGCCTTTTTGCAGCTCATTTTAAAGGCCTTCCCATGCACCAAATTTTCTCCAAGTGGGATTGTTGGAAAGGTCTACCTGTCTACTTTCCAGAACAAGTGGAATTTCTGAATTTGGTCTCCATTTGCCCCTCCAAAAATGAGTTCTCCCAACACTACTTCCTGTGTGTCCAAAAAGGGGCAGAAAGGTCATTTTTGAGGTGTTTTTTACCCTTTTGGAAGCTCAAAACCTGTCAAAATTTCTTGGCCATGTGAGGGAATTCATATTTTTCCATGAAAAATCCAAAAATGTTGATTTTTCCTCAAAAGGAGGTCTCTAGCAAAAGCGTGCGCCAAGTGGCACAACGCATCAGGCAGAAAAACCTGTTTTTTAGGCCAAAAATTCAAAATTTGCAAAAAGTTTCCCAAATTTCTTGAAATTTGGGTTGAGTGTTCCTCATCAGGTGCTGTGTTGGGCTAAGGAAGCCTCAGCCAAGATCTGGAGTCTATCTTGCTCTTTTCTCTTCCTCATGGCTTTCTTCAACTTGGCCTTCAAAATCCTGATTCTCGCTTGGCACACCTTGTTTCTTGACAAGTAGTGGTATGCCATATTCCTCAACATGTTTTTCTCATTGTTGGCCTTCTCTAGCATATTCTCTAAGTGTATGTTTGTCATCTCGAGCCAAGATTCACAATCAGCTTGAATTTCTTGTTCAAGTGTTGTCAACTTGGTTTTCCTCCTCTTGGCAACTTGCCGTTTTGCCTTCATGTTTTGGAGCTCCATGATGGTTTGCTGATAGGTTTTTGGGGAATAGAAGGGTGTAGGGGATGATATTTAGGGTTTGGGATAGCAATTAGGGTTTGGGGTAATGATATTAAGGATTTAGGGTTAGTTGTTTAGGGATATGGGAAATATGGAATAGGTAGATGAGAATGTAAAGAGAGGGAGCAAATGAAGTGAGGGAGTGAGGGAATGTAGGAGTGAGGGACTAAAAGATGGAACTTAGCAACAAAAATACAAGTTTTGTAAACCCTATGCAATGTTTTTAACAATCAATGCAAGGAGGTAGGGTTTCAAATTTTTCCCATTAAATCACCACCAACACCAAGCTAAACTCATTCATGGGCCACGGAGGAGTGTTAACTTACTTGGAAAATTGAGGATTTAGCAATTTTGTGAATTTGGAAGAGGCTGTGAGTGAATTCGGGCCTTGCAGTCCTATGCGTCATGCCACCTCATAGGTGCGCTGCGATACGCTCCAACCCTAGTGCGTCGCGTTTTTTTCGGGACACTTTTGGAGGCCTTCCTGGCATCCAAATTGGGCGCGGGATAGCTCATTGGAAATATTATTGCATCTATTTTCCAACACAGCTTGAATTTTTCAATTTGGAGTTCATTTTCCTTGTCAAAAGTCAAATCTCCCAAGACTGGTCAAAATGTGCAAAATGAGGCTGCCTAAAGGTAGAGTGCTGTTGCAGTCAACTTTTGAAGGTCTTTCTCAACTCCAAATTGAGCTCATGATAGCTCATTGGAAAGATATTTGTGTCTAGTTATCATTTGAATCATCTAAAGATATTTGTGTCTAGTTATCATTTGAATAATCTAAAGATATTTGTGTCTAGTTATCATTTGAATCATCGGAAAGATATTTGTGTCTAGTTATCATTTGCATCAATTCTCCTGAGGCAACTGTGTTTTTGACATTTCTCTAAAACCATGACACCTCTGTAAAAAGTGAAGGAGTTTTTTCTTCCTTGGCCTATTTTGGACAAAAACCTCTCTCAGTTTTCTCAAATTCATCTTTTCTTGCTCAGAAACATCATTGGAGTAAAACCTATCCCAATGTATGGAACAGGGGATTTGTTGAAATGAAGTGAAATGGAGGGGATAAGGGGCTTCTAAATTCTTGAGAAAACTTTGGGAAGTAGGGAGGGATGTTAGGAAGCAAGGGAAATGGAATTTCAAAGATTGAGTGAGGGGAAGGGGTCCAAAAGGGCAAAACACGGACCTAGCCTAGAAAATTGTCAAATTGTAGCAAGAAACTAGGGTTTGTGTGAAAATGAGGAATTTGAGGGATATCAGTGATGGTCAGTGTTTAATAAGGCACATTAAGGGTAGGAGAAGGTGTATGAACATCAAGATACAAGTTTTGCTGATGATTTGACCATCCAAGAGAAATTACCTTCAAAACCCTAGGAGAGGAAAATGAACCTTACCTAGGCACAACTGAAGCATGAACAAGGTATAAAATGACCCATTGGAACCTGACATGATGATGAAAACACTCTGAATGATGGTACACTTAGTTGAATGGTGACATGGACTGACATTTGGACAACTTTGAAAGGAGTGAAAACAAACCCTAGACCTAATACCTAGTGACCAAATTTTACTTGAAGAATCACTGAAATGACAAAATTTGACCTTGACAACTTAAAATCACTTTGTAAGAGCATGTTTGATCACTGGAGGAAGGCTGCAAAGACTGACACTAACATGGAGAAAGGTACTTCTGCCAAGGATAATCTTTGAAGGGTGAGCCATTTCTGGCACCCTAGTTGTATTCATAAAACTACATAATAATAAAACCCTCATATATGTTGCACCGGTTTTCCTGTATTGGGTTTTTCTAGGGATGATTGTCCAAAAATAGCGGTGTCCCTTGTGTTGTCTTAGTTTATTTCAGTTGTTGATTTGTATGTTTGTGAAGGCTGCAATTGTGTTTATTTCAATATTTATGCATATAAATAACTTGTTAATGTAAAGAACAAGTAGGAGATAATAAACCAGATATTGCAGTGGGGGTTTCTGATGTGTTAAATTCAGACATTTTTACATATAACAGGGCCTTGCTCAGGAGTTGGTTGAATTGCAGTTGACTGGAGTTGAGTTGGAAAACCGTTGATGCTCTGGGTTGGACTGTTTATGAGAATATATTTAACTTCCTTAGGTTCTAGGAAGGTATGAAATGTGAAGGGAGGAGAGCTAACAAAAGCTTCTTCAATTTTAACTCTTGAGGAAAATGGGCCAAACAATGCACAACGTTCCTCAGGATATTCCAAGACTTTGGAGGAAGACTCGGAGTAATTTATCACAGCCTTTTGAGAGCTAGAGGATGATACTTCTGGAAAAGAGGTCACAGGAGTTGGAGTGACAATAGTTCTTTCTTTCCAGACTCTCCTAGATATTATCTTTTCAGGGTCAAACATAGGAGGAGTTCTCTGCTATGAAGTATCAGAGCGAGTGTGTGGCCTTTTGAAAGCCAGGATGCTCAAAATGAAATTCAGACAGTGGAGTCACCAAGGTGAGAGATCTACAACCCACACCCCTTTCTGCTCACCTTACTAAAGGGTGTATAAATGTCGTACGCGAGGAAAATTTTTATGGTTCGTCCCCGACAACGGCGCCAAAAGATGTTGTATCTCCTAAAGATAGCCCATGGGTTGAAGAGAGACCACTACCTAGGACATCTTAATGAGTGCTTTGAGGATTTGTTGATATTTTATTTGACCCTCAGTATTTAGCATATTGAGATGAAATTGATTCAGAACCTTCCTTAAGAGGAGAAATACAAAGTCGGATGCCAAATATTACTCACAAAAGCATTAATATCTAGCTCTAGCGGCCAACATCATATGCACATGCAATTTTATAGGTCATTTGCAGTATATTGGATAAAAGAATAAAGGAAGAAAGAAAACCAATGCACAAGGCTTAAACTGAAGAACCTAGTGCATCAAATTTCAACGTGAAATGAATGAGAAGGATGTTTAAATGAAGTACTAAGATACATGAAGCACATTTTAAGGATAACAATTGATATAAGCTACATGCATATTTAATCAACATTAGGCCTAGATGAATCCATAAATCCATGAAAACATATCCAACAACTGTTATTACATGTAATATGAGAAGAAGAGTGAGAACATATGGAACAAACACAAGAAGGAATACATACTGCACATTTATATGAGCTAGAATCGCCAAAAAATTCATTAATCTTCCATAGAGCATACATTTCATTGACAACTTGTAGAGCTTCTCTCTTGGAAAACCAAAATTTTGAACCCTTGGTTCTATATCATAAACTATTTTTATAGGGCCTCAGAGGGAGATCCCATTACAAAATATTCTTTCTTGATTTGGCAGTGAATCATCATAACAAAATATCAATGTGCTCTAGTGGCACAACTATACTAGCTGGATCCTAACTAACTAGTATTGATTCTTTGAAAACAAAATATTTACATGAAATAGAAAATATTAGAGTAACATGATTCAACACAATCAACAATATCTTTAGCTATGATAGGTAGGCTTAGGAGGCAGCGTCACTGCGTCGATGATCTGGAGCACAAGAGGATTGACAAATTGTTCACACCTTTTCCATAGTGTTGGAGCTAGTAGAGGAGCATGAAAGAATCATTGATATGAAATCTTGAGATTCGTGAGCCCTGTATAGTTCAACCTAGGGCGGAACAGGGTCTTCACTGATCCTAATAGCTGAAATTCCTTTCTGAGATAGTTAACCATTGTTTTACCTTTAAGGGTGGTAGTCTTCTCATGAGAGGAATCCACCTTGCTCTTGGCCTCCACTAACATCTGATTATATTGTGTCCATGGGATCAACATTCCCACAACATCCCAGCAGCTAGGCAACCCTACCCTGACTCTCTCATTAAACTCAGAGTTGAAGGCAGCCACATCCTTTAGCACTATATTTAGGCATTCTTCAGCTTTTGCTCTGGCCTCTTCCTTCTGGACTACTTTGGAGATCTCCATGATAGAAGATACTCTATCCACTAAATATATGGGCCTTAACTCACTGAGCGACCTTTCATCTACAAATTGAATGAACTTCTTGGTAATATGGGAGTTCTTTTCAGCCTCTTCCTTGACAGCCAAGATGAAAAACTTGTAGTCCTTAATCACGATCTTTTATTCATCCATCAGAGTTATGTACTCCCAGTTATTTTTTATCTCTACTATAATCTCGTCCCAGCCCAGTTTCTTAGCTTGCACGAGAGACATATTTCCTTTCAGAAGGCTTTTGAGCTCAACAATCCCCTGGTTGGTTGCCTGTAAATTCTTTTTGATCAAATTTGCATTAGTCCTGGCTATCTTAAGTTGATTTTCTCTTTGTGATAAGACTCGCTGGGTTGAGTCTAAATTCTTCTGCACCTTCTTGAGTTCTCCTTCTGAGAGCTGGAGCTCGGTGAGGGTCTTTATGAGTTGTTCTGTAGGATTTTGAGGGTTCTCAGGCACCAACACAACACATATGTGAGTGTCTATTCTCATCTAAAGTTCAACCACCTATTGCTTAAGAGCCACTACCTCATTGTTTTTGTCTATCAGCTCCTTTGCTAGGATTGCATTCTCCTCGTCCACCAGCAAGTTCCTTGGACTACAGATGCTTGTTGGCTAGCATCTTCAAATTGTGTCTCAACTCCTCAACCTCTGCTTGTGAGCTTTGAAGAAGGGCCTCAAATGTAGCCTTATCCTCTAGATTCACCCCTAATTTCACAATCAACTCCTTGAAGTTTTCATTCTACATGTGGAGGGATCTGGAGTTAGCTCTTTCTTGTTTCAATCTTGTTGCAACCTTCTTTAGTAGCTTCTCCGCTTTACTTATGGTCATCGCATTTCTATTAAACTCACTATAAAGCATCTCTCCCACTTTCCTGTGGAATTTGATCTTATCAGGCAGAGGAACACTTGCCAAATCTAAGGAGACATCCAGGGCCTTGAACTGGGAGCCCGATGGTAATGATTGTGCTAGTGGGTGATGTAATGAGAAATTCATTTGATTTCTCTCCAAATCCATAGCAGGCAGAAGTCTGGTATGGTATGGTACTAAATGGGAAGCCATTTTCTACTACATATCCTCCCTTATTTTCTTGTTCCTTTCCTCAATGGCCTTTCCAGTAGGCTAGCTGGGTTTAGTTGTAGTTGTACTTCCCGTTGAACTTAGAATGGATACCTCTGAGGATGATGAGGCAATTGCTTGTAGTGGGTCCTCCAAAGTCACTTGGAAGCCTGGTTGGTTTGGTTTTGTCTCTACCAACCTAGTCTCGATTTCTGGTTCTTCTTCTTCTATCTCTTGAGTCTGGGGATTTTTTTGGTTTGTACATCCTCCATATCTACATCCCCTGTCTCATCAACGGTCCTTTTCTAAGCCTTGTCCTTTGTTGTTGAAGTTTTGACCTCCATCTCTGTGTTAATAGGCCATGAATCGAAGTTAGCTTTCCATTCAAGCTCAGGCCTATCTTCATGCTCATAAGTTGAAGCTTTTATGCTTTCTCTTTTCTTTGCAATGACCCCATGAGGATCATAATGCCAAACATCTCCCAAGTCAAAATTAATTTGTTTTAACAATTCCTCAGCTGCCAAGAAGGCTTGTTTGGAGTTAATAATAAAAGGCCCTATAGGTTTCCCCAACTTGAACATATATCCCTTCTTGGTAGGGATAAAGTGGATATGGTCCACATTCAGGCTCTATTTGATGAACTCAAGGGAAAATATCCTCATAGGTATGAATACAGGTAGGCAGTAGGGAGGAAGCTCACACCCATATACTAGAATCTCTGTGTAATCCTCAAACAGGTACCCGTCTCTCACCCTGGTGTCCTTTCTCAGTTGAAGAATTGCTTTCTATCGAGAGAGAATTCTTGGGGGGCACATTTTGAATATTTTTGTACGCAATGGCCATATAGGAGGAAATGCACTGTGAATAGCCATCACCCTCTGGTTTCCTCCTAACAACAACATCCGGGTAAAAAAAAAATTCCTCTTTTTGTCTGGGGCTACTAGACTAAGGCCCATGCATTCAAATTCTTCCACGAGGGTATATACAAATAGATAGAAAAACAGGGAGTAGTACCTGAAGTAGGAATTGATGTAAAAATGGGACAACTGGAATTTTATTGACTCGACCAAGTAAGCAGGTATATCAAATAGATGACCTGGTTAAATCATCTCCCTGAGAAACCCTAGGTGTGCTTTATTGGCGTTGTCATCTCCAAACATGTGGGCAATCACATACAAGATAGGCTGCATAGACTCAGAAAAAATAGTTATTGGGAAACTATCAACGATGGGCAAGGACTGTAAGCCAAGGGCTAAAACCATTTGCAAAAAAGTTTGTTACTTAGCTGCAGGGCGGGTAACATAGTTGTAAACCATGATGGTTTCTGTAAACTGTTATGGTTCAGGGGAGCTTGGGTAAACTAGATCCTTTTGGATTAGCTCTGGGGTCACCTCTAAGATTTTAGCTCCGGTGGGGGAAACAAAACAATTTTTCTTCTTAAGATAAGTCGTAGTCAACCAAGATACGAACTCAGGGAAATGATGTACATAAGGGGCGTTCTAATAGTAAATCCTTGAGTAACCTACACTGAATGGGTCTTCTCCTTGGATGTGGTGACAATACAAATCAAACCGGAGGTCCGATAGTTGGAAAGAACAAAGAAGGTCTAAAATTTGAGCCTCAGCGTCCATGAGAGGTTCAAAATTCGATGAAGAATTGGCTTCCCGGGTTTTAGGGGCCTTTGGGGTCGACTTCTTGATATTTTAATGAGAAATTCAAATAATTTGCAGGGGGTGGGGACCAACTTGTTACTTGGTAGTTGTGGCAACAACTAAAAAAGATGTCGGAAGGGAGTTCTGGACTAGCTGAGTACTCGAATGACGTTTCGGAGCAGAGGAATGGCGTAAGGAGTCTGTACTGGGAAAATGAGACAAGGTTTTAAAAATTTGGAGAGGGAAGGATTTTTATAGGTGGAGAGAGGACAATGGTCATCTGTCATGGGATGACGTCATGGGGGGACACGTGGTAGAAGGGGATTGGGCAGTGATAGGTGACCGGTGGATGGGAGCGATACCTGAGAATTTTTTGTTTACCTTTTGAATTCACGCTTGCTTGAAACTGATGCTGACAGACCTGTAACAGGGTGGGTGGTCCCCACCATCCTTCGGTGGGAGAAAGAGTAGGAGGTCAGATCCAATGGTTACCCCCTGAAATCAATATGGGTTGCTAGATCAATAGGCTCGCTCCTCTGACTTTTTAACTTCGGACTTCGGGGGGTAGCGCCTGTCAATCACCCGTGCAGGTTATCCCCCCCGAAATGCTTCTGGGAGATGGTTAGGTGGAGATGGATGATGACCCCCTCTCATACATGCTCGATCTTTAAACTGAAGGGTGCGCCTCATGATAGTTTTCTCTTAGCCCTCTTATCTCCATTTTCCCATAGGACTGGGTGTCGTGACCTAGTGCCATATAATATCGAAGCCCCTCCATTGGAGTTTTTCAAAACACACTTTACAACGGGGTCCGAAATTTCGGACCTTCGATATTCAACCTAGTGCTTGGGTGCTCCGCTCTGTTCATGCCCATGATCCCTTGAGGCTACATGACCAAGTGCTAATCAACATCAAAGCCCTTCCATTGGATTGAGACTTTTATAAAACCTTTTAGCTTGTAGGTTACGAAATATCTTTCCTATGAAATGACATCGTGCTGATGTCATCTCCTCCAAAAAGTTTTGATGTCCAACCTTACGATATCGGGTCCCGATATACCTTCCTTTTAATTTCAACTCTCCTTCGAATTTCGACTCCTGAAATTTCGGGTCTCCCATCTGATGCCAGTCTTTGATATGCGAAGCCTTGTCCGAAATGATATTTCAAGGTGTTTCCTCATAGATGAAAATTAGGCCCTTTGTAAAATATGTAAGCAAGTATTACAAGTACAACGCTTGTCATCCCACACTGCCCTCGAAATTCTGCCACCGAGACCTTATTTCTAAGTTATTTGAGGGACATCATGTGCATTTTTTTGCACAGGATGGGACTCTGAGAGGCACTAGGCTTGACAAAGGCCTCACACAACCCTCATATACCCCTATCTAAACTTTCTCATAATCTTGTTGAGATACTGGGGCTCATCTCCATTTGGAGTCATTGTCGAGGAGGCATCCAAGTAGGTGTTGTTTCTACTTAGCGGTTGACTTTCTTTCTTTTCCATAATTTATTCTGCATTAGCATTCCTGATTTGAAAAAGAAAAAAGAACAAAAAATATAGAAAAACAAAACTAGTTCTTTCATGCCTCGTAGGAGTAGGGATATTCAAGGGAAATTTCTACCAAAAACCCCCACCTGATTAAGTAGTCAACCATCCTTCTTCTTTGGTGACTATGAGCTTCCCTCTCTGACTACACGGGAGTTAGAAAACTCTCTATGTGAGGAACTTGAAATTTTTGAGGAACCCATAAGGGAGGAAGAGTCCATATCACCTACCCAAGACATGGTTGAAAACAGGAAAAATGAGTTCTTTCCCATCCGAGGATGAATAATATAAACCCTACCACCCTTCAACATTTCCATGGCTTAACCTCTGAGGACCTTGACACATTTATGTTTGAGTTTGTTGTTGTTTGTGGGACCTATACTATGCTTCTGATGAACATAAGTTGAAGTTGTTTCCCTCCACCCTCAAGGATGTAGCCTTGCATTGGTTTATGAGTTTACTGGGAGGTAGTATCACTTCCTGGGCACAAATGCAACAACCCTTTAATCAGAAGTACATGGACTGTTGTAGGTCTAAGGAGACAAAATAAGAAATCTTTATAATGACCCTAGGGCCGATAAGTCCTTAGAAGACCATGAGGAAAATTTCCAACTCAATTACTTGAGGGCTAACTGTACCCTTGATTTTGAATCACTCAAGTTTGTACTTCTTCGAGGGATTAGGGAGGATGTAATGGAGACCCTCAATATGCTATCTGGAGGAGATATTTACTAGCTAACCTATGATGGCATCAAGACAATATTCAAGAATAATTCTAGCACTGCTAGGAAAAACGGTAGGTCCAATTAAGTCCTAGTCAACTCATCTCCCTTTGGATCAACTATCAAACATGAGATAGGGAGAATGTTGGAAGACTTTAAGAGTGAAAAATTGCATACCTTTTCCTTGCAGATGGATACGATGTAGATCAAAAGGAAGCAAGAGGAAGCAGAAAGGGAAGTAGCCATCTTTTCCCTAGATGCATTAAGATATATCCCATAAATGAGTGCCCATTGAACACCATAGAGGTTTTATTTGTCTGTGAGGAGAACCATGCAATAGAAAAATGACCCTCTCTTCTAGGCCTAAAGGTTGTGTACCAAGGGGCTGAGAATGGCCTGGAGCAACTCTGTTTCATCAACCAGAGAAGGCCCCAAGGTCCTCAGCCTTATCAACAGGGCATGCCAGGTGCATAATATCCTTCTTACAATTCAAATCAGAATGCACCTTTCTAGCCTTGGTACCCTCCAACTCATCCATCTTGGTCCATGCCCTCTCCTTGGTCCTATGCTCCTTAGTATCCCCTTCATCTTGTCAACCCACCTTTCTAGCCATATCAATCTCAGCCTCCTCAATGGGGAAAATCCTCACAAGGATGGAGGCCTTAGGAAACCCAACTTCCTGCCTTAATGCCTCCTCCTCAACCTCAACCACAACTCCCTCACCACAACCCACCTAAGCAACCTCAAATGCCTACAAAAACCAATTCAAACCCAAACAATAAGCAAGAACAAGAAGTATACAGTGGGGAGACATCTTATCTTGCTTATGTTGTGGAAATTCGAGAGATCAACCTTCAGTATGGGAAGGTACTTCCAGATGCTCACCCACTTTCTCCACCTTAAGAACTTGAAGAAGAGAAGGAATATAGTACCCCTCAAGCCAATGCACCTTCCAATCCTGAAAGGTTGGTCCAACCTAAGAAGCACACCCTAGAAGTGGCTGAACGTATGAGATAATTGAAGAACTTGTGTTAACATACCCCTTCTCCAGGCCATCAAAGATGTCTCCATTTACAACAAGCTTATCAGGGAAGAATGTTTTAAAAGGCCTAGGAGAAGAAGAAGAGATACCCCCACTATCAATGTTGTTGGGAAATTGTCTGATCTAATGCTTGGGAGGGTGATCTCCCCAAAGTACTTGAATCTTGGTAGCCTCATGGTGGATGTGCACATTAATAGCATTATGGTCCCCAATACCCTGATTGACCTTGGGGCTATAATCAATGTTATGACCAAAGAAACCATGCTAAAGTTCAACCTCCAAGGAGCTTTGAGGAAAACCACAACAATACTGCAACTTGCAGACAAGTCCACAATATCCCCTGAAGGAGTTATTGAGGATGTGATGGTCTCCATCTTCTCCTGGGAGTATCCCACAAATTTCCTTGTCCTCTAGCCGAAAACCAATTTTAATGGCTACCCTCTCATCCTGGGGAGACCTTGGTTGGCCACTATTGATGCCTACATTAGTTGCAGGGTTGGGAACATGACCATCGAGAATGGACATCTGTCAAAGAAGCTTGTACTGTATCCCCAGACTCAACCTTCTATTGAGCATGAATTTCCCTTGTGGATAGAGGACAGGGAAGAAGAAGACTTTTATCAGACATCCCTCTACCTAGTATATACATTAGACATTGCTCTAAGAGGTAGGAAACTTGATGAATATGACCTTATTGACCATCTCTTACATAATCAACTTCCCATTGCCATGCCAATTGATGAACTAGTGGAAGAATCCTTGGAACAATCTGAGGGAAATCCACGGATTGATTTGTGCTTTGCTGACCCTAATCTAGATCATGACAAGGTTGTGGAAATTAGCCCATTCAGAACTCTAAAGATCAATCCCTCTCTCTTAGTTGAGCAAGACGAGCAATTATGCACTGCGTTGAAGCAACATCTTGATGCTTTTTCTTGGGATTACAAGGAAATGAAAGGTGTGCATCCCTTGATTTCTACTTGTCATATATACATCAAGGAAGGATGCAAACTTGTGCCCAACCACAGAGGAGCATGAATTCCTCCCTTAAGGACATTGTAAAAGAAGAATTGCAAAAGTTGTTGGATGTCGGGTTCATATAACCTATTTCAGACAGCGAGTGGGTGTCCCCTCTTTTCATAGCCCCCAAGAAGAATGGGAAGTGGAGGATTTGTGCTTATTATAGAGAACTTAATAAGGCTACAAAGAAGGATCAATTCCCTCTACCTTTCATTGACCAAGTCATAGATGGCCTTATAGGGAATAAATTCTTTTCCGTCCTAGATGGATATAGTGGGTACAACGAAATATAGATAAACCCCAAGGACCAAGACAAGACCACATTCACATGTCCTTGGGGAAGCTTTTCCTATAGAGTCCTTCCATTCGGATTATGTAATGCCCCTGCTACCTTCTAGAGGGAAGTTTTGAGTATCTTTACTGACCTTGTTCATGACACTGTTGAGATATACATGGATGACTTCATTCCTTATGGATGTGACTTCTAGGAAGCTCTTTCTAATCTATGTAAAGTCTTAAATAAATGCATTGAGATGAATCTTTCATTAAGTGTCGAGAAATGTGAGTTTTTTTATGAATATAGTGACTGTCTTAGGCCATTCCATCTCTAAGGAAGGGATATAGGTTGACCCCAAAAAAGTTTCCATCATTAAAAGGGTCCCTACCCCTAAAAAACAAAGGGATGTTAGAAGCTTCCTTGGATTGGTTGGGTATTATAGAAGTTTCATTAAGGACTTTAGTAAATTGGCTTCACCCCTGTTTGGATTATTGGCTAAAGATTCAAACTTTGTTGGACAAATAGATGTTAAGAGGCCTTTGAGGTGTTGAAGGAGAAGTTGACCACTACACCCATGCTTACAGGCCCCAATTGGGCATTGCCTTTCCATATCCACATAGGTGCAACAAATAGAAAAAACATCATCAACTGTCATCACCAAGAAACAATTACAAACCCTAGAACATATGCATGACTTTCATTAAACAAATCTACGTATATACGTGCTTCCCACATATAAAACCCATGTATAGATTTCAATATACCGAATAAACATATCAAACCCTAATCATCAAAATGCATATGCGACTAGTCTAAATCATATCCACATATGTACACAATATTCCTAAAGCAAACTTGTGTACAAATCTTAAATCACTGAATCATATCATCGCTGCAAACACAACCCATGTCAAATACATATCTTTGGGCACACGTTGTCAAAAAAGCATAGATATCAACAAACATATTTAGATCATAACACCATTATAACAACATTAGCTTATTAAACATAAATAGATCAATCAATCATATCCATAACCTTTCAGATCTTTTAGATTTGAACCTTCTTCTTGCTCCCTGGTGCACACCTGTTTTAGATTAGACCACACATGAATAATATTTCAAACACACACAAAACTCCTTGATCTCCATCTACTTATACACTTTTGCCTTTTCCAATACCTCAGGCAAATCCCTTGGTAATGTTGTTGTTATTTGTTTGACAAGATCAAATAAACGTTGCCGACACAATACTATGGGCAATTACCATGGTAATGGTCCCTGGTATCTAGGTTTCCATGGTTCAGATTATGTACACAATTTTTGTTCATAGAACCTGCATATGTACACAACTCTTCTTCATAGGGGTAGTGTATACTTTTCAATCATAATTTTCATTCTCTTTCATATCTTCTGTAATATGTGTACCATCAAACATGTCATTTGCAATAGTTCCATAATCCACATATTCTAACTAAGTTAACATCAAGGATATATTTTTCGAGCAGGTTGCCATCAAGGACAACACATTAGACATATTGCCAACAATAATGTGTATAATTAAGGACTCACTTCTTGCTATGGTACATTGCTTTTTTATTTACATTGATGTATATTATTTATTTCAATTTTCATTATTCTCACAAATGTAGATACACTCATTACACCTTATTTTTATGTTTGCAAATAGAACTTGAAGAAGACGAAAACAGTTGATGCAATCAACAAAACATTCTTCTAGATAACCCAAGTCATGGAAGTAGCTCAAGCATTGGCAACAGTTCCAGCGACGAATGATGATCTATTTGGATATCAATGCAAGCTATTGTATTTTTTGAAGTAATTGTTTGTGAAAATCAAACATTTTGTTTAGTGTAATAGACATAGTGTCCCAATTGAAAGACAAGGGGTTACCAATAACTATCCCATTTTGTATAACAAAGAGCCTCTTATTCGTATATAATAAAATACATTTTAATTTATTTTACTGCGTTATCCAATGTCACTGTGAAATGTTACACCACTCATTAAATCTACAAATGATTAAATATTATAATGAAGAGATGCGAAATCTTATGATTTAACAAATTAATCCAAACATCATATACAAATGCACTAATCAAAATTTAATTTATATGAATACCGTTATAAGATATATGTCGTTTTTTAATGGATAACATATTTAAAAAAATCATAATAATTGCACTATCACAGTTCGACATTTCTAAAAAAGAGAAAATGGATACTAGGATATTGTATATTAATGCACACTGCTCCGAATATGAGTTTTCAACAATGATATTTACAATAATAAAAAATGGTACCCCGATGCGTTTGTAAAATAAATACGCACCGAGAGAAGATATGCATTTCATGCACCCGTGTGATTCGCCTTTAACGCATTGATGTCTCGTTACCTTTAATGCACCGGTGCGTTAGATTACATAAAAGAATTGGTATTGCAATATTTTTTCGCCTGCCTCGGTGCCTTTTGTGAAAGGTACAACATCGGGGCTTTTGAAAACACATAAGCACCGAGCATTATACTTTTGAAGCACCAGTGTTGTTTATACAACTCATCAACATTGGTGCATTGTTGTGCATAACTACCTGGTGCGTTGGAGAAGATAAAAACATCGGGGTTGCAAGATTTTTTGCTTGCCTCGGTGGCCTTCCTAAAAAGTACCGCTCGGGGCATTTTTCGAAGCCATAAGCACCAGGGTGGTATACTTTTTAGGCACTGGTGTTGTTTGCATTCAACGCCCCAGTGCATGGTATCATAGATTGTACGAGCCAATACTTTTTTATTGTTAAAGCACCAATGCATTTATAAATTTAACACATGCTCCAAACATCTATTTCCAGTCTCAGTGCTTTTATTTAAATTTACGACACCGATGCTTTTATACTAGCAGTGCATTGGTGCGATTTTTCTAGTAAGCGCACCACTAAGAAAACATCTTATAAAACCTCCGGGTGCTTAGAGTTTTTTAGTTGTGATGAAGTTCTGTTATCAGCTCCGCTAAAACATCCGTTACCACAAACAAATGTTGTAGCGGATTTTTTTTTTTTACAAATTTTGCCAATTTTATAATACTAAAAACCTCTATTATAACCTCCACTAGAAGGTATTTTCCTTGGTGGGAGGAGCAAAGTAAACTTCAAACATAGATCCACGCTAAAATACAATCTTTATGACACCATAATAAAAGAAATCCTGCAATTCATTATAACCACCCTCATCACTCAAGCTCCATAGGTTCTAATATTTCTCACCATGGTTGATGAGAGATCTATGTATGACATACTTATTTTAAGATCTCATTGAAGGGAAAGCAAAATTTGAGTGTCTTTATGCATGCCACCACTAAAAGCAAGGTATAATGAACTACTTGTAGCTCATCCTTATACACCTCTCATCTCTAATTTATTGGTCTCATTCCTTCTTTACTCAAGTCTTGGGATACATTTCACTAATTTCAAGTTGTAGTGAGCTACTTGTTACTCATCCCTATGCACCTCTCTTCTCTAATTTATTGGTCTCATTTCTTCTTTACTCAAGCCTTAGGATCTATTTCACCAATTTCAATTACTTGGCTCATTGATAATGCATGTAAAAAATCTAACAGTTTTCTCACTTGGGTTGGTTAGAATCAATACATCCAAGAAGAAGCTTACCTAGCATTGTGTCTCCTTCCCTTGCCTTAAGGCCTTTTATTGATTCATTATTTAATAGTATATGGCCTCCCCTCTTGTGCTTTTCACAATGTTCCTTCTCATTCTTTCCATCATCAAAATTTATAATTTGTGAACACTAATATAAGCTTTTATTGGAATGTTGTGAACTCCATAGTTAAATGAATTCGGCCAAAAATACATCGAGATGAAACACTTTTCATTTCCATTATATTTAGTTATAAAAATAATATGTATATTGAAGAAGGCTAAACACTTATCATTTAGAGGCTTACTAGTTTGCCATCATCATAATTTGACGAGACAATATTCGCTAAAATTGAAAAAAATTACAATTTTATATTCAACTTCCTCAAAAGTCACTATTGCAATTGGATTATGCAATGCTAACATCTTATATTTCCATTCTATGGATCTAAAATGGTCCCTATGACAAATCCCCCTCCCATTATTGTGAACCCCGGGGAGAAAAAAATACCATTTCATAACACATTTAAACTACTACATTTATGTTTAATAAAAGTCTCTATTAACAATCCTTCAATGACATTAATAATATTTAAAATTTTTTAAACTATAATATCTACATAGAGGGTAAACATAGACCATGATAGTATTTATGCTTATGAGTCTAAAGCTAAGGCTAGATGGTACCTACTTGAAATAACTTCAATGATGACTTCAAAGATATTGATTTTCTTGCATATATTATTTAGGCTAACTTACCTTTTGATTTGAAAATAATTTTTTAAAAATACATCTAATTATTGATGTTGAAGACTTATGGAGAACTATGTATCATGCATCTAATTATTGATGTTGAAGACTTATGAAGAACTATGTATCACAAATAGAAGTTTGCCCAATATTTTAAATAAACTCTTCACCCATCTCCAAAAACTTAAAACCATACTAAAATACTTATTTTCCTCGACTAAAAAAATACATAACAAATATTTTCCTTAACTAAAAAAATACATAAAACAATCCCAACCTAAAGCCATGCTAAAATACTTATTTTCCTCACTAAAAAGCATGCCCAACTGATAAACTCTAGCCCTTACCAAGCATTAGTTCAAATGCTTTATATCTCATAAAATAACAACGATAACTCAACACACATTTATAAATAAATAATAACGACAAATGATAATTGTTATAAACATGATTTATGATAATTGTTACAAACATGATTTACCACTGAATTATGATAATTGTTACAAACATGATTTACCACTGAATTATCATAATGTTACCTATCTCCTAGGAATATCATGACATATACACACACGATTCAGATTTTCAACTGTAATATATGCCATGATACGCACGGGATTCAGATTTTCAACTGTAATGGCCCTGGTCTTCGAGGCCATTCTCTGCTGATTTAGCAGATTCCCACACTTTTGTACACCAGTCATCTGTAATATAAAATAATTATAATTATTTTGGAGAATATATTTATTTAGTTCACCTATACGCTGAGTGATCGGGTATGTTGAACATCTGGAGGTGGCTGCCGGTGCCAGTTTTGTCATTTTGAGATTTGAACAGTTGCGTGTGGCAGGTTCAAGTAAAAGCGAGTGGCTGTGGTGATTGAATTAATGAATATCATGGGGAAGCCGTTGGTGGTGGTGGTAGGAGGAAGTGGATACCTGGGATTGCATCTCTTGCAGTCCCTTGCAACGCTTGCAGACAATCCCTATGATATCGCCTTCACTTATCATTCTCATCCCCCTCCTCCAACTCTTTTAGAAGCCATTGGTCCACTCCATGCTTTCAAGGTGGATTTGCAGTCTGGAGAAGGCTTGGATAGCATCTCTGCAACCTTGGGTCAGGTGGGTAAACCGTCATTATTTATATTATATTTGTCAATTTCAGTCTAAACTTGTAATGTGGGTATGCATTAGATTTGAGGTTAAAAGGAATGGAACTGAAACCGCTATCTAGATTTTAATATGTAGATATTGCTATGCTTCTCATAAGTAGCCTTTCTGCATCTAATTAATTCAATTATTTGGGCATTCCAGCAATAATATTTGATTTGAAGTGCTAGCATGAGAGCTTGTTCTAATCCTATTCCCACGATGTCTAGTTCTGTTTTTTGGTTTTAAATTTCTTGGAAGTGCTTCAATAAACATCCAGAAAGACGGTGCTTTCTTTTCTTAGGTGCCATGTCTGAGGTGTAGTTAGTCGACCAAAATTGCTCGTCACTGTCACTCGCCCTCATTCTTTTGTAACAACTCATGTTATAACTATAGGGCAGACCACAGTGGGAAACTGAAACCCTGACGGATGGCTTAACATTCTCTGGAACTCACCAGTTTAGAAACACAATGCCTAAATATAAAATATATCCAAGTCGAACAGACTTTTCAAATTAGCCAGAGTTTTTCGGCATTTGTAAAAGGTCCATTCAACGACCAGCACTTGCTTAAAACTAGTTTCAGAGTTCCTGTCATAAGCTTATACCAAGAATGCATCTTTTTCATGACCGAAGTTGTTTTGTTTTCAGTTATTTTTGTGTACTGATCTTGCCTCACGGGTTCGATGGGGTTGACGATTCTAGCCCCATGTTGTTGTTAACTGTGCAGCCATTTCTGTACCCCGTGCGTGTGAATTAAATCCTTCCGCAGCTATGGCTATCAACGTCCCTCGCCCTCTTATCAAGTGGATGCCAATTTTCAGTGATGCAGGAGCTCCTTTGTTGATTCACCTATCTACAGATCAAGGTGGTTATTTCTTCTATGAAAATATCTTCTTTCTAAATATAATTTAACTTCATTATGAATTTTAGCCTCTGTATAAATATGATTTTGTTTGCTGAATAAAATCATAACTTCACAGCTTGATAGTGAGGCTATTATGCAAGTCATTGCATCGAGAGGTGCATTCTACAACCCAGTATGGGGTAGTTTCATAATACTATGATTAAGTCAGCCATTTTAACAAGTCAATGGAATATAAACCAGCTTAGATGCATCTTAACCTCAGATTTGTCAAGGGCAAAGAGTCACTATGAGGGTTGTCTTGACCCATGGAGAGTTTGTGCTTCCAGGTGGAATATTATGTTCATCATACTCTCGCTCCTAAGATATGTCTTTGATACTATCTCCTTATGATTGCGATACAGTATCACCTTAACATACCGATTGTTGATCATGTGCTCAATGTCTACCAGTTTAGATCCATCTTAACCTTGGATCTATCAAGTGCTGAGAAGGATCAAACTGCTGGAGTTGCAGACCTTTGTAATGATGCAAAGACTTGAAGGAAAGTTTACATTTCATGGATTTGAATCCTCTTTGGTGCTTAGTAAATCTAAGGTTAAGATGGAACTCATCTGGTTAAAAAAATATATTGTGAAGCAAATGCCTTTTTGTAAGTCACAACTATTATTTTTTTTCTCCATCTTAACCTTGGATCTATCAAGTGCTGAGAAGGATCAAACTGCTGGAGTTGCAGACCTTTTTAATGATGCAAAGACTTGAGGGAAAGTTTGCACCTCCTGGATTGTGCTTGATAAATCAAGGTTGAGAGATCTCAACTGGTTATAAAAATATACTGTGAAGCAAATGCCTTTTTGTAAGTCAACTATTATTTTATTCTCCATCCTAACCTTGGATCTATCGGGTGCTGAGAAGGATCAAACTGCTGGAGTTGCAGACCTTTTTAGTGATGCAAAGACTTGAGGGATAGCTTGCACTTCATGGATTTGAATCCTGTTTGGCGCTTGATAAATCTAAGGTTAAGATGGATATACTGTGAAGCAAAAGCCTTTTTGTAAGTCACAACTATTGTTTTTTCCATAGGAAAAAAAACTTTATATTTGATATTTCAAGTGTAAAATCAGAGTAGATATCATTTTGCCTTTTCAGGCCCAAAAACAAGTCTTTAAAACTGACCTACAGCTTTCCCTGTTTCTATTCTGTGACATTTTATAAACAGTCTTCGTAGGCTCCATGGAAGCAGCCTTCACTAAATAGTAAAGAGGCTTTTTCTTTCTTCATTCAACTCAAAGGCTGCAGCAAGTGCTAGATAGCAACATAAAGACACCGGAAACTAATGCCAGGGGTTTGGAACCCTGCATTAGAACAACAAACTTCCAGAAGCTGATAAGTGTGCCCCTCCCCTGAACTCTTCTTCAGTAAGGGACCATTCCTGCGGCAATGGAGCTTCTTTTGGTAACTGATCAATCAAAGTATTAAGCTATCTAAAGACATGTGCAAAAGAGAGCATCAAATCTCTCAACCTCCACGAACTGATTCATGATAGGGTCAAGCAACAAATTATTCATTCTGCACTTATTATTAGCTCAATCCACCAGCAATTTTGAGTCTCCAAATTCTCGCTACATTTTTATACCCTTATCTGTTGCTGTCTCGAGGAGGAGCCACAGAGCATAAAGTCTTGCGTGGTTGCTTTTATCAGGACTTTCAGCTTGAAATGGTATTTTTGATTTATAAATAGAATGACACCAACCACACACAAACTTGGAACTCCCTGACAGGAGCCATCAAAAATCCCCCAAGCCTGATCTTAGTCAATTTCTGGTTCCATTAAAGTTCTGGATGGTTTCTCTTTTGAGGAAGACCAATTTCCATTGCAAGGTCTCCTAATTTTATGGGCCACTTGTGCTGCACTCAACTTTAAACCTTGGAAGATCATTTTGATTCTAGGTAACCAAAAACACCAAATCACAAAACAAGGTAAAGCCCTGAAAACATTTATAGATTTGTCTACAATTCAAGAATTCAAACATTCTGTTAGAGTCCTCTGCTCACATTTATTTCCCCTGCTCATAATCTGCAATATTTCAATCCAACCGCTCTAGTAAAAAACATGAGACAAACAAGTGATCCACAAACTCCTCACTACTTTTGCACAAGATACATCTTCCAGGACCCTGCATATTTCTCCTGGCAATTATCCCAAGTTAAAATTTTGCTGTCAAAAGATAATTGTAAAAAGATTTTAGCTTTAAAAGGACTTTCTAACTTCCAAACTGAGTGAGTCACGACTATTAGATGCGAATATTAATTAGTAGTATACTATTAAATTACAATTATCGAGATTTTAGCTTGAAGAGGGCTTTCTAATTTCCCAACTGAATCATGAGCGATTATTAATTAGTAACATTTCATTAAATGATAATTATCATGTTATTACTGACAAATATATAACAATGTTGGGATGATGATAAATGACAGCTTACCCAGAGCGCTGCATTGCAGAAATGGAAGATAATTAATTTGTATTATGTGTTTCCTTGTTCAACGTGAGAGTTGTACGATTATATTGCATTTGTAGTATAATAAATGTACATTTTGCTCCACTAATTGGGTTCTTCTTCTTGATCAACAGTCTACGAGGGAGTCAAGTCTTTTTACAAGGAAGACGATGAAACAAATGCTGTAAATATGTATGGAAAGTCAAAAGTTATGGCAGAAAATTATATCCGCTCAAACTATTCAAGTTATGCAATTTTAAGAAGCAGCATAATTTATGGGCCCCATCCAGTCATTCCTGTTGAGAAGACTCTCCCAATACAGGTAAGAAAAGATGGACTTATAAAAAATGTTTTCTTGTTGAGATTTCTGTCAATTATCTCAATGTTTCTCTTTTGTATTTTTGGTTGGAAATTCTTTGAGAAAAACACAAGGGGCTGCATTGCATAGAGCATAATTCCTTTGGTTTAGGTGCCAGGTCTGAGCGGTAACTATTCCACCAAAATCACCTTAGACTTCACTTGGTCTTAAGTTTTAATCCTTTAAAGTTTTGACTCATGCTATTCTGGTGGGACAGACAACAGTGAGGATGGAACCCAGATGGACAGCTTGATTGTCTGTTAATGTCACCAGTTAACCAATGCCTTGTTGGCTAATTATGTCAATGTTTGAAGACTTCACTCACTAATTACTGTCAGTTATTCAATTTTTGAACTGTTGATTATCTTAGTGATTGTTTTTTTCCTGTATGTTCCTTTAGAAAATTAGGGCCTAAGGAACAAGTTGGTCCTCATAGTTTTGAGGACTGTTAATTTGTATACAATAGATAAGATAAGATCAGATAATTTTATTAATGTCCAACAAATGGCCACAAAAGTAAGTCAATGGGACTAAAGGATACATCCAGTGTGAATACAATGTGGGAGTGCAAAAAGAGGTCCTAAATAATGAGAGAAAGAAAGATACAAGAAAACTGAAAGTACAGTCTAGGTAAATATTTGACAAGGCTAAGCCTAAGTCTAGCTAAGACCAGAAATAAAGTCTATATAACAGTATCGTAGGTGTGGTGATACAAAGTGAGAGTGTCCAAGGTAGGAGTTGTACAACTCAATACTTGTGAAGAAGGAGAGAGAGAAATATCTAAAGATGAAGCCATTGAGGACAAGGTCTCCTGGATCTGATGATCAATGGTGAGAGGTGTAGAATTTGCTTCAAATTCTGCAACTGCTTCAATGAACAATTCTGAAAACTAGTTTCTATTCATAAAGACACAGAATTTCTCTACTTATTTGCAGTGGAATAGAACAGAAATAAAACATAGTCACACGATAGCAAAACACAATATTTTTCTAGGGAACCCAACTGGGAAAACCCTCTGCTTGATTGAGAATTTTATTGATAGAAATTTAGAGCAATAGATCTCTTACAAATACAGTCCTGTTTCAATAGAAAACACTCTTGTCTTCCCTGCTTGTTCTAAGCTTGAAACCCTTGCAAGAATTCTGATCTCTGCTCCCTTCTTTCCTTGCCTGGCTGAGCTCTGAATTCCTTGCGCTGGTTGAGGAATTAGCTCCTATTTCCTAGTGCATGAGGAGCTCCTATTTCTTAGGAATTTCCTCCTAAAATCTAGTGCATTCCACAAGGAAAAATTTCCTTCTATCAACTCGGACAAGCCTCTCCTTGACTCGTCTTTCTCTCACAAGCTCCGCATATAAACTCGTGCTCAAGGATAATGATACAACTCGTGCCTTGGTCCTTATAAGCATATCGAATTAGCTAATTCTGGCAAGTTCTTATTTTGGAACTCAAACTGGTGATTGATGAGTTAACTGAGTCTAACTGACTCATGTAACTTGTCTTGTCTCAATTTAGAACTTGGGACACTCGTTGTCTTTTTCCAAAGATATCTCGCACTAGAAGACATCAAACTGAGCCTTCCACTCACAGCATAAGTTGAACCAATTCATAACTCGTCCTAACTTTTAGGAAGTCGAGCATGCTAAGGAAGAACTTGTTGAGGTCTCTTTGACTAAGGCGCAAGTCAAAGAAGACCTTCACTCGTTACTTTTCAACGTTCCCTCTTAGTGAGGAAGGGATTCTGTACAACTCCCAACTTATCTTTGAAATGAACGAAATTGCTTCTTGCCAATGCCTTGGTCAAGATATCTACTGTCTGCTCCTCCGTTGGAATGTACAGTAGCTTCACTATCCCTTTCTACACACAATCTCTGAGATGATGATACCTGATCTCGATATGCTTTGAGTGATCATGAAACACTGGGTTCTCAGAGAGCTTGATGCAACTTTGATTATCACAGTGTATCATGGTAGGCTCCATCCTCTGTTTGAAAAGTCCCACAAGCAACTTCCTCATCCAAATAGCCTCACATGTTGCCAAACTGGCAGCCATGTACTCGGCCTCTGCTGAACTTGAGTGCAATTGATATCTATTTCTTGAGGTACCAAGAAATAGTTGCTGACCTAATGCTAAAGACACCGCTTGAAGTACTCTTCCTGTCTGTGGAGCTCCCTGCCCAATCCACACCTGTGAAGCCCTCAAACCTCACTCCATCAACCTGTCTGTACCATAATCCATAATCCACCGTGCCTCTGAGATATCCCAACACATGTTTCGCAACAACCCAATGAACTTTGGTCGGTTCTACCAGTACCATGAACTGACTCAGCTGGTTGGCTACAAAACAAATATCAGGTCGTGTGTTGACCAAGTACATCAACGACCCGATGGGCTGCTTGTATAATGTATCATCCACTTGCTCTGTGCTAGCATCCACCTTCCTCCAGTTTCTGACTAGAGGCGCAGCCATGGCCCTGCAATCCTGTATATGAAATCTCCGGAGAATCTTTGTAGTGTACTTCCCTTGTCCCACAAAGATCTCACCATCACCCTACCAAACCTCCAAGCCAAGGAAATAGTGCATAAGCCTCATATCCTTCATCTCAAACTCCCTTGCAATGTCCTTGCAATCCTGGAACAATCTATCTGCTCTAGTCAATATAAGGTCGTCAACATAGAGCACTAGAATGAGCAGAAGACCTCCAACCATACTGTAGTATAGGTTGGCATCCGCCTCACTGTTAGTGAAGTTGAATCCTCAAAGGTAACTGTTAATATGAGTGTACCATGCTCTTGTAGCCTCCTTGAGCCCATAAAGAGCTCTCTTTAGCTTGCACACATGTGTGTCTCTACTGAACTGCTCAAACCCCTCTGGCTCCTCCCTATAAATCTTCTCCTCAACTACTCCGTTGAGGAATGTTGTCTTCACATCCATCTGGTGGATCTTCCACCTCATCTGTGCTGCAAGTGCCAGAATAGTCTTGATGGATGAATACCGTGCTACTGGGGAAAATGTCTCATCATAGTTCGTGCCTGATAGAAATTAGAGAGAGATCAGAAATCGATTATACACAACACATATCACACACACCTTATATTATTCATCACAATAGTTACATATATATAGGACATAACAAACTGACTTTGACACATCTAGATCATGACTCCAACTCATTACATAGGAATCAACAACTTCTAGACTGACACCTAGGAACTCACAATGACAACTATACATGACATGGAAGCATTACTTCCAACACCCTCCCTTAATGCTTACATGGAAAACATTGAAAACACATATTACAACAACAATATGATATTTGTCTGACTGGTCTTCATCAACACTCACATCCACTCTGGAATCTTGCAAACACCGCTCTTTCTTCACCACCATATCTTCGAGCTGTCACTTGATCTCCATTTAAAACATAACTGCCTTTGACCATCATTGATGTACTTTGTAGAATTGACGCTTCTCGACCTCCCGAAGAACAATCTCGATATTGAACCACCCTATGGACCAACTCCCATCTATCAAAATGCAGCAAACTACATTTTTGATAGTTGTATAGGTGAGTTGTCTGGGTACTGAGTGTATCCAACAGTCAATTATGCAACTGACCTTTCTAACGCACAAGTGTCTCATAAAAAAACAACCTGTAACTGATGCTCTTGAAGTCTGAAGCACAACAAGACCCATCAGCGTATAACATAGTCACATAAACAAGTCAATGATATGTTCTCTCGACACTGTAGAACGTCGAGAACCATTAACTTGAAGGATTTTTTCTGTTCATTAATTGGTCGCATAATACCATGCAACATGTAATCCAATTCAAACAAACTAAGGTACCTCAAACGATTATAAGCTATAATTAGAGACTATAGACCCAAGGTCAATCATGGATGCCCTAACTAGAAATGACAAATAAAGAATTTTTAGGCAATCTCCCTCCAACTTTAGCCAATCTCGAGCACAAAACACGAGCTTTAGGAAACACCACTTCGACCTTCCTTCTGTTAATATTCTACCTTCTGTCAACTGCAGGGGGTCCGAACTACAGGGAGAGTTCAGCCTCGAAGTCTCTTCCAATCACAGATCCGTGTTTCGAGCCAGAATTCAAGCCACAGGCTCCCACGAAACTTGCTTCTTTCGGCCTAGAAACCCTCGTTGCTCGGAGAATAGAATTCGTGCAGCTAAGATTGCATCGAATGTCAAGTTGGCCACGCCACAGGTCAATGCCTAGTTTGTTGAAGGAAATGTAATTAGGTTTGGTCTTCATAAATGTACTTTTGATATTTGTATTTATCCAAGAAAAGAAATATTATTTTATGATATATGTCAATGAGTTTCTTTCTCATTGAAGTAGGTCTAGCACATGGTAAAGTGCTATAGGTAAGTCAAAAGGTCAAAAGAATTATGATAAAGACCTTAAGGGTATGTTACATTGTGTATAAGAGTCAAAGAAGTCACCTCCAAGCAAAGTCAAGTCTCCTCCTAGCAAAGACACCATCAAAAGAAGCAATGGCACCATTAAAAGCACCCATCGAAGCAAAGGAAGTCAAGTCAGCCTCAAAACAGCAAGTCAGCGTAAAGGAGGGACATTCCTCTATATATAGAGGTTGTCCACTCATCCAAAGACAACGCAATCATCTCTGAAATTAGCGAAAGAAGAAGTCGAATAAAGTGAAGGGAAATAAGTCTAAAAGGGTCTCCAATGTGCAACGAAGTAAGGAGGAAGAAAAGCGAAGGTATAAGACTATTTCTAGGGCTAGAAACAATCACACATGCGAAGGAAAAGAGGTCAAATCTGCATATATGACAACAGGGACAAACAGTCCATGAACTAGTGTTGTTTGGGTTTGAAACTAGGCCTACAAGGCCTCCCAAGACAAGCGAAGAAGCCTATCTCTCTAGCGAAGGAAAAGGACCCTAATTCTCTAGGGTACCTCTCACACGTGCGAGAATTAGGGCTGCAGTGCTGTCACACTAAGCCTACCACTATACATCAAGAAGGGACTCAGATGATCAAGAGAAGGAAGGAGTATCCTTAGGTGAAGGATATCACTAAGTACAAAAGATAAGTATCTCTTCTAGAAGGTCTACTAACAGTGGAAGGAAGAACGAAGTGCTAGAAGAAGGACAAAGTGTCGGAAGGAGGTGGACAAAGTGTCAGGGAAACATAGTGCAGAGAAAAGGAAGGACTTGACTTGTGCTTGGAGGATCTTCTAGTCAAGGGTCTAGGGTTTGGCATTGATCAAGAAAGAAGCTTCAATAAGAGAAAACTTACCGAAGGGTTTTCCTCTCAAGAGAAGAGAGGTTTTGGCCCTGGCAGAGAGCCAATATCTTGTGTTCTTGTTTTATGTTTTGATAGCAGTTTGATGAAGTACACACACATGCATTAATAAGAGAAGAAGAAGATTAAGCTAACAAAGACAAGAAAAGTAAAAAGACTTCACAAATTGTTATCTAGTCTCGAAGAATCACTCTACACCTAATTGCCCTAGATTTTTCAACATAGTTTATGTTAATGTTGCACAAAGCGGGGACGCGGAAGCATCATTTTCCAAAAATCTAGGAAGCGGAGTGTCTCGGAAGCGTCTACTATATATATATTTATATATTTTTCGCATTTATATTCAAAACAAACATCCCAAATACCAAATTAGTTGTAGAAGACATGAAAACATGCATATTTTTACATAAATCAAGATAGATATGGCATCCATGATTCCATTGTACATCAATGATTAATTATTCGAGCATCAACCATCTATATTCTAGCAATTACAAAAATACATCAAATTTTAAGCATATTATAAAACATAAAACATAAAGCATATTATCTAGCAAGTGAGCAACTGTCAACATTAGTCATGTCCAAAATTCAAGTAATAATGTTTTACAAAATAGGCCACTTGGGCACTGCCAAGACAAAAAGGTTCAAATTCACAACAAGCCTACAAGTCTAATGATTAATCTATGATAGAAGTAGTAAATGTGAATATATCTACTAATCTCTCCTTCCAATGTGAATATATCTACTAATCTCTCCTTCCACCATGAAGAGTACGTGGCGGTGGGCCTCCACGTGGTGTCAATGAAGAAGATGGTGCCTGTGGAAGTTGCAGAAGTGGGACTGAAACTGATGAAGACGAAGCCCTTGCTATTGTTGTTGAACCATGGAACCTGGGAACCAAGGGACCAGATGAGGGTGGCAACTCAACTCGATCATCATCATCCTGGAATCACTCAAAAAATTCATACCAAAAAAAACCACTAGTTAACAAAAAAATTAAAAAAGGAATTAGAGAAATGCTTTATAAGAAAAATTGACACATTTGAATTCAATGGATATACCACTTATTGACTGAATTTTGAAATTCATACCACAATGGACATACCTGGATAAGAGCATCCTCTAATTGCTCTAATCGCAACACTTCATCCTCCAAATTGGGCTCCTCTAGATTCCTGTCCCAAACCTTAAGGTCTTTAGTAGTCTTTGCATCATCACAGTAATGGGACAACAATTTCAAGTTGCAATGAACATAAACCAAGCTCTTTGCCCTGTCTAAACTCAACCTGTTCCTTTTAACACTGTGGATGAAAGAATAAGAGCTCCAACATCTCTCTGCAGAAGAAGTGTTTACCACCTATGATAGCACCCGCAATGCCAAAGTCTATAGAAGTGGAGTAGCACCTCCATGCATGTTCCACCACTCAAGAGAAGAAAAACTCTCTCGATCTCTAATTGCATGCATGCTCCCAAATGGACCAGTGCTAAGCGTATAGTTGCTCAACTGTTTCCGTACCATGGCAACCTCCTCCTCATCAGGGACTAATTTACCCAATGCAATCATATATTTTTCTAGAACCTCTGGATCTAGGTGTGGTTTTCTCCTGCTCCCCCTCCCAGGTGCTGGTGTTGAAAGCCATGATGGATGATAGTATTTAGGTGTCAAAACATATGCTAATGCATGCAATGGAACATTTAGCATTTCCCATCGGTTTTCCACCTCTGCACGAATATAATTGTACAAGGTGATATCTCTAGGCTCAACAATGTCTTTAATCTGCCCAACATGCTATCCATTTGCTCACACACCTCCCCAGTTATTGGCCGATTTGAATTTGCAAACTTGATCATGTAATAAATTGGTTTGGTGATTTGGAAAACATATTTAACCTGTGACCAAAAGAACATGTCAAGAGTAGTGTCCTTGGCTACATTATCACCATCTTTATCAATGTTAATTTCCTCCCATGATTCAGAGGTCACCATATTAGTTAAAGCTTGTCTCACCTTCACTAGCCGCCTAACGGTGAGGTAATAACTTGCAATTCTTCTTTTTCCAAGTTTAAGCAACTGCAACTTGGAATAAGTGCCATAGAAGTAGTTTGCCCTTGTATGCCTTGTGATAAATTTAATGAGTTGCTTCCCTTTCCTGTAAAACTCATTAATCCACCCACATTCTTTATGCTTCACAATATCATGCATCAAAATGTTCAATGTGTGCACCAAGCACCCAAACCAAAAGATGTGTGGATGAGTACGCTCAATAACTTTTCCTGTTGCCTTATCTGTGATCACTTGAACCACATTATTCGGACCAACATCTCTGATTGATTGCAATAGCAGATCTGCAATGTTTTGGGAAGTTGCACTGATGGAGGAGGTGTCATGACATGTAATAAATACCACACCACTAGAAGAAACACCAAGAACATTTATCAAATGTTGGTTTCCAATATTTGTCCACCCATCTGATACAATGGATACCCCACAATCCACCCACTCATTTGTAAAACGTGTCAAAGCTCTTTGAACCTTTGCTTTTTCTCTTTCTAATAACACTGTCCTAGCTTTCTCATAGTTGGGGGACTTGTATTCTTTTGGGGCTTCATTGATGGCCTTTACCATTTCATGCCAATAGGGAGAAAGAAGCACATTGAATGGTACATCGCAAGCACAAAGAAATCGAACTATCTTTCCATCCACATCATCCCTCCCAGCAACATTCAGGAAATCCCCTATTGTTCTTTTACCTCCAGAGCTTGCAGAAGTACCATGAGGAGATGAACTACCAAATCTAGAGGTTGCATTTGATTCAGACTGAGTTCTTTGTTTCTTGCTTTTTTGTTGTGCAACCTCCTCTATTTGGATGTATTTTCTTCTTTGTTCAACTAAAATGTTTGGGCAAATTTGTATCCCCGCAACACCCTTTTTATCATCACTGTCCATCACCCTACACCCCACAAAGATGCCTCCTCACACGGGTATATGAACCACTAAATGCTTTTCCTCCATGACAACCATGAGGGCACAAAAATTTGTAGCTTCCACCACGTTTCCCCCCTTCAAGTTTGGTCACATAGTTCCATAAGGGTGTCAATGCAACTTTCCCATCTAGTGTTTCAATGTTCCCTTCAGGTTCATCCCCTTCCTCTTTAAACCCTTCCTCCTCATCATACACTGGGTCATTCATATGGGACCGCTATCCTCTTGTTCTTCATCCCTTCTATTCCTACTCCCCCTTGCCATCTTTAAAACCAAAAGTGGAATGATACATAGAAGCCAAAAGAACACCATCTTAGAATATGAATATAGGTGGTGGACAACTTGCAAATAAATGAGCAAGAAGAAAGAATGGGAAAGAGTAGGAGAGGGAGGATAAAAATACAAACAACAATGACAAAAAAATGAGGGAGTTTGGGGTTTGCACTTACCTCTTTAGCTCTTGTAGATGGAAGCCCTTCTTTACTCCTCCAAGCTACTCCTTCTCCTAGCTCCTCCTTCTTCACTCCTCCAAGCTCTCCTCTCTTCTCCAAGCTCTCAAAAAATACAAGTGAGCAAATGAGAGGTGAAAGGGCCTTTTAATCCCTTCATTCCTTACCCTAACCCAACTTGGACCCACCCCCAACCACTAGAAAAATAAAAAATAAAAAAAAATCGTATTTGTGGGGCCGCATGGCAGAACTGGTCAGCTGGCCACAAAACCGGACGCGATCCGTATGGATCCAGCCTCGAAACGTCGTGTTTTGTACGGGTGATCCGCTGGCCGAAATGCGTTTCAGAAATTCTGAAACGCGGTTCGGGCCGAACGGTTCCCACATGGCAGGAACCGTCTTTTTTGGCCTGATCCGTGTTTTAGAATTTTCAAAACGTGTTTCGGCCGACGGATCACCCACAGATCTATATGGATCGTGTTTCGGGGTTTTGATCGGGGGGGGGGGGGGGGGCGTTTCGTGCAACACTGGTTTATGTTGCCTCAACACAACAAAACAGGTTTACACACAACTCCATGTAGCCATTTCTGTAATTTGGAATTTGATTTCTCTGTATGTTAAATGACAAGTGCATCATGTAGCAGGGCTTTCCTTCGATGCCTGCCAATTCAATCCTTTAGATCGATCTGTATGTTTCCACTTTAAAGGGAAGCTGATAACCCTGTAATCATCTGAACACATGGCCCTTTACTAATGCCTTCTATTAGATCTATGCAGATCTGGTTCAAAGTAGCGCTGGTTATAGAAATTCCAAAGGCTCTTGTAATATTTAACAATGGATCTCGTCCCTGCAGAAGCGAAAAACGAAATCCTCCTCCCCACGACCACAAATAGAGCACACAATGCATCAAATCATCACTGACGCCCATTTGGGGCACACCGTTGATCCATTCGCCCAAGCTTGAAATCTTGGCCTACACATTTGGCTGGTGGCTATACCCGATTGCCTGCCGGGCGAGTTCGAGAGATGGAGTAAGATCCACCAATTTTATCAGTCGCTGGATGACATGGAAGCCCATGTGGAGGAGCTCATAAACAATCTCCATCATCAATCCAATGTAACACTTGTCTCTTGCATTGTGGCTGACACTTTCCTCGGTTGGGCAATGCCTCTCGCTAAGAAGCTCCGCTTGCTGTTTGTTTCCTTATAGAAGCATAATGTTTCCATCAAATGGAATCAACGCATAATTTCTCTATTTTTCTGAATGCTGTAAAGATGATTTGTTCTTCCCGTTGTTTTGCAGTCCAACTTCAGACGGGATCGGTAATCCACATTCCGGGTGTAATTCCTATTCTATTTGCAGATCTTCCAACGAGTTTGAAACCCACTTCAAATCCTGAATTCGAGATCCACCAGCTTTTGATTGCACAAGACGTTGAGTTAACCACACAAGCAGATAACCCTTCTCCACTTCCACGAGATCAGTTGTCCACTAATGAGGATCACAGCAAAAGGCACTTCCAGATACACAATGTTGAGAATGAAGGTGCCACTCAATTCTCCAAAGAAGAGAAATGTCCCAATCTGGTGCTATCTGATGTCAACAAACCCACACAACATAAAAATCTGACACAAAACACACAAGAAATAGAATGCAGTAATCTACTTTTACTATCTACACACTAATCCTATGGATCAACCCTCGGATCTTTCCATTTTCCTGAGCCCTCTCGTGAGAGAGTCAAGCTCAGATGATCTTTGATACCATGATAGAAATTAGAGAGAGATCAGAAATCGATTATACACAACGCAGATCACACACACCTTATATTATTCATCACAATAGTTACATATATATAGGACATAACAAACTGACTTTGACACATCTAGATCATGACTCCAACTCATTACATAGAAATCAACAGCTTCTAGATTGATGCCTAGGAACTCGCAATGACAACTATACATGGCATGGAAGCATTACTTCCAATAATGCCCTCAATCTGTAAGAAGCCCTTGGCCACAAACTTGGCCTTGTACTTCTCCACACTCCCATCTGCTTCATGCTTCACCTTGTACACCCATCTCGATCCAACTATTGATTTGCCCTCAGGTCGTGGCACAATCTCCCAGACATCGTTCTTCATGATTGAGGAATATTCCTCCACCATGGCATCCTGCCAAACCTGCTGAGAAGCTGCCTCCTTGTAAGAAGAAGGCTCAGTGTCCACCAACTCTGTCATCAGTGCCATATAACCTGTGTACCTTTGTGGTTGTTTTCTCTCCCTGAACATGGTGCTAGGAGCTTCAACCTACTCTTGGGCCTCCTGAATCAACCTCTTGGCCCACTTGGCTTTCTTCCTCCTTATGCTAGGAGTCTCCATTTGAGTACCGCCTGCTCTCATCCTGGTCTCTTCTCCTCATCATCTTGCTCTACATCCAACTGTGCGGGCCTCTTGCCACCTGTCTGAGACTCTATTTGTGATCCTGCCTGAGGCTCCTCCTTAGGAGTGAGTAGCTCCTCCATTTGAGGTACCACTGTGTGCTCTCTTTCTCTCTCTAGGGACTCCCTTAAGGTTCCGTCCTCCTTGAACCCCACATCCTGCCTCAAAACTGTCTTCTTGAGTCTTGGTAGATACACCCTGTATGCTTGAGCTGTCTCATTGTATACCACGAAAATACCCTTTTCTGCTGTGGGCTCCAACTTCTTCCTTCTATCTTTGGACACATGGCAGTAAAATTTTGTGCCAAAAATACGGAAGTGTGAAACATCAGGCTTCTTTCCTGTGAATGCCTCCTTTGGTGTAACTCATCCAAGAACCCTATGTGGACTCCTGTTCTATAGAAATACTGTAGTGTTGCATGCCTCTGCCCACAAGAACATAGGTAGTCCTTGATCATGCAACTTGGCCCTGGCTGCTCCAACAATGCTGTGGTTGTTCCCAATGTTGCACGAAGCGGGGACGTTTTTTGGAAGCGGGGACGCGGAAGCGTCATTTTCCAAAAATCTAGGAAGCGAAGCGTCTGCTATATATATATATATTTATATTTTTTTGCATTTATACTCAAAGCAAACATCCCAAATACCAAATTAGTTGTAGAAGACATGAAAGCATCCATATTTTTGCATAAATCAAGATAGATATAGCATCCATTGTACATTAATGATTAATTATTCGAGCATCAACCATTTAGATGCATCAACCATCTAGAATCTAGATTCTTCTCCTTTTGTCTAGCCTTTGCCTCTACCTCGATTGTCTAGGGATATTAGTCAACATTGCCCAATTTTGATCAAACTACCTAATTTAAGACTTAAAATATGGTAGAAAAAGCTTAACATGCTTGATCGATGATTGAAAGGTAATTTTTTGCTAAGGGCGTGCCACGTGACAAAGGAGTTCAACAATTAACACCACCAACACTAGGGTACATATAGGGCTTGGTGCTCTTGATTAAATGCTAATCGCATACCTTCATACTTGATATAATCTAATGAAATGCCACAATCCCATTGATCCCGAATTCCTGAAAACTGTTAAGTTTGCTGAATTTTGAATTGGATATGAAATTCTATTTTCTCCATATGAAGTCCAATGAGGCTGGAACCACTCTCAAACATCCCGAGTCATTTCATGGTAATGTTAAAAATTTAAGTAAAAGGATGAAAATGAAAAATAAAGGAGAATGTCACTTTTACTTTAAGAATTTAACATTACCATGAGGGAGCATCTGCTATATATATATATATATAGTTTATATATTTTTTTTGCCTTCATTCCTCACCATAACCCAAGGTGGACCCCCCCCAACAAGCAAACTGACCTAAAATTTAAAAAAAATTGAAAAAAAAAAACGATTTTCTAAACAATGCGGCACTTTTCCGGAATCGTATGGAAGCGTATGCTTCGCCCTCCGAAGCGCCACGCTTCGTACTGTCGAAGCGTCGTACGAAGCGCGCTTTAGAGATTTGGAAGCGCGCTTCAGAGGAAAACTTCCAAAATTTCCAGGAAGCTTCCAAAACAGGCAGAAGCGTGCTTCTAGGGACGCTTCCTGGACGCATCCGCACGGGACGTGCTTCAGGCCTTGGAACCGGGGGGGGGGGGACGCTTCCTGCAACATTGGTTGTTCCTCTCAACCACCCGATTTTGTTGAGGGTTATGGGTGCAATAAACTCCTTCCTAATGCCCTCTTTTGCACTCAACTCCTTGAAGGCATTGGAGTCATGTTCTTCGACTTTGTCACTTCTCACTGACTTGATCTTCTTCCCCGTTTGATTTTCTACCAAGGCCTTAAACTCCAAGAATTTGGTTTAATCCTCATCTTTAATCTTCATTAAATATATCCAAGTTTTACGAGAATAATCATCAATGAAAGTAACATAATACCCATGTCTTATAAGAGATGGAGAAGAGAAGGGTCCACACACATCTGAATGCACTAGCTCCAAAAGACCTTTGGCTCTGTTGTCTTGGCCCTGAAAAGAACTCTTGGCATACTTGCCAAGCATGCATCCCTTGCACACTCCATTCTTGTCAAAGCTGCACACTGGTAATCCTATTGACATCTGCTGAAGAATCTTCAGCATGTTGAAGAATGTAACTAGGTTTGGTCTATTGAGAATCTAGGGCATAGTAATTATTTGATTTCTCTTCTATTAGTAATTGCTTGTGAGTGCTTTTTACTTCTTTAGATTAGGATCTTCTTTTATTTAGGTTATTAGTGTTCTTCTTCATCAAACAACTACCAATGCATAAACCATAAAGAGACAAGAGACACAAAATATAGGCTATCAGCCAGGGCCAAAACCTCTCACTCTTTGAGAGGAAAACCCGAACAAATTCTTCTTCTTATAGAGATTCCAATTGACGAATACCAAGACCAAGACCCTTGACCTATCTGCCACTCCAAGACCAAGACACAAGATCCTTAGTCAACGATAGTCAACCTTCTGCTCCTTCCTCCTTCTCGACTTCTTCTTCAACCTTGGCTTGCTTTAGACTTTCAACCTTCTTCCACTTCAGCTCCCTAGGAGGACTGCACCACTGCTGCAACAGACTTCTCCTCTCCTCGGCCTTCACTGCTGCAATATATTAACTTTCGGCCTTCTTCCACTTCAACTCCCTACTACTGCAACAAACTTCATCCTTACTGTTGTAACAAACTTCTTTTCGTCCTTACTGCTGTAACAAACTTCTAGTACAGATAGGTGTTTTCTGCCCTTGAAACAGTCCCATAAAGTACCCTAAGAACCTTGCTCTTCCTATCCTTTACTTCGCTGGTTATGAGAGGCTTCTATCTCCCTTTCTCGCACTTCTGTCCACTGCAGACCATCACAGAAAACTTCACTGAAATCTGCCTTCTGAAATGAGGCCGAGCTGCCTATAAATAGTTGTTTGCATCTGTATATGAGCCGACATGAGTGTATGTGAGATGACATGTCCTTTGGGGAATTTACATTATTCTTTTTGAAGCTGACATGAGGAGGATACTTTGCTTGGTCTTGGAGGGTTATTTATACTTATCTAATGACTCATATAAAATGTAGTATGCCCAAGAAGGGTCCTTCATACAAGACATAGACTCAAATTGACTTTTATGACAAATCCTAAAGGCTCTCAATGGGAGCCAAAATTCCTTGCTTATGAAACCCATGAGACAAGCATAATAATAATTTTATTTTCTTCTTTTCATCAATTACATAAAATCACAATTCACATGTCATTATGAAGACTGAACCTAGTTACTTTTCAACACTCCCTCTAACTAGGGAGGTATTCATAATGGTACTTGGTCATTCTCAATTTGAAGAATTTCTCATAAGAAGAGTCGAATTGGTAACCCGTCTGTTTAGCATCATATCAACCAACATTATCACATAGCAAGGCCTTGAATAACAACTCTATCTCTCCACGAGATCTGAGCACAATGCTCGCGAGACCAATGATGTATAAACACCCTTATCATTGTCTCTCTTAGAACATACCTCACCTAGGTTCTCAGGTTGTGTTCCACCAGGACTATTCTTATCTTGGATTCCTAGTCCTCAAAGAATATGGTCCTCAACGACCACTCTTATCTTGGATTCCCTAATACATCCTAAAAGAGCATCGGATGCCAACTATTTACCCAATCCTCCATTCTATCTTCCCAAGTGAAGATAAGAATGATGTGTCCATCTCTTCCTATTAATTAGGGAGGACATATCTACTCCAATAAAAGAATGTATTCATTCCTACGGAAGGAATGTACCTAAGCTCCCTCTTGGCTTAGGAATTTCCAAGTTTCTTCCAAGTAAGAAACTCGTTTCCAGGCTCCCTCTTAATTAGGGACCTACAACAACTTCTCAGGTGGAGATGATGGGACAACCAACTACTTGAAGAACTCCTCTTCACGATGTCATGAACTTCTTTTCGTTATCTAGGAATCTTCATGTTTGGGACTTCTATCGACCATCCATCACTTTCATTCATGAGTCAGCCATGTCATCATCGAAAAGTAATCCATCAATCCATATCTAGCCTTCCTTCATGCCATGCTGCTTTCTTCATGCCATGTTTACTTAAGGATCTTTCATCCTACTACATGTGCATTGGCGGTGGAAGACATCCATAGATCTTCCCTCAGCAACCCTGCATAAACCCATCGAGATATTTGTTCAAAAAATAAATGAATGAACATTAACATTACCTTTGTGATGGTCTTTCATCATGATATCTTCTAGTTTTCATCAACATCCTGCATACATATCGACACATCTCCCAAAGATATATATTGTCAAGTGTCTCTTTTTTTTTTAGAGTTTTCATATCTTCCATGGAGATATCCTAGTCAAATCTTCTTGGTCTTTCGGATGTTGATTGCCTTTACCATGGTTGCATATTCCATGATCTCTTCCTTCATTTCTTCACACATTTCATTCCCAGGAGCTTTCAATCAGAGTTCCTCAATTGTAGTCAACCACCCCATACTTCATATGAGGACATATTATGTTGATTTTATCTATTGAATGTGTGACCCATGCATTCCTGCATCCCCTTGAGGGAGGAGATCCATTCTTTTGATCATGCTCTTAAGATAGAGCATTGGTTCATGATACCTGTAACCATATGACATGACTTCCACAATATCAAATGTAAGCATACATACCTCATTTTTCCTTTGGGTCATCCAGACTTCTTGCAACAACTTCCTTGATTGAAAGAGCTTCAATCCCTTGATCTGCTTCATTTTTATGTCATCATACCATCATCCCATGAATTCCACAAGATTGGAATTCTTGATGAAACACTTACTTTTCCTCATGATCGGTGAACCTTTCAATGAAGGTTCCATCAGAGAATCTTGAGGATCTAAAGTATCCCCATCAATAGATGTTTCCTTTTCACAGATGTATGATGAACCTTGTACTAGATGACCTTGCCACTTATGTTCCCAATGAGATTCCTAAGAGCTATATCCTTGACTTCCAAATCCTCTTTCGTGCTTCTCTATGATCATGTCCCGAGCTCTTGCTTTCAATGCTTCTATGATGCCTTGATGCATCCCATTTAGTGAATCGTGATAGCCATATCTTACAACAAAAGACTTAGGAATTTGAGAAGAACTTAGGTGAGGAAGACTATCTCAGTAATAGAGATCTCTTACTTCCTCTTTCTTGGACTTCTTCTTTTCAGCTTCCTCTACTTCTTTGGCGATATGGGCTTCTTCTCTTCCTCTTTTGTTGTCCTTCTTGACCTTAGGACAATCTCTTTTGTAGTGCCCATATTCCTGACACCCATAACATTGAATCTTAGACATGCCCCTTTCCTTTTTCCAAGAACTAGACTTTCCAAATTTTCCTTTTCTTCTCGTCATTGTAGCATAATCTTGACTTTGCTCACTTGCTCCCACATCAGATTTGGCCTTTAGTCTAGATTTTTCAATCTTACATAGTAACCATAGATCCTGGAATGGAGTAGCTTCTTTCTTCCCATAAATACTTGAAGTAAGGTTACCCCACTCCTCCGGTAGTGCATTTAATACAACTGTAGTCATTTCACTATCAGATATGACTTCTCCCAGATCTTGTAGTTGATCCCGATCTCAGATATCCTCATAAAGTATGAGGCTATTCAATCTTCCCTAGACATCTTTAGCTTGTAGAGTTCTTGCCTTAATGAGATGACTTCTCTAGCAGTGCTTATGGAATACAACTCTACCTGTTTGTCATAGATTTCTTTTGAAGTTTTGAGTTTAGATACATATGGGATGAGGGGATCCTTGATGGATTCTATGAGAATCCTTTGAGCCCTAACTTCCCCTTTCATATACTTGGCAAGAGGTTGGGCATCTTCCTCTCATGGTTTTGTGATAGATCCTTTGACATGTTCCATCACCTCATTTTCAATGAGATTCAGATCTGTCCTTTTCTTCCATGCACGATAGTTTGAAGCCCCAACCAATTTGTTGCTTTCCTTGCAAAAGGACATTTTGACAGATTTAGATGTGGACATAAATATACTTACTTGATAGGATATTCCTTCTTGCTGCTTTCTTGATGTTGGTGATGATATAGAGGATAGAAAACTTCTCCTTGATGAATGGTAGTTTTCTTCAAGAATGATCCTTGATCCCACAGAGAGTAAGATGACATTACCTTTTGATCTAGCTTCCTTTGGATAAATAGTCTTCAAAACACTTTAACTTGAGTAGATGTAGGGTTTTGGCCTTCTCCCTTTTGATGGTGATTCCAATACTTCTTTGTAGACTTCTTTGATCTAGGGTTTTGACTTCAAGATGATCTTCGCTTTGATGCCTTCCTTGAGATTTGATCCTTGAGTGTCCCTTGATAAGATGCCCTTCCTTGACTTAGTCACCTTAGCTCTGAAACCATGTTGAGAAATCTAGGGCATAGTAATTATGTGATTTCTCTTCTATTAGTAACTGCTTGTGAGTGCTTTTTACTTCTTTAGATTAGGATCTTCTTTTACTTAGGTTATTAGTGTTCTTCTTCATCAAACAACTACCAATGCATAAACCATAAAGAGACAAGAGACACAAAATATAGGCTATGAACTAGGACCAAAACCTCTCACTCTTTGAGAGGAAAACCCGAACAAATTCTTCTTCTTATAGAGATTCCAATTGACGAATACCAAGATCAAGACCCTTGACCTATCTGCCACTCCAAGACCAAGACACAAGATCCTTAGTCAACGATAGTCAACCTTCTGCTCCTTCCTTCTTCTTGACTTCTTCTTCAACCTTGGCTTGCTTTAGACTTTCGACCTTCTTCCACTTCAGCTCCCTAGGAGGACTGCACCACTGTTGCAACAAACTTCTCCTCTCCTCGGCCTTCACTGCTGCAATATATTAACTTTCGGCCTTCCTCCACTTCAACTCCCTACTGCTACAATATATTAACTTTCAGCCTTCTTCCACTTCAACTCCCTACTGTTGCAACAAACTTCGTCCTTACTGCTGTAATAGACTTCTAGTACAGATAGGTGTTTTCTGCCCTTGAAACAGTCCCATAAAGTACCCTAAGAACCTCGCTCTTCCTGTCCTTTACTTCGCTAGTTATGAGAGGCTTCTATCTCCCTTTCTCGCACTTCTGTCCACTGCAGACCATCACAAAAAACTTCACTGAAATCTGCCTTCTGAAATGAGGCCGAGCTGCCTATAAATAGTTGTTTGCCTCTGTATATGAGCCGACATGAGTGTATGTGAGCCGACATGTCCTTTGGGGAATTTACATTATTCTTTTTGAAGCTGACATGAGGAGGATACTTTGCTTGGTCTTGGAGGGCTATTTATACTTATCTAATGACTCATATAAAATGTAGTATGCCCAAGAAGGGTCCTTCATACATGACATAGACTCAAATTGACTTTTATGACAAATCCTAAAGGCTCTCAATGGGAGCCATCACTAAAAATAAAATTCCTTGCTCATGAAACCAATGAGACAAGCATAATAATAATTTTATTTTTCTTCTTTTCATTAATTACATAAAATCACAATTACACATGTCATTATGAAGACTGAACCTAGTTACTTTTCAACACGGCCTTCTAATTTATATTTGAATCAAAGAATGAAAAGTAAGTTTTTATTACTATTACAATGACTTATTAAAGCATGGGTTTCATGCTTGGGTCATCATTTTATAGGTAAAAGTCCCCATTGTGGACTTCTAGGTTTTATACTGAGTCATTAGAGTCATTGTCCATTTAATGTGACCCTTCTTGGGCTTTTGTATCATGTAAAAAGAATTATTATTGAGTAAAAAATGTATTTTGTCACCTCCACACCAAGTCGGCCCTAACTTGATGAAGTCGGCCTACAAGAGGACAATTCGACCCACAAAAGAGGCTATATATACAAGAGCAGTTCGATCTATTTGGACATCAACTCAACAAGTTCGATACACATCAAGGAAGTGCATAAAAAGTGCGAAGTTCAAGGGGAAGAAGGAAGAAGTACAAGTCGAAGTTTCTGGGCTATCTCTCTCTCTCTTTTATGCGAAGTTACTGGGCTATTTGTTGGATCGAAGTTCTGCTGTTGGGAGGGTCGAAATTCTGAAAGTGCTGTGTCAAAGATTTTGCTGCTGGAAGGTCGAAATTATGGATTTCTGGGTTGAAGTGCTGCTATTGCAAGGTCGAAGAATTAGATTGAAGTCGTTGGAAGGAAGGGCTGACTTGGTGGTTGGAGGAGGTCTGTGTCTAGGTTGAAGAGTCTTGGATTATCTTGTCTTAACTACTGAAGGAAGAAGTTTGACTGGGTTTTCCCCTAGATAGGGGTTTTTCCCTGGCAGAGTGCCTACATCTTGTGTCTCTTGTTCTTGTGATCTTCATACACACATAATTTGGTAATTGCTTGATGAAAGATAATATAATAAAGATATAAAAGAAGCCAACATAATTCACAAGTAATTATCAAGAAAGAGAAATCTAACCCTAATTCTACTAGCATTGATTTCTCAACATGGTATCAGAGCTAAGGTCAAGGAAGATTGGAGATCACTCTATTGGCTTGAAAGAAAGGACTACTCCCTCTATGATAAGATACTTGAAAATGGGATTCAACATTGCAGGAAGTTGGATCAAAAGGATCATCTACAACTTATTCAACAAGGTCAAAGACAAAGGGTTTTTGGCTGCACTCACAGGTTCACTCAATGATGACAATGCATGGATTATTGATAGTGGAGCATCAAGACACATGACAGGAGATAGCAAACAACTTCATACTCTATCAAAGGAACAATCTTCTCATGTAGTGGAATTGGGAGACAACAAAAGCTATGTTGTTAAAGGCCTGGGATCAACTTCTTTAAAGCTAGACAATGGAGCAAAGCTACATCTCAACAATATACTATATGTTCCAGGTTTGAAAAAGAATTTACTTTCAATTTCTTGCTTAGAAGATAAAGGTGATAGAGTTTCTTTTGTAGATGGAAAGGTTTTGGCTTGGGGTAAAGATTCAAGCATTGATAAAGCTAGAGTTATTGGAATTCGTGAAGGAAGTTTATATAGAGTATTAACACTATCTCCTTAAGCCCTACTTCACATGGAAATCAATCCCATTGAACTATGGCATAAAAGATATGGACATTTACATTACAAGGTTATTCCCTCTCTCAACAAATTGGTAAATGGAATTCGCAATATTAAAGAAGATCGTGAAGGAATATGCCTTAGGAAAGAATACAAGGAAACCATTTACAAGCAGTGAAACAAGGTCTAAAGAAATATTGGACCTTATCCATTCAGATGTGTGTGGGCCTATGTTTGACAAATCACTTGGAGGTCATCTTTATTATGTAACTTTCATTGATGATCACTCTAGAAAGACATGGCTCTATCTACTCAAAACAAAGGACGAAGTATTTGAAAACTTCAAGGAATTTAGGTCTGAAGTAGAAACCTTAACCGAAAGAAGAATAAAGACTTTGAGATCCGATAATGGTGGAGAATACACTTCAAAAGAAATAATTGCATATTGCAAAGAAGCAGGAATTAAGAGGGAGCTCGTTGTTCCCTACAATCCCGAACAAAATGGAGTTGTAGAAAGGAAGAATAGAACACTTGAAGGTTGTATTTGAACAATGATTTTTGATCAAGACATTCCTAAATTTCTATGGGTAGAAGCTGCAATCACTGTTGTATATATACAAAATAGAAGTCCTTATAGAATCCTCGATAATATGACACTCGAAGAAGCATTCACAGGAAGGAAGCCATGTGTGGACCATCTCTGAATCTTTGGATGTCTCGCCTACATCCATGTTCTGAAGGACAAACGAAAGAAGCTATATTCTACAAGCATTAAAGGGATTTTTGTTGGCTACAGTCTTTCTTTAGAGGCATATAGAATCTACGTCAAGGAAGAGAGACATATTGAAGTAAGCAGGGACGTTATATTTGATGAAAATCATGCTTACAAAAGATCCAAAGATATTCCTATTGATTCCGATGACGAAGACATACCACTATTTGAAGAAGAAGAGCACCATGCCAATCCTACTACAAATCAAGAAGAAGAAGAAGAAGGACCAAGTGAGTCCATTCAACCTATGATCATACTCGACACAAGGAAAAGGCCAAATTCATTAAAAGTTACTCTTGAAGATGCCGAAGGACATGGAGCTGCGAAAGGAACTTTTAGAGAAAGCAAAAGACCAAAAATATATTCTGGATATGCTGCATACATGACAAAACTAATAGAAGCTGAACCAACTACATTTGAGGAAGCTGCTCATCAAGAAGTATGGAAGAAGGCTATGCAAGAAGAATATCAATCCATCATGAAGAATGGGGTTTGGGAAATCATTCCTAGACCTAGTAACAAATCGGTTGTCAATTCTAAGTGGATCTACAAGATCAAGCACGCTGTTGATGGAAGCATAGACAAGTACAAAGTTAGATTTGTTGCAAGGGGTTTCTCTCAAAAGGAAGGCATAGACTATGTATTGGGTCCCTATAATACTAGTGATTACCCCATTAATATTGTAGTTGCACCCCTTATTAATATTGTTGTGCCCCTATTATCCTCATATTGTTATTACTGTGCCCCATATAATCCCTCTATTGTTATTTTTGTGGCTTTATATTATTATTGTTAGGTCGGCTGGGTTATATTGTGACTCCTTAGACTCCTATATATAGAAAGGAGGTTTTGTCATTTGAATGATCGAAGAATTGTTCATTTATGTAATGTAAAGGAGGTTGCTCCCTCAAAGAGGCTGGATTCTAAAACGTTGATCTATCTTTTCTTGAGCTGGTTTCATAACATTTGGTATCAGAGCTTTGGATTCTAGGGTTTTGCTGCTCCAAACAGGTCATCGTGGCATTATCGCTATAACTTTTTTTCTGCGATGTTTCAGAAGCTAAAAAAAAACCCATTTGAGAAGAAATCGCACTGAATCTCGGGTCCGAATTTTAGATCTTTTCGCGCTATATTTGCGGAGATATGAGCTGAGGGAAAGAGTGTCATCATGGTGGTAGTTGACAGACTTACCAAGTATGCACACTTTTGTGCATTATCACATCCATTTAAAGCCAGTACAATATCTACTGCATTTATGGAAACAATTCAAAAGCTACATGGAAACCCAAAGATTATTGTAAGTGACAGAGATCCCATTTTCACTGGAAATTTTTGGACAGAATTATTTTCTTGTCTTGGTACTCAGTTAGCTCATAGCTCATCTTATCATCCTCAATGTGATGGGCAAACTGAGATAGTAAACAAATGTTTGGAAGGATATCTTCGTTGCTTTGTATCTGATAAACAGACACAATGGGTCAAATGGTTGCCTCTAGCTGAATGGTGGTATAACACTTCCTTCCATACAACAACAAAAATGACCCCATTTATGGCACTTTATGGATATCAGCCACCATCCATCACATCATATTTAAGAGAAAATTCTAAGGTTCAAGCAGTGGAACATCACATCGAACATCAACAAGTCCTCCAACTCTTAAAGGATAACCTCGTGTTGGCACAAAATAGAATGAAACAACAGGTAGATCAACATCGCAGCGAAAGAAGTTTTGATGTAGGTGATTGGTATTCCTACAGCTACAACCATATAAGCAAATGTCCCTCAAGCAAGCTAAGAAGGATAATAAATTATCACCAAAGTATTATGGTCCGTACAAGGTGTTGCAAAAGATTGGTACTATGGCATACAAATTGGAGCTTCCTGCAACTTCTCGATTGCACCCAGTTTTCCATGTTTCATGTTTAAAGAAGGTTATAGGCGACAAGCTCCTAGTTCAAACAAGATTGCCAGAACTTGACGAGGAAGGGAAAATGATATTGGAACCGGAAGCAGTCACAGAAACAAGAACTCGACAGCTACGAAATCGATCAATTTCGGAGTATCTTATCAAGTGGAAGAACGTATCCGCTGAAGATTCCACATGGGAGGATGAGAATTTTATACAGAAGCATCCAGAACTACTCAAGCGTTGAGGACAACACTTTTTTGAAGGAGAGGGGCATGTTGGGTCCCTATAATACTAGTGATTACCCCATTAATATTGTAGTTGCACCCCTTATTAATATTGTTGTGCCCCTATTATCCCCATATTGTTATTACTACGCCCCATAGAATCCCTCTATTGTTATTTTTGTGGCTTTATATTATTATTGTTAGGTCGGCTGGGTTATATTGTGACTCCTTAGACTCTTATATATAGAAAGGAGGTTTTGTCATTTGAATGATCGAAGAATTGATCATTTATGTAATGTAAAGGAGGTTGCCCCCTCGAAGAGGCTGAATTCTAATACGTTGATCTATCTTTTCTTGAGCTGGTTTGATAACACTATGAAGAAATCTTTGCACTTACTGCAAGATATACTACTATAAGATCTTTGGTTTCGTTGGTTGAAAAAATGGGATGGAATATCCATCAAATGAATGTAAAAACAACAGTTTTGAATGGGATCATCGATGAAGAAGTATATATTGAACAACCTGAAGGCTTTGAAATAAATGGCAAAGACACTCATGTTTGTAGACTCAAGAATGCCCTGTATGGTTTGAAGCATGCTCCTAGGGCATGGTATGCAAGAATGGATGCATACCTTCTAAGAATTGGTTTCGTCAAGAGTTCTGCAAATCCAATTCTCGATATCAAGGTTGTGGATAATGAGCTAGTCATTATTCTACTATATGTGGATGATCTATTTATTACAGGTGTAGAGAGAAGGATACAAGAATGCAAGAAGATGTTGGCAGCCGAATTTGAGATGAAGGATCTGGGTCTAATGCATTATTACCTAGGATTGGAAGTATGGCAGAAACTTGGGGAGATTTATTTCGGGCAAGGAAAGTATATAATTAAGTTGTAGAAATTCGGTATGATGGATTTAGAGCTCATGACTACTCCCATGATCACCAATCTCAAGAAGTTAAGAAGCTCTGACTCAAGTCTCGTAGATCCTACCTCCTATCGAAAGTTGGTGGTTTCTCTGATGTATCTGGTAAACACTAGACTAGATACATGTTTTGATGTGAACATTCTTAGTCAATTTCAGTTGGAGCCTAGTCATGATCATTGGATAGCTACCAAGTATATATTGATATCTACGAGGTACTATTAATCACTGCCTAAAGTATGATAGCAAGGAAGTCAAGCTTGTCAGACCAGGAGGTAACTCCTCAAATGTAACCGTATTATTCATTCAAGTTGTTCATTATTATATAAGAGGGAGTGACTGTCCAGTTCATCTCCCGATGACTCTCCATTTTCTCTATTATTTATTTACACTAATTATAGTTGTTCACCCAATCCCTATGACTAGGTGTCAACATTCCCCCCTTAATCTGAAGGGATGTTGGTGAGTCCAAGCATCGTTCTGAATCTTTCAAGCTTTTCTCTTCCAATCGCTTTGGTGAAGATCTCTGCGATCTGCTTATTAGTGGAACAATGGCGAAGATGGATTGTTTTGGCCTCAACATGATGTCGAATGAGATGATATTTTGTATTGATGTGCTTCGTTCGATCATGGAACTTTGGGTTCTTGGCCAACTTTATTGCCGAGGTATTGTCAATCATGAGTGGAGTTGATTGTACTTGTTTTACCTGCAAATATTCCAGAATTTTCTTGAGCTACACAATTTCTTTTGTTGCCTCAGTTGCTGCCACATATTCTGCCTCTGTTGTGGAATTTGTTGGAACTGATTGCTTGCGTGATCTCTAGGAGACAACTCCTGATCCAAGACTCATAGCATAACCCGAAGTAGATACCCCAGTTTCTTTGTCTCCATCGAAGTTTGAATCAGAGTATCCAATCAAGCTGAAGTCGTCCACCTGTGTATACTTGATTCCAAAGTCTTGAGTTCCCTTCAAGTACTTTAGAACTCTTTTTGCAGTAGACCAATGTCCCTCACAAGGCTTTTGCATAAACCTCGAGAGGATTCCAACAACAAACGAAATGTCTGGGTTGGAAGTAGTTAGGTAGTCAAGACTTGCTACAAGCTGTCTATAATTTGTTGCATTCTCAAATTCTTTTCCTTTAATGGATGTGAGCTTTAAGTTTTTTTCCACTAGAGTAGTCAGAGAATTGCATTCATTCATGCCAAACCTATTCAACAGATCTCCAATGTACTTCTTTTGAGAAAGGAATATGGACTTCAAATGTTGAGTTACTTCAATACCAAGATAGTAATGAACATAGCCCAAATCAGTCATTTCAAAACCTTTCCTCAATTCCTTCTTTATGGATGCAATGTAGCTCTCATTGTTCCCTGTCATCAAAAGATCATCTACATATACCACAAGATATACAACTGTTTTGCCAACCTTCTTGACAAACAAAGTTGCATCATCAAGATCATAATGTTTGAAATTGAGTTTCAGAAGATGCTCAGTTAGTTTTTCATACCAGGCTCGCGGTGCTTGTTTGAGGCCATACAAGGATTTCACAAGTTTGCATACTTTATGTTCATGTCCTTTTACAACAAATCCTTCAGGCTGGGACATAAAAACATTTTCTTTTAGATCTCCATTCAAAAAAGCAGTTTTTACATCCATTTGATGGACTTTCCAACTGTTCTGAGCTGCTAGGGCAAAGAGTGTCTGGATGGTAGCCCATTTTGCTGTGGGGGCAAAAGTCTCCTCATAATCGACCCCTTCCTTCTGTGCAAAACCTTTTGCCACAAGCCTGGCTTTGTGCTTGTCAAGTGAGCCATCAAATTTATACTTGTTCTTGCAGACCCACTTGCAACCAATTGGTTTGGTTCCCAATGGAGGATCGACCATCTTCTAAGTGCCATTTTTTATCAAGGCATCATACTCCTTTTGCATTGCTTCTTTCCATTCATCATGAAAAACAACTTCTTTGAAGGAAGTTGGTTCAAAATCTGTAGACAAATTCAATTCACAATCATAAGAAACATCCATATCAACAGGTGAATCAGAGTCATCTACATCACCTCCATTTTGCTGGGTTGAATTTCTAGTTCCTGTCTTTCCAACCTCATCAGGATGAACACTTTCAAGTGTCTTTGTCAACCACTTTGGGGGACCTTTTTGAGATGGTCCAGGCTGCTCCGTTGATTGAGTTGGGACTGAATCAAGATTGAGTCTCCCAATTTTGTCAATCACATCACTCAAAGTATCATCCGTTGTTGGAGTTTCATGCGGGGGAGAGAGTGCTTCAGAAGAAGATTCCACAGGTTGATCTAGTATAGGAATCCCCCCTTCAAGATGTGGAATCTGATTATCAAATTCTTGAAATGATTTTGCATTTGCGAATCTATCCAAGCGATCAAGTTGTCGCTCAACAACATTGTCAGTTTTGGATGATTCAAGAAAGATTACATCTCTAGATACAACAAACTTTTTATCATCATAGAGACGGTATGCTTTGGAGGTGTTTGAATACCCCAGGAAGATACACTTACAACTTCTTGCACCAAGTTTGTTTCTATGTACCTTTGGTATCAAGGCATAACATGTGGAACCAAAGACCTTGAGATGCTTTACTGAAGGAATGTGCCCATACCACATTTCATAAGGAGTCTTGTTTTTAATAGCATTAGATGAACATCTATTCTTTACATATACAACACATAGAACTGCATCAGCCCAAAACATCAACTTTACATTTTTGAAAAACATCATGGAGCGCACCATATTTAAGATTGTCCTATTCATTCTTTCAGCTACTCCGTTCTATTGGGGATTATGAGGCACAATTGTTTGATGTTTGATACCATGTTGGTGAAGATAGTTTTCAAATTCATTTGAAGTGTATTCTTTTCCATTATCAGTGCGAATAGAGCCAATATGAGATTGTGCATCATTATCAATCTATGTATGAAAGTTCTTGAATGTTTGAAAAGCATCAGATTTGTTCTTCAATAAATAAACCCAACACATTCTGGTGTAGTCATCAATAAATGTCATCATATATTTATTTCCATTTGCAGAAGGAACAGGCATTGGACCACATAAATCTGAATGAATGAGTTCAAGTTTTCTATGTGCTTTGGAATGTGAATCATGAAAAGACTATTTGCTATGCTTTCCTACAATGCAAGCATCACATTGTTTAAGTTTCCTAGGAATTGTAGGCAAACCAGTAACACCATTTTTCTTCAACAAGTGGAGGTTGTCATAGTTCAAGTGTCCAAATCTAGCATGCCATAATAAACTTGATGGAAATGTACCTTCTTCATAATGAGAATTGTATGAGAAATTTTGTGCACGAGAAGAGGTACCCTGCAGCTTGAGAAGCCTTTCTTCTTCTATCCCCATCATGACAAGTGAGTGGTCTGATGCTTTTCTCACCTCAAGCTTGCCATCAAACATATGAATGGAGTGTCCTTGTTGGCGGATGTGGACCAAGGACAACAAGTTTCTCCTCAGCTGTGGGAGATATAAAACATGATGCAGAAGAAAGTCTGGAAGACCAGGCAATTTAAGCCTGATTGTACCAAGCCCTGATGGCTTGAGTTTTGATTTGTCTGCAAAGTATACTGCTCCATCAACATTGTTAGTAAATTCTTCAAACAAATCTCTTCTAAAAGTCGTGAGGTAAGTTGCTCCTGAATCAAACAACCAATCATTTTTCCAAGAAGCAAGTGAAACATTAAATAAGTCTTCATTTACTCCAATATTACAGTGTGCCACGACATAGTGAGCGGATTCAGGTGCTATACCTTTCTCTTTGTCATTAGTTTTACCTTTGGGTTGGTTTCTTTCATGCTCAATTCTGTCCCAAGGCAACTTGCATGTGGATGCATCATGTGATCCATCTCTTTTGTAGCGTATGCAGTGCAAATCTGACTTTTCTCCTTGAGAGTTTCTGCCCCCCTGCCTCTGAAATTTCTTCCTCTTCCTCTTCGACCACCTTTGCCTCTCGAAGAATCTTGAGCAAGATTCTTCTCTCTATGTGCAAGGCACACAACCTCTTCAGAACACTGAGGAGCTGTCTTCTTCCCAAAATCTTTCTCTCTTTCAACAATTTTTTTCACAAGGGAGTCAAAGGTAATATCTTTGAGGTTTCCATTTGTTTGCAATGACTCAAGATAATTTGAGTAAGTGGGATAAAGTGCCTTGAGAAAAGCTATCAGAGGAATGTCTAGTTCAACATTAGTGACTTTGATATCATGCATAATAGATTTTACTTCTGATGCAAGAGCAAGAGGATCATTATTTTGTAATTCAAGGGTGAACAATTTAATCATGAGTTGAACAACTTCAAGTGCAGAGTGTGAGTCATAGAGTTCCTTCAGTTTTTGTAAGGCTTCGAAAGCATTTGAAAATGGCGAAATATGGTGACTCACCTATTCATTTATTAATGTTGCAATCAATGCATAAGCCTTGCTGTTCTTATTTTCCCAAATGGCGAATTCCTTGTCTGAGGTAGGCTGTTCTGGCTCTTTGTCTCCATTTCCAATGCACTCCTTTCCACAACTCACTGTAAATGAGAGTGTGTTTGATTTTTCGAGACCACTCAGGATAGTTCTCCTTCCCATTGAGAACCACTCCCACAACAGATATCAATGAGTGCATTTTAAAAATATGTACTGTGTAAAAAAAATCGCTCTTCTGCTGGTAAAAAAAATGATGCAGGAGGTTGACAAAAATGAGGTGGTAGTCTGTAATTCGACTACTGGTTAACTTTGTAACCAATCAGCTGCGCTTAAATCTAGTTCTGTACGTGGATTTTCCCCCTGAGGGTCCCGCTTATCTGACCAATCACTGTCGGTCCCTCGTTGACTTCTCCTTTTATCAAGCGCTTCAATCCGCGCCGTTGATCTCACTTCTCCAGATCCAACGGATATTGCGTCGTCCGCTCACCAACTAACCCAGACGATCTCCACCGTCGATGTGACCCATCCAATCAAACGGCTGTTGCACAATCTCGTGGAAATCTTGCACGACTGATATCAGGTCGAGAGCGCGTGAGAAAAGTGGTTTTCCCATGCTACGTGTCGCCTGCTAAGGTTAATCGCATGAATTTTAGGAATACCATTTACAGCCTTTAGGGCGCGCGAGATACCGCTTCCCACTTATCAATACCACCCACGTGCTTAATTCATACTTTTAATAAAGGCACTTAAGGAAAGGTTTAGCGCTTAAACTCAGTATTAACGCTTAACACTAATTGACTGTGATTTATAAATAAAATGTATGAATAGAGAAAAATACCTGATTAGGGTCCAGAACGCCGATACATAGTCATAAGAGAATTTCATTCATTGCACCCATGTTTAACACTATGAAACCAAGAGAGTGATGAAACCATGAGAGGTATATCGGTAGGTAGCATGCATGCAGGCGTGGGAGTGATACCTCAACTGCGCTTGTGGAGCAGTTGCCTCACATAGCCAGCCGAACATTTGCAGCAGTTGCTAGAGAGAGGCAGCAGTTGCGAGAGAGGGGAAAACCTGCAAGAGGTCAGTTCTACAAAATAGGCAGAAGGGAGTTACAAAGCAGAGAGGGAAGCCAAAAATGGCGCTGGCTCTGATACCATGTCAGACCAGGAGGTAACTCCTCAAATGTAATCGTATTATTCATTCAGGTTGTTCATTATTATATATAAGAGGGAGTGATTGTTCAGTTCATCTCCCGATGACTCTCCATTTTCTCTATTATTTATTTACACTAATTACAGTTGTTCACCCAATCCCTATGATTAGGTGTCAACAAAGCTGACAAGTTTTACAGATTCTGATTGGGGTGGCAGTGAGACTGATGGAAGAAGCACTACTGGTGGATGTTTTAGTTTGGGGTCTGCGATGATTTCATGGATGAGTAGAAAACAAGATCCTGTTGCTTTAAGTAGTGCTGAAGCTGAGTATGTGGCTGCATGTGAAGTAGGAAAGGAGGCTGTATGGTTAAGGAAGCTTCTATCAGATTTGTTTGAAAAACCTCTAAGTCCTACAGTGATAAATTGCGATAATCAAAGCAGCATTAAGATGTCTGAAGATCCTGTGTTCCATGCAAGGACGAAGCATATCAACAATAAGTACCACTATATTAGAAGTTTGGTACAAGATGGGATTGTGAAGCTACAATATGTTCCGACCGACGAACAGGTAGCTGATGTGTTGACAAAGTCTCTTCCTAATAAGAAGTTTGAATATTTGAGAAGCATGCTTGGTTTGGTTGATATTACTGATTTCGTTAATGAAAGGTGTTTGGAAGAGACTTGAGGAGGCATCTTGTGTGATACAAAATGCTTGGGAGGACATCTGGCCGACATATGTGGTGATGTCTATATCCCAAAGTAGGGAGCGTGGCGTTAGTCACAGAGCTTTGACCTTGTATTACACACCTAGATCCCTCAGTTAGTGTAGAAATTTCTCATTTCCCACCCCGGTTTTCAGTTTCTCCTTATTTCTCCCATATAGTTAAATGCCCTTTTCCATAACCATACATTTAACAAGCTGGAAAAAATAAATTTGCTCAAAACACAAATTCTGGAAATTTTACAGAATGCTGGAAATTGCAGAAATAAAAATCAGCAGTAATAAACAACCATTAAAACACATTTAAACACTGAGATTTTTGGTCAATGTGACCCTGGAAAAAACCCCCTACAACTCTTGGGGAAAACCAGTTTGAGAGCTCTTCTTTATTTCTGAAAATTGCCTTTTTACTGTGAGAAATATTCAGCAAAAAATCAGCAAGCAAATTTACAACTTATCTCTTTTCCCATGCCTCAAGCAAACTGGAAATTACAGCAAACAGGACAACAATAAATGCTGTACGGCCTCCTCGATTTTCATGCCCACTTTCAGCATTAAATGCTGCTGTATGGCCCTCGTTGTGTGCAGAAAAACCAGCAAATTGCTCCTCGATTTTTGTGCAAACCACTCGAAAATCGTGCCAAAATCTGCCTTCCACTGTGTGCTGAATCAGCTGTACAAATCCGCTCAACTGCTGCCTTGGAATGTGTGCCAAGCTACTGTCTCCTCCTCCCTGCTCAGAAATCTCTCTTGCTCTCTTGCTCTCCTTCTCCCAATTTGCTCATGAAAGAATGAATGACCTTTTCCTCCTTTTCCTCCTTTAATCTAACCCCAAATGACTTTTGGGTGATTCCTAAATCTAATGGCTGAAATAGATTTAGATCAATGGCTGAGATTAAATGCTCATTTAAATCTCACTTTCTATTTTTTAATTCACCCCACTTTAATAAAGACCCACTTAGTCATTTATTTCCAAAGTCACTTTTCCTTTCTAATTTTTCATTGACTTTATAAAAGTCACTTTAAAATTAGACTTAGTAACTTTATCACTTAAAGTCACTTTTAAATTAGATTTAACTTTATAAAAATTATAAAGTTACTTTAGGAGAAAAATTAAATTATTTTGGACACTTTTCTCTAGGCCAAAGATCAAAGCCTAAGGGAACCACCTGTCCTCCGGTACCAAATTTCAACACTCCCTCTTACCGAGGAAGGTGTTCCTCACCACACCCATCTTGTCTTTGAAGTAGACATGCTTGCCCCGTGGTAAGGCTTTGGTAAGAATATCTGCAACCTGCTCATCAGTGGAAATATACTCAAGCTTCACAGCTCCCTTCTGAACATAGTCTCTGATGAAATGATATCTGATCCCGATATGCTTTGACCTGTCATGAAATACTGGATTCTCCGTGAGTTTAATGCAACTCTGATTATCACAATAAATCACTGAAGGTCTCAACGGCTGACCAAATAAGCCAAACAACATCTTGCGAAGCCAGATAGCCTCACAACTAGCTAGACTGGCTGCCATATACTCTGCTTCCGCTGAACTCAGTGCTACTGACTACTGCTTCCGGCTGAACCATGACACTACTGCTGAACCCAACCCAAAACAGCACCCTGAAGTGCTCTTCTTATCAGAAGCACACCCTGCCCAATCAGAATCAGTGTATCCTGCCAATCTCACTCCATCTCCCTGCCTGTAGTCCAGACCATAATCCACTGTCCCCTGCAAGTACCGCAAAATGTGTTTTGCAGCCACCCAGTGAACCTTCCTAGGCTCACACATAAACTGACTCATCGTGTTGACTGCAAAACAGATATCTGGTCTAGTGTTGACCAAATACATCAAGGAACCAATCAGCTGCCTGTACAATGTGGGATCCACCAACTCGGAATCCGAAGCATGAAGCTTCTTCCAGTTGGTGATCATCGGTGTCGACATGGGTCTATAATCCTCCATGTGGAATCTGCTAAGGATGTCCAAAATATACTTCTCCTGCCCCAGGAAGAAATGCCCCTCCTCCTGCCACACCTCCAAGCCCAAAAAGCAATGCATCAAGCCGATGTCCTTCATCTCAAACTCCGTCGCAAGATCTCTCTTGCAGTGCTCTATGAGTCTCTCTGCACATGTAATGGCCAAGTCATCCACATACAACACCAGAATGAGAGGCTCCTCACCAATCACAATAAAGTAAAGGTTCGGATCTGCCTCACTCTTTGTGAAACCCATCCCCTGCAAGTATGTATCTATCCTGGAGTACCAAGCTCTGGGAGCTTGCTTCAGGCCATAAAGGGCCTTCTTCAGTCTGCACACATGGGACTCCTTCCCATGCACCTCAAAGCCCTGTGGCTGCTTAATGTACACCTCCTCCTGTATGAAGCCATTGAGAAATGCAATCTTCACATCCATCTGGTGGATCTTCCAACCCATCTCTGCTGCTATCGATATAATGGAGCGGATCGAAGTATATCGAGCCACGGGAGCGAAGGTCTCCTCATAATCAACTCCCTCTACCTGGGAGAACCCTCTAGCCATAAACCTTGCTTTGAATTTCTCAATGCTGCCATCTGCAGCATGCTTTACCTTGTAAAGCCATCTGGAAGTAACCACAGATTTGCCCTCAGGCCTCGGCACCACCTCCCAAACATCATTCTTCATGATAGAAGAATACTCCTCCTGCATGGCCTCTCTCCAGACCTGCTGGCTAGCTGCCTCCTCATAGCTAGAAGGCTCAGAGTCAAGGATGCTGGTAACCATCGCCATATAGCTACAAAACCTCTCAGGTGGTCTACTCTCTCTGACCGGCCTCTTCGGCTCAGTAACAGATGTGGCATCTCTCAAGGTGTCTTGAAGCCACTTGGGCTTCCTCTTCCCTGAGCGCACTTCTCCCACCGGAGAATGAAACTCCTCCTCCTCATCATCATCAGGAGCCTGAACTCCTCACTGTCTGTCTGCTGTCCTCTTACCTGCACTTGAACTTGTAGAAGCTGAGGTACCATGTGCACTGTCCATCAGTGGACTCCCTAGTGAACTGCTCTGCATGCTGCCCGGAGCACCACCCCTCTGGCTCGGTGAGCCACTGCTCACTGACGGACTTGACATCCTCATAGATGTACCTCCTGATCCTCCTGATCCTCCTGATCCCTGCCCACTGGATCCCTGCGACTGACTCAACTGCTGCTGAGGGTTTGGCTGATCCAGATACTCTAACTCCCGTGACCTCCTAAAGGCCCTGTCCTCCTCGAACTTCACATCCCGTCTGACAACAACTCTCCTCTGTGCAGGAATGTAAATCCGAAAGGCCTTTGAGGTCTCACTGTAGCCCACAAAGATACCCTTCTCTGTGGTGGGCTCTAGTTTGGTCCTCTTCTCCTTGGGTATATAGGAGTATGTAATGCATCCAAAGATATGAAGATGACCAATATCAGGTTTCTTCCCAGAGAAAGCCTCCTCCGGAGTCATGGGCCCCAAGGCACGATGCGGACTCCTGTTCTGCAAGTAAACAGCTGTGTTGCAGGCCTCTGCCCACAAGAACAATGGCAACCCTTGATCATGTAACATGGCTTTGGCAGCCCCATGATGGATCTGTTCTTCCTCTCTGCAACCCCGTTCTGCTGGGGGTTGTAAGGAACAGTGAACTCCCTCCTAATGCCTGCCTCCGCACAATAGTCAACAAACTCTCCAAGGGTGTACTCTCCTCCATTGTTCGACCTCAGGGACTTGATCTTTCGACCTGTCTGTGTCTCCACAAGAGCTCTGAACTCCTGAAACCGCTTGAAGACCTCACTCTTGGTCTTCAAAAAATAAATCCAGGTCCTCCTGGAGTGATCATCAATGAATAAAACATAGTACTCATATCCACTCAAGGAAACATGAGACATCCGACCGCTCACATCGGAATAAATCAAATCAAGTATCCCAGTCGCTCTGCTGTCGCTGCTGGGAAAAGGGGATTTGGCAAACTTACCCATCGCACACCCTCTGCAAGTATCAAAGTGATCAGTACTGAAATCTGGCACACCTGTAGTGATCTCCCGCAATGTCCTCAAGGCTCCATGATACATATGTCCCATCCTGCGGTGCCAAATCTCACACAGCTCAGAACTGCTAGCTTTGCTGTCGGTACTACTGCTCAATTCCAAAAGGGGCTGGAATGCAAACTTGTACACCTTTGGATGGCGTACACCTATCACTCTAGTTGAATCAGCTGGAGTGCCCCTGGGATACATCAACACCTGTCCTGACTCCTCCCCTGAACAGTACCTCATATCCTCTGTCCTCCAAAGCTGAGACGGATATGAGGTTCTTCCTCATCCCTGGCACATAAAGAACATCTGACACTTTCAAGGGAGGTTTGGACTCCCTCTGAAATGTCAGTGTCCCCACCCCGACTGCTCTAACAACTCTGTCATCACCGAGTACTACCTCTATATCAGTGCCACTCTCTGAAAGCTCTGAGAAGTACTCACGGACTCCTGTCATGTGACGTGAAGCCCCACTGTCCACATACCAGATACCTGAAGATGCTCCGCTAATCGAGGGAAAAGCATGCTCCCTCTGAACCTGTGTGGCAGGTGATCCTGCACTAGAGGACTCACACGTAGTGAACGCAAACTCCTGGTCAAAACGACCTACAAAGTCCTCAATCTCTGCTGAAACTGCCACGTCCTGGTTCTTCCCCTTCTTCTTCTTCTTCTCCGGACACACAACTGCATAATGTCCCATCTTTTGACAATTCCAACACTTCACCTTGGAATAGTCCTTCTGTGTGTTCCCTTGTTTACCTTTACCTTTGCATTTGCCCCCACCACTGCTTGTGGAAGCCTGCTTCTTCCCTTTGCCTTTCTTGCCTCCTGCCACCAGTGCTACATCCTCATCCTGCTCAACTGGCTTGGCTGCCCCAAGCTGACCTTTCCTGATCTCTGTCTGAATGCAATCATCCCAAAACCTCTCCCATGTGGGAAGGGTCTCACGTCCACAAACCCCATCAGCAAAGTTCAACCATGAACGGGGGAGGCCATTCACTGCAAACTGCACCAACTCAGTGGGTGGAATGGCCTCTCCAATCGCTGCCAACTCATCTCTCACATTAGTAATCTTTGTGAGATATCCAACTGCACTATCATTACCCATCTTAATGTTCTTCAGCTTCTCCTTCAGGACCATCTTCCGGTTCTCATTGGTACTCTGGTAGAGATTGGACAATGCTGTCCACATCTCATGGGCATTGCTCTTTCCTCTCACATGAGGAATGCAATGGTCTTTGATTCCGTCTAGAATCAGCCTCTTACCCTTGTTCTTCTTTTTATTATAAGCTGTCAACTGAGTAGCATCAGTAGGCACAACAACAGGGTTCTGTGTGGTATGCACCATGATATCCTAGACTTCTGCCTCCTCAAAGATACTCTGCATTCTCTCCTTCCAAACGCTGTAATTTGTATGCCCATCTAGCCTATCCTCCACCCTCAATCCCAATGACATCCTGCTGTCCTAAAACTGAAAAACAGCACTGCTGTAGTAAAGATAAAACTGCTGTTTATGAAAAAAATCAGCTTGCTGGAATTTTCTGAGTGAAAAATTAGCAGCTGTAATTTTTCCTTTTGCTGTCCCAAACTGTCCTTCAGCACTCAAGCTCTAATACCATGTAGAAATTTCTCATTTCCCACCCCGGTTTTCAGTTTCTCCTTATTTCTCCCATATAGTTAAATGCCCTTTCCCATAACCATACATTTAACAAGCTGGGAAAAATAAATTTGCTCAAAACACAAATTCTGGAAATTTTACAGAATGCTGGAAATTGCAGAAATAAAAATCAGCAGTAATAAACAGCCATTAAAACACATTTAAACACTGAGATTTTTGGTCAATGTGACCTTGGAAAAACCCCCTACAACTCTTGGGGAAAATCAGTTTGAGAGCTCTTCTTTATTTCTGAAAATTGCCTTTTTACAGTGAGAAATATTCAGCAAAAAATTAGCAAGCAAATTTACAACTTATCTCTTTTCCCATGCTTCACAGCAAACTGGAAATTACAGCAAACATGACAGCAATAAATGCTGTACGGCCTCCTCGATTTTCGTGCCCACTTTCAGCATTAAATGCTGCTGTACGACCCTCGTTTTGCATGCAGAAAAACCAACAAATTGCTCCTCGATTTTTGTGCAAACCACTCCTCGAAAATCGTGCCAAAATCTGCCTTTCAATGTGTGCTGAATCAGCTGTACAAATCTGCTCAACTGCTGCCTTGGAATCTGTGCCAAGCTGCTATCTTCTTCTCCTCCTTGCTCAGAAATCTCTCTTGCTCTCTTGCTCTCCTTCTCCCAATCTGCTCATGAAAGAATGAATGACCTTTTCCTCCTTTTCCTCCTTTAATCTAACCCCAAATGACTTTTGGGTGATCCAAGTGACTTTTGGGTGATCCCTAAATCCAATGGCTGAAATAGATTTAGATCAATGGCTGAGATTAAATGCTCATTTAAATCTCACTTTCTATTTTTTAATTCACCCCACTTTAATAAAGACCCACTTAGTCATTTATTTCCAAAGTCACTTTTCCTTTCTAATTTTTCATTGACTTTATAAAAGTCACTTTAAAATTAGACCTAGTAATTTTATCACTTAAAGTCACTTTTAAATTAGATTTAACTTTATAAAAATTATAAAGTTACTTTAGGAGAAAAATTAAATTATTTTGGACACTTTTCCCTAGGCCAAAGATCAAAGCCTAAGGGAACCACCTGTCCTCCGGTACCAAATTTCAACAGTTAGCAAGTAAGCCTAATGGTACCTAGAGAGGCTGAAAGCTTTAGTCCATCTTAGTCCCACCCGCATAGATTGCCCTGGTCAGGAATCTAGTTCGTGGCACCTTGTGTGCTGAAGTTTTTCATAGTTCTTATGTTTTGAGATCTTCTTTGTACTTGTATATACATGTGTAATTTATGAATACCTCCCTAGTTAAGAGGGAGTGTTGAAGAATGTAACTAGGTTCGGTCTTCATATTTATATTTGACTCAAAGAATGAAAGATAGTTTTTTATTATTATTACAATAACTTATTAAAGCACGGGTTTCATGCTTGGGTCATCATTTTATAGGTCAAAGTCCCCATTGTGGACTTCTAGGTTTTATACTGAGTTATTAGAGTCATTGTCCATTTAGTGTGACCCTTCTTGGGCTTTTGTATCACGTAAAAAGATTTATAATTGAGTCAAAAAAACATTTTGTCACCTCCACACCAAGTTTGCGCTAACCTGATGAAGCCAGCCTATAAGAGGACAATTCGACCCACAAAAGAGGCTATATATACAAGAGCAGTTCGATCTATTTGGATATCAACTCAACAAGTTCGATACACATCAAGGAAGTGCAGAAAAAGTGTGAAGTTTAAGGGGAAGAAGGAAGAAGTATAAGTCAAAGTTTCTAGGCTATCTCTTTCTCTCTTTTATGCGAAGTTACAAGGCTATTTGTTGGATTGAAGTTCTGCTGCCAGGAGGGTTGAAATTCTGAAAGTGCTAAGTCGAAGATTTTGCTGCTGGAAGGTCGAAATTTTGGATTTGTTGGGTCGAATTGCTACTGCTGCAAGGTCGAAGATTTAGATCGAAGTTGCTGGAAGGAAGGGCTGACTTGGTGGTTGGAGGAGGTCTGTGTCTAAGTTGAAGAGTCTTGGATTATCTCGTCTTAACTACTGAAGGAAGAAGTTTGACTGGGTTTTCCCCTAGATAGGGGTTTTGCCCTGGTAGAGTGCCTACATCTTGTGTCTCTTGTTCTTGTGATCTTAATACACACATAATTTAGTAATTGCTTGATGAAAGATAATATAACAAAGATATAAAAGAAGCCAATATAATTCACAAGTAATTATCAAGAAAGAAAAATCTAACCCTAATTCTATGAGCATTGATTTCTCAACACAACACCCCATGATGCAAGTGTCCCATGCGCCTGTGCCAGAGATTTCCAATATCTCTACTTTGCTCACCACTTGCCTTGCTGCTCAAGGCTGCGCAAGACTCAACTTGCACCTTGTACATGTTCCTCATTCTCACACCTATTTGCTTCATAAATTGAAAAGTTAAGTGCTTGATGTACGCCTTACCTCTGCTGAAGATGACATCATATCCCTTGTCCTCAAGGGTGGCTACTGCAACTAGGTTCCTCTTTAGCCCTAGAACATAGAGAACATCTCAGAGATGGAGAGAGCTCCCAGACTCCCTCTCAAAGTTGACAGTACCAACTCCCTTGGTCTCATACTTGCCATTATCTCCAAGCTCGATATGAACCTGCATGTCCTTCTCCTCCAGCTGGCTGAAATACTCCCTGTTCTCGGTCATATGGAAAGAAACTCCTAAATCAATATACCACATGCTACTGCCTACTGAGCTTGCCATGCAAGCTATCAATGGGAAGTCTTTCTTAAACTGAGAAGCAAACCCACCTACCTCAACTAATGCAACAACATGATCCTTACCAGATCCCTTCTTTTGCTTTGGACACTTCGTAGCATAGTGCTTAAACTCATAGCAATGGAAGCATTTAATCTTGCTCAGATCCTTCTTCTTCTTGTCACCTTTCTGACTAGACTTGCCCTTCCCTTTTCCTTTCTTTCCCTTGTCTTTGCTTGCAAGAGAAAAATTCTCCTCGTCCTCGTTCTTGATTGATCTCCCTTCTCTAGCTTCTCTTCAAATCTCTTACTTATGTAGTCAGTCCAAAAGCTTTCCCAATTTGGAAAGTTCTCTCTCCCACTAACAACATCCTAGAACCCTTGCCAAGACTTGTGAAGTCCAAGTAAGGCAAAACTCACAAGGTCATGATCAGATACAACTTCTCCTACGCCACCTAACTCATCTTGAACTTGAGTGAACTTGGTAAGATATGTGGTGGTGGGATCTCCTTGTTTCATCCAGATATTCCTTAGCTTCTCCTTAAGAGCAAGCTTCCTGGTATCACTGTTACTCTAATATAATTTTAAGATGGCATTGAACATCTCATATGCTGTCTTCTACAATAATCCTCCTAGCCTTGACATCTGTTGACACCTAATCTTTGGGATTAGGTAAATCCATGTAAAATTGTAAATAGCAAAATAAAGGGAATTGGAAGACGAAGAGACATTGGGAGATGAAACCCAATAGTCTCCCTATCCATGTATATATCCATGTTCTATCTTAATGCAAAACATCAATTCATTCGGAGTTACTCCTGGCCTGACATGGTACCAGAGCCAACCCCATTTTAGCTTCCTTCTGCATTGTAACTCCTGCTAATTCCCTGCCATTTTCTTTTGTCCTTTTGCATTCTATTTTTTCCTGCTCATTCTCTGTGCTGATCCATGGAGTAATTATGTTGTTCATTATTTAAACACTGGTTGTGCGTTGAACATTCTTGCCGCCTACATTAATTCTGCTGCTCTATACATATTTGAAGACTATTCGTTGGATTGTACGTTGGTGTAGAATTCACAGTCTTGAAATTCTGTGTTGAATCAAACGATGAACACTTATGAAATTCTGCATTGAGTGAAGTTGATACATGCTGCCGTTGGTTGAGTCTTTGATAAGTCGTTGAATGATGCGTTGATATGGTGAATTGAATGCTGTTTGGTGCATTGTTGGAGGTATATATGTATTTTGCATGTGTATGAGTTGAATATGTTGGTGTGCACCGACTTAGGCGACCACACTGAGAGATCACGGTGGTTGGAAATTGGTGTGGTGAGCGTGGAACCATAGTTTGAATGTTGCTGTGTGTTGTTGCATACGCTATACATGTAGCAATGTTGCACGAAGTGGGGACAAAGCGGGGACGTAGAAGCGTCATTTTCCAAAAATCTAGGAAGCAAAGCGTCTGCTATATATATATATATTTATATTTTTTTGTATTTATCTCAAAACAAACATCCCAAATACCAAATTAGTTGTAGAAGACATGAAAACATGCATATTTTTGCATAATTCAAGGTAGATATAGCATCCATTGTACATTAATGATTAATTATTCGAGCATCAACCATTTAGATGCATCAACCATCTAGAATCTAGATTCTTCTCCTCTTGTCTAGCCTTTGCCTCTACCTCGATTGTCTAGGGATATTAGTCAACATTGCCCAATTTTGATCAAATTAGCTTATTCAAGACTTAAAATATGGTAGAAAAAGCTTAGCATGCTTGATCGATGATTTTGACTTGATTGAAAGGTAATTTTTTGCTAAGGACGTGCTGCGTGACAAAGGAGTTCAACAATTAACACCACCAACACTAGGGTACATATAGGGCTTGGTGATGTTGATTAAATGCTAATCGCATACCTTCATACTTGATATAATCTAATGAAATGCCACAATCCCATTGATCTTGAATTCCTGAAAACTGTTAAGTCTGCTGAATTTTGAATAGGATATGAAATTCTATTTTCTCCATATGAAGTCCAATGAGGCTGGAAGCACTCTCAAACATCCTGAGTCATTTCATGGTAATGTTAAAAATTTAAGTAAAAGGATAAATGAAAATGAAAAATAAAGGAGAATGTCACTTTTACTTTAAGAATTTAACATTACCATGAGGGAGCATCTGCTATATTTATATTTTTTTTGCCTTCATTCCTCAACCTAACCCAAGGTGGACCCACCCGCAACAAGCAAACTCACCTAAAATTAAAAAAAAAAAAACGGAATCGTACTGAACCGTACGCTTTGCCCTCCGAAGCGCCACGCTTCGTACGGCTGAAGCGCCCTACGAAGCGCACTTCGGAGATTCGGAAGCACGCTTCGAAGGAAAGCTTTGGAAATTTCTAGGAAGCGTCCAAAACAGGTGGAAGCGCGCTTCCAGGGACGCTTCCTAGACGCATCTGCACGGGACGCGCTTCGGGCCTTAGAACCGGGGGGGGGGGGGACGCTTCCTGCAACATTGACATGGAGGGCCTGACCGAATTTGAGGTATGTTGACTTTTTGAAGGCAATGTTGAATATGTTAGAACAGTGGTCGAAATGCCATGGTAAATGTTGGTCGAAACATGGAAGTCATGCATTGAATGTATGTTGGTTGGTATGATGATGTATACTATATGCTGGTATCTTTTCCATACTATGTTGATTAAAAAAAAATTGAATGTTGTGCAGTCACATGGTATGAGACTATACGTTTGTGTGTCTGTGGAATGAGACTAGGGCCAGACGGAGACCGCTTTGACTGTTCTTGAATACCGTGAATCCTGACTTAACTTGAGTCTTGAGTGATGTTGTGTGCTTTGAAATGTACGCTGAGTTTTTTCTAAGGAAGGCCATATGGTGTTGTTTTTTAAATGGTGAATAGTCATTATAAAAGGGCCTATATATATTAGTGCGTATTGCATGGTGAGGTGCTCACATATGTTAAGTGGATAAGTGTGAAGAGCCCTTTATGTGATGGTTATGTTAAAGTGTGGATATGGTTCATGTATTCGAGAATCCTTTTATATGTTGAAGCAGTGGTATATAATATGAGAGTGGGTGGAATTCTTATGGTATGAGTGGTGGACATGATATATGTTCATGATATATCTTATATGTTATATATGATTGGTGAAACATTATGAGTGGTGTTATATATTAAAATTTTGACATAAGGTAAAGTGAAGTTTTGCCATTTATATATTTAACAAGTTTCTTGCCTAATTAAAAAGGCAAAAAGTAAGGCTGCAACTATTTTGGAAATCAAAAGAACATTGTCCTTTTTTGATGATGCACTCACTCATCTCCATTGTGGGAGTAGTTCTCTCTGGCAAAGAGAATTATCATGAGTGGTCCCGGAAGATAAAACACACCTTGATTTTTAATGAGTTGTGGAAAGGGGTGTGTGAAGGAGAAGGAGACAATGCACTTGAAAAACCTACTTCAGACAAGGAACTTGCCATTTGGGAAAATAAGAATAGCAAGGCCTATGCCTTGATTGCAGCGTCAGTAAATGAAGAGGTGAGTCGTCATATTTCTCCATTTTCAAATGCCTTTGAAGCCTTAAAGAAGTTGAAGGAATTGTATGACTCACACTCTGAACTTGAAGTTGTTCAATTGATGATCAAGTTGTTCAATCTTGAGTTGAAAAATGATGACCCTCTTGCCTTAGCATCAGAAATAAGATCCATTATGCATGACATAAAGGCCACCGGTGTTGAAATAGATATTCCTCTCATAGCTTATGTCAAGGCACTATATCCCACCTATTCACATTATCTTGAGTCATTGCAAGCAAGTGGCAAACTTAAGGAGATTTCCTTTGACTCCCTTGAGAAGAAGTTTGCTGAAAGAGAGAAGGCTTTTGGGAAGAAGACAACTCCTCAGTCTTCTGAAGAAGCTGTGTGCCTTGCACAGAAAGAGAAGAATCATGCACAAGATTCTTCTAAAGGAAGAGGTGGCCGAAGAGGAAGAGGAAGGAAGAATTTTAGAGGTGGGGGGGCAGACATTTCCAAGGTGAAAGGTTTGATCTTCATTGCATACAATGCAATAGAGATGGACATGATGCTTCCACATGTCTGTCTTGGGATAGAATCGAGCAGGAAAGAAACGAAGAAAAGAGTAAAACACCTGGCAAAGGGAAAGGAAAAGCACCTGAGTCCACTCATTATATTGTGGCACATTGCAACATTGGAGTAACTAAAGACTTATTCAATGCTTCACTTGCTTCATGGAAAGATGCTTGGTTCCTTGATTCAGGAGCAACTTGCCACATGACTTTCAAAAGGATTTCTTTGAAGAATTCACTGATAATGTTGATGGAACAGTATACTTTGTAGACAAGTCAAAAGTCAAGCCAGCAGGCTCAAACTGCCTGGTCTTCCAAACTTTCTTCTACATGATGTTCTATACCTCCCGAAGTTGAGGAGAAACCTGTTGTCTTTGGTCCACATTTGCTAGCAAGGACACCTCCATTCATATATTTGATGGCAAGGTTGAGGTCAGAAAGCATCAGATCACTCACTTGTCATGACTGTGATAGAAGAAGAAAGACCTCTGAAGCTACAAGGAACCTTTGCTTGTGCACATAACCTTTCATACAATTCTCACTATGATGAAGGTACATTTCCATCAAGTCTTTTATGGCATGCTAGATTTGGACACTTGAACTATGACAACTTCCATTTGTTCAAGAAAAATGGTCTTACTGATTTGCCTACAATGCCTAGGAAACTTAAGCAATGTGATGTTTGTATCTTAGGAAAACACAACAAACAATCTTTTCATGATTCTCATTCCATAACACATAGAAAACTTGAACTCATTCATTCTGATTTATGTGGTCCAATGCTTGTTCCTTCTGCAAATGGTAATAAATATATGATGACATTTATTGATGACTACACCAGAATGTGTTGGGTTTATTTATTGAAGAACAAATTTGAAGCATTTGAAACATTTAAGAACTTTCATGCATGGATTGATAATGATGCATAATTTCATATTTGTATTGATAATAGAAAATAATACACTTCAAATGAATTTGAAAACTCTCTTCGCCAGCATGGGATCAAACATCAAACAATCGTGCCTTATAATCTTCGACAGAACGGAGTCGCTGAAAGAATGAACAGGACAATCTTAAATATGGTATGTTCCATGATGTTTTTTAAGAATGTTAAGCTAATGTTTTGGGTTGATGCGGTTCTATGTGCCGTGTATATAAAGAATAGGCATCCATCTAATGCTATAAAAAACAAGACTCCCTATGAAATATGGTATGGCCACATTCCTTCGGTGAGGCATCTCAGGGTTTTTGGTTCCACCTATTATGCCTTGATACCTAAGGAACAGAGAAACAAACTCGGTGCAAGGAGTTGCAAATGTATCTTCTTGGGGTATTCAAATACCTCCAAAGCATATCGTCTTTATGATGAAGTGAATAAGAAGTTTATAATATCTAGAGATGTGATATTTCTTGAATCTTCAAAGACTGACAATGTTGTTGAGCGACAACTTGATCGCTTAGATAGATTCAGACATGCAAAGTCTTTTCGAGAGTTTGATAATGAGATTCCACATCTTGAAGGGGGGATATCTATGCTGGATCAATACGCGAAATCTTCTTCTAAAGCACTCTCTCCCTTGCGTGAAGCTTTAGCCATTGATGACACTTTGAGTGATGTGATTGACAGAATTGGGAGACTAAATCTTGATTCAGCCCCATCTCAGTCAACTGAGTAGCCTAGGCCATCTCAGAAAGGTCCTCCAAAATGGCTGACAAAGACACTTGAAAGTGTTCATCTTGATGAGGTTGGAAAGACAGGAATAAGAAGCTCAACCAGACAGAATGGAGGTGATGTAGACAATCCTGATTCACCTATTGATATGGATGTTTCTTATGATTGTGAACTAAATTTGTCTATAGATTTTGAACCAACTTCCTTCAAAGAAGCCGCTTCTCATGATGAATGGAAAGAAGCGATGCAAAAAGAATATGATGCTTTGATAAATAATGACACCTGGAAGCTGGTTGATCCTTCATTGGGAACCAAACCAATGGGTTGCAATTGAGTCTTCAAGAACAAGTATAAAGCAAATGGCTCACTTGACAAGCATAAAGCTAGGCTTGTGGCAAAAGTTTTTGCACAGAAAGAAGGGGCCGATTATGAGGAAACCTTTGCCCCCACAATAAAATGGGCTACCATCCAGACACTCTTTTCCTTGGAAACTCAAAACAGTTGGAAAGTCCATCAAATGGATGTAAAATTTGCTTTCTTGAATGGAGATCTGAAAGAGAATGTTTTTATGTCCCAACCAGAAGGATTTGTTGTGAAGGGTCTGGAACACAAAGTATGCAAGCTTGTAAAATCCTTCTATTTCCTCAAGCAAGCATCGCGAGCCCGGTACGAGAAGTTAACTAAGCATCTTCTGAAACTCAATTTCAATCATTGTGATCTTGATGATGCAACTTTGTTTGTCAAGAAAGTTGGAAAAATAATCGTATATCTTGTGGTGTATGTAGATGATCTTTTGATGACAGGGAACAATGAGAACTACATTGCATCCATAAAGAAGGAACTAAGGAAAGGTTTTGAAATGACAGATTTGGGCAATGTTCACTACTATCTTGGTATTGAAGTAACCCAACTTCCGAAGTTTATATTTGTCTCTCAGAAGAAGTACATTGGAGATCTGTTGAACAGGTTTGGCATGGCTGAGTGCAATCCTTTAACTACTCCAATGGAATAGAATTTAATGCTCATATCCACTAAAGGAAAAGAATTTGAGGATGCAACAAAGTACAGACAGCTCATAGGAAGTCTTAACTACCTGACTACTACCAGACCAGACATTTCATTCGCTGTTGGAATCCTCTCCAGGTTTATGCAAAAGCCTAGTGAGGGTCATTGGTTTGCTGCAAAAAGAGTTCTAAAGTATTTAAAGGGAACTCAAGACTTTGGACTCAAGTATACACAGGTGGGTGACTTCAGCTTGATTGGATACTCTGATTTAGATTTCGATGGAGAAAAAGAAACTGGGGTATCTACTTCAGGTTATGTTAAAAGTCTTGGATCAGGAGCTATCTCCTGGAGGTCACACAAACAATTAGTTCGAACAGATTCCAGAACTGAGGCAGAATGTGGCAACAGATGAAGCAATGAAGGAAATTGTGTGGCTCAGGAAAATTCTGGAATATTTGCAGGAGAAACAAGTGCATTCAACTCCTCTTTTGATTGACAACACTTCTGCAATAAAGTTGGCCAAGAACCCAAAGTTCCATGATCGAACCAAGCACATCAATACAAAATACCATCTGATTCGACATCATGTTGAGGCCAAAACAATCCACCTATGACGTTGCTCCACAAATGAGTAGATTGCGGACATCTTCACCAAAGCGCTTGGAAGGGAAAAGTTTGAAAGATTCGAAATGATGCTTGGACTCACCAACATCCCTTCAAATTAAGGTGGGGAATGTTGACAACTAATTTTTGGTATTAGTTAAATCCATGTAAATAGAAAAATAAAGGGAATAGGAAGATGAAGAGACACTGGGAGATAAAACCTAGTAGTCTCCCTCTCCATGTATATATCCATGTTCTATCTTAATGCAAAACATCAATTCATTCAGAGTTACTCTTGCCCTGACAACATCATTCTTAGTATTCTGGGTCAATTGTTGGGGATCTTGAGGTGGTGCTATCGCCTGCTTGATAAACTCTCTCATCCCATTATCCTCTAAAAAAATTGTGATCCTCCCTTTCCAAGAGATGAAGTTTGATGCTCCCTCTAAACAATGATCAACTCTCAGTCCTTGATACACTATTCTCCAAATCTAAGGAACTGCTCTTCAAAATTCTGATTTCCTTTCTCCAACAATAAATTGATCTCTTTAGTGTTGGTATATATTATGTTCATAGCTCCAATACCATGGAGAATTTTCTTGAATTTCTGCAACTGCTTCGATGAACAATTCTGAAAACTAGTTTCTATTCATAAATACACAAAATTTCTCTACTTATTTGCAGTGGAATAGAACAAAAGTAAAACACATTGATGTTGAATTATGTAACTAGGTTTGGTCTTCATAAATATGAAATGTACTCTTGATTCTTGTATATTGTAGAAAAAAAAGGAAAATTATTATTGTTATTTTTGTAGCATGGGTTTCATGCTCAAGGTCATTTTATTTAGAGGTCAAGCACCCATTGAGTGCTTCTAGGGTTTGTCCTAGTGTCAAGAAGTCAATAGAGTCATTGTCATATGAAGAAGACCCCATTGGGCATATTGTAACATGTCAAAAGAATTATTTTTGTATTTAAAGTGTCAAAATACCCCTCCAAGACCAAGTCGGCCTGACAACTAAGAAGTCAGCCTCATTAGGGCATGTCGTCCTCCTTGGAAGCCTATATATAGGAGAGAACTCGACCTCCTATGGACACTCACTCATTCCTCATCATCCAAGCGAAGAATAGGCAAAAGAAAGCCAAGCGAAGAAGGATAAAAGGACAAAGGACAAAGTTTGTGGGTTAATTCTCTCTCTCTCTCTCACATGTGTGAAGATAAGGCTAGGGTTTTTGCAGCTGCAAGGACAAAGTATTCAGAAAGAGTTGATCCTTTGAAGAATGTGATCTTATAAGAAGAAGCCTCGTGGACTACTAGTAGGAATATCTATTGATTAAAGAAAGCAATTACATGGTAGAAACCCTTGTGTCTTGAAGAAAAGAAGACGATCTCATCATGAAGATTCAAAGGAAGCTAACATTTCTCTCAAAGTAAGGATTACCGGTATATAAAAGAAGAGCAAAGAAAAGAATGTGCTAAGAAGTCTATGGTCTATTTGTTTTGAAGTATGGTTCTAGCATGTAGCAAGATAGGAATTCAAAAGCAAATTTTGAAGATTCTTCTAGCCAAAAGGAGTTGATTTTTGATGAGACATTGATTCAAACATACTAGAATACATGGATGTTGACAATAGCATAAAATTTTAGTTTAAAGAGGGAGCAAACCTTGTAAGACAATGACAAGAGTTACCTAGACTTTAACAATTAATGAAAGAACTGGAAGGATATAGAGGACATCCCTGAATAGAGAAAGATTAGGCAGTTTGAAGTATGCATTCATTAAAGAAGTCGAGATTTAGCATGCTGACAACATGATAGCAGAATTCACAAGAAGTTCTCCTAGTAAAAGGTTGAAATTCATGATAAGACAATTGTCTTAGTTGGAAGAGATACCCTAGATTTATATGAAAAGAGGAGACTAATGATTGTAGAAGACCTCGTACTTTGGATCAATTGAATGATTCAAAGAACTATTACCTTCAGAGGAAGATAGAAGCAGAATGTGACATTGAGAATCTTGGATCGATTCACAACTAAGTGGGACTTGGCAGAAAACTGACGAGACTCTCCTCGGTCAAGAGAAGCACATGATCAAAGATCCTCTAGAAATTTAGAATGATGGATTGTAGACCTATGACAACCTCTATTAGCGAAAGTTGAGTAGTCTTGATATTGGTGATCCATCATTATACCGATGGCTGATTGATTCCTTGATACATATAATTCAAGGGTACATTGATTGGGCTAGCAGTAATGATGATGAGAAAATGTACTAGTGGTGATTGTTTCTGCTTAGAATCTAGAATGGTTTCTTAGAAGAACATGAAATAGGATTCTGTTGCAAGCACTACAAAGGCAAAAGATGTAGCACTTATGCAGTTAGCGGTGAAGCAATTTGGCTCCATAAAATGTTTATTGGACTATTTGAAGACGTGTTGGATTCAACAAGAATACTTTTTAATGATTAAAGCAGTATGAAGATTGTTGAAGATTGTCAAGAACTTGGCTTTTCATGAAAAGAAGCACACTATGATTCGAGATATGATGCAGATAGGAGCCAAGAAGCTACACTAAACCTCCACAGATGAACTAGGATGTAAGGGAAGCTTGAATACTTCTGTAACAAGCTTGGGCTTGTGGATATCTCCTCCTAGATTGAGAGGGAGTGAGGATGGACACCTAGTTCTCCATTTGTCATGTACTATGACTAGGACTAACACCCTAAGTTAAGTACATGGACCAGGGTAGGGAGAATGGTGGATTGGATAAGCATCTTCTACTGACATTCTTGTGTCATGTATTGTGGTCGATTAGGATTAACACCCTAAGTCAAGTACATTGACCCAATTGAACAATGGTTCAGTGGACTGACATTTTCTCATGATAAGTAGGAAATGGTCTTGTGGAGGACATACTCTGGTGAACCTAGGTGGAGTATGTGCCTGAGAGATGCAATTGTGTGGTGTCATATGAATGCCTCCTAGCATTGTGCTCTAATCTAGTGGAGGGATATAGCTTACTTGTCAAGGCCTTGGTAATTTGACAATGCTGGTTATGATGATGTTATCATTGATGATGCTTATCAATCTAGATGCTTTCTTATGAGAATATTTCAACTTGAGAATGTCTCGATAAGTCATTATGAATATCTTCCTAGTTAAGATGGAGTGTTGAAGATGTAACTAGGTTCAGTCTTCATAATATATATATATATATATATATATATATCATTGATGTATTTATTATATTTTTGTCAAGCATTTTCTTCATGCTAGAGTCAAAAGAAAATTTATTTGTCATGTCCCTTTTGGACATTTAAAAGAAAGACAATATGAATTTTTGTCGAGTCATAAGTCCACAAGATGACTAAGTTGACCCTCCTTGGACAAGTCAGCCTAGCCCTCCAAGTGGAACCTATTTGACCCTCCTGGACAACTATATATTGGTAGGATATTCCGACACATAGGAAATAATTAAGTATAACTTGGTCTAGTGTATAGTTAGGTAAAGTGTGTTTCTTTAGTATGTACTTTTTGTAATTTACAATCCGACGGACATGATATGTTCTAGGCATGAAGTGATCCGACGGTTCATTCTCTCCTCGGTATTACCGACACTTGATCCGTGGCTTAACACCCGATTGGTCCATGATCTCTATTTAAAGAGGATGGAGGGTCATTTGTGTGGTGACCGTTCATGAGAGAAGCTTATGTAAATTTTCTTTCTTTTACATTAATAAATTCCCTGAAGTGGCCGCGTTGGCTCAGGGTGTGGACTGTTTCCCTCTTCGAGGGTTTTAACCACGTCAAGAATACTGGTGTACTGATATGTGATCTGTTTGTGAGCGGTGTCCTTTGGTGTTCAATTTAAGGAACTTACCCTGTAAATTCCAACATGGTATCAGAGCTATTCGAGGGCTACATCCGTTGGTGATCCAAATCCAAAGACGGTACAACTGCATCTGACTGTCATTTCCTAGATCTATTGTTTCTGACTGCTTTTGAGTCGAAAGGACTTTTCTATTGTGTTAGGAGCATCTGTTCTAGTAAGGAACCCTTTTCGTTTCACGCGAAAAGGTTTCTGGTAGCCCTAGCTACGTCATTTTTAAGATCTGGAGGTAAACAACCTTTATTTGCAGTTATAGTTATCTATCTCTCTGTTTATTTTGGTTTATAGTCCTCTATAGTTTTTTTTTTATTACCTATGCTCTTTGCCCCGCGACTCTGTGCGATCTGGGCAAACTAGAAATAGAAGGAAAGAAGTTTTCTCATGCATATACTCTTTTCCGCCGCACCTTAGTGTGATCTCGGAAAATCGGAAACATTGAGGAAAATATCTAGTTTCTGGACAAATCTAACTTTAAGCCATAATGTTTGGATACTTTTTCTTGTTCGTTTGGTTTGTGTGGTTGTTTTTTTTGTTTTGTAGGCAAAAAGGGGTTTTTCAAGTAAGCACGCACCCCAAAGCTTCAGTGAGCAAAAAAAACCCCTTCCTCCTTTCCAACAATTACTAAATCTTTTTACTAGCTCACTTGGTCGAAAGTTATTTTATGAGAATAGAGGTCTTGGGTTCAAGTCTTTCTTTTTGTTGAGTTACTTTTTCAAAAAACACATATAACTTATGTTTTAAAATTACTTTATGTAAAAGTGTTCTCATCCATTATAAAACGTAAATCACTCATAATTTTAAAGTCACTTTATCTTTTATTTAAGTTACAATTTAGTGGATAGCTCATAAAGTACCATTGTAAAAGTGATTTTCACTTATTTATAAAAGTGGGTCACATAAAGTAATTTTTTATTTTTTTATTTTATTTTTTATTTTTATTTTTTTTAAGTGAGCTAATTAGATTAAGTTTGGAAAGGGGGAGTTTTTTTTTTTTTAAATATAACATTATCATCAACTTCCAAATATTCACGTGGTTCCTTGGCATCTTCAATAACTTCTTGTCAAAAAGCAATAACTTCTTCATCCGGAAGCCATTTTCAGAGGTGTTTTTTTTGAATCGACCTAATTTTTCGAGATCTTTCTATTGGAACACTTAGTTTCAGCATATACAACTTCAATTTCTTTTAAAATGGAAAGTCCATGCCTAGTTATTCTTGACAGCACCAACTACTTCCAATGACTATCCTACATGGTGGATTTACTTAAAAGTAAAGGTCTTTATAGAATAGCTTCAGTCTAAGAGTCTAAACCTCAAGATAAAGATTATTTAGCCAAATGGGAAAATAAGCAAGATCAAGCACGTGGGTTGATAGGGATGTCTATTTCTCCAGACCTTAGATTCCATATTGCAGAAATTGTTATCCCCGATGAAGTAATGAAAAAGCTCAGTACTGTTTCTGGAATTAAAAATGAAACTAGAGTCCATCAACTCGAAAATGAGTTGCTTATTTTGGACCCCAATAATTTTTCTTCCATTGAAGTTTTTTTGTCCAAGTTCAAGACCCTTAGACTTCTCTTGGAAGGTGTTAAGGTTAAGAAGGAAGATGGTAGCCTTATCTATTCCATTTTTATTAAGTTAGAACCAGCCTACTCTGTGTTTGTTTCCATCTTCCATTCTACTAGAGAAGCCTTTATTTCTCAAGGACAAGACTACAAGTCCCTCTCTTTTGATGCCTTTTGTGATACTTTAATAAGAGAACAAGAAAAAATCTTACATCTTGGTCTTCTTAATACTGGAAACTCTTCTAAGAAAGCTTTAGCAGCCTAGCAACAACCAAGTTCAAAGAATCATAAGAAGCAACATCCTAAAAAGAATGGTCCTAAACCAAACAAGGGTCCCAAGCAATTTCAGTCTCAAAATGAAGAATCAACTCAACAAAATGATAAGGCAAATAAAAACAAAGGGAAGAAGACTGATAAACATTGCAACTTTTGTAATTGTGATGGCCACTTAGAATCCAAATGATTTAAGAAGATGGAAGCCTTGGAAGCAACAATGAAGAAGCATAACATCCATTTGGAGCACTCTTCAACTTCAACTTCATCTTTACGAATAACACTTTCTGCATGTGGTTGTCAAACATCTCAGTTTGGTTATGCACTAAATGTATCTTCTTTTACTCATTCTCATGAGTGGCTTATTGATTCTGGAGCTTCTTATCACATGGCAAAAAACAAAGCCATGTTTTCTTCTTTAAATGATTGTAACACCAAAAATATATATGTTGGTGATGCTAGATCTCTTAGTGTTGTAGGGATTGGAACTATTCATCTAGACAATGGTCAATTTAATGATGTATTATGTGTTCCTACCTTATCCTACAACCTTCTATTTGTATATCAGATAAATCATTCAGGTGAAGGTAAAACCATTGAATTTTCACCTCATGATGTTGCAATTAAGGACCTAAGATATCCTAGACAGATTTTAGCTACTGTCATTGCTGATGATTCTACAAGGTTGTATAAGTTTAACAACTTTGGGTCATCAACTCTTCCCTTGGTATTTGTTGCTCATAATGATGAATTGAGCAAACTTTGGCATGAGCGATTTGGTCACTTAAACTATCGTTCCCTTCAAAATCAATGTAAAGAAAATATGGTGACAGGTCTTCCTATGGTATCTTGCAGAGATAGTGTTTGTTTCGGATGTGTACTCTGAAAACATCATCGGGATAGTTTTGAAAAATGTGCCTCTTGGCACGCCTCAACCCCCTTACAGCTTGTGCATAGTGATTTATGTGGTCCAGTTCCAGTTGTTTCATTCTCTGGTTACAAGTATTTCTTAACTTTCATTGATGATTTCTCCAGACGCACTTGGGTATACTTCTTAAAACTCAAGAGTGAAGTCTTTAACATGTTCTTGGCCTTTAAGGCCTTTGTTGAGAAGCAATCTGGACATCAAATTCTTAAGCTAAGATCTGATAATGGCGGAGAATATGTTAACAACAAATTCATCAACTTTTGCACTGAGCATGGAATTCAATTGCAACATACTGTTCCATATACTCCACAACAAAATGGTGTAGCTGAAAGGAAGAATCGCACCTTAAAGGAAATGGCTAATTGTATGCTTCAATCTAAAGGACTTAGTCTTAATTTTTGGGCAGAAGCAATTAATTGTGCAAATTACATAGTAAATCGCACTTCTACTAAGGTTTTAAAGAATATCACTCCAGAAGAAGCATGGAGCTCAATTAAACCAGATGTAAGTCACTTTCGTGTTTTTGGAAGTGAAACATGGGCCCATATTCCAGATGAGAATTCATAAAGCCTTAGAATCTAAGAGTGAAAAATGTATTTTTGTTGGATATCCTGAAGATGTCAAAGGATATAGACTTCTTCAACCTAAATCCAAAAATGTAATCATTAGAAGAGATGTAAAGTTTGCTAAAAATATATCGGCTTTTGAGCGTAGTTCACAGGATGTGCCACGTCTCTCTATCTCTTCTACTTCTAAAAATATTCCTTCTTTAGATGATGACAATGAGGATGACAATCCTCCCCCACCTTCTCGGGATCTTCCTTCAACTCCTTAGCTTCCAAAATGGGTCCGCGCTACTCTGGGTGCAGCAGGTGCTCTTGCAGGTGATCCTACAGATCAACGTCATACACGTTCTTAGTTTGATCGAGCCTCTTCTTTACTGGCTCAAGTTTCAGCGAATTATGATCTTGACACCTTTGCAAAAGCTTCAAGTCATCCACATTGGGACGCAACTATGAATGAAGAATATCGTTCATTATTGGCAAATGATACATGGGACCTTGTTCCTCTTCCAAAGGGACAAAAACTTGTTAGATGCAAATGGGTTTACAGAAACAAATTTGGACCAGATGGAAAAGTTGATAAACATAAAGCTCGTCTTGTTGCTAAGGGTTTTTCACAAGTTGAAGGCATTGACTATATTGGAACCTTCTCCCCTATTGCCAAAATGAACTCTATACGCCTTGTTCTTTCCCTTCTGCCTCTTTCAAATGGGAAGTCCATCAGATGGATGTTAAATCCGCCTTCTTGCATGGGGACTTGCATGAAGAAATCTATATGGAACAACCTCCTGACTTTATACAAAAAGACTCTAGCCTTGTATGTCAGCGTAAGAAATCCTTTTATGGTCTCAAATAAGCCCCTCGAGCTTGGTATGCCAAAATGGATAGCTTTCTTTTAGATACTGGATTTTCTAGGTGTCATTCTGACAATACTGTCTACACCAAGAAAGTGGGTAAGTCCCTAATCATTCTTGTTCTTTATGTTGATGATCTTATCCTTACTGACAGTGATCCCAACCTTATAAACCATGTGAAGTCTAGCCTTAAAACGCAGTTTGAAATGACAGACTTAGGACACTTGCATTATTTTCTTGGTCTTCAAGTCTTGCAATCCAAAGAAGGTATTTCCCTTTCCCAATCCAAGTATGCCTGTGATCTTCTATGCCACTTTCACATGGAAGACTGTAAGCCAACCCCTTCTCCCTTCCAGTCTGGAGTCAAACTTTCAGTCACTTGTACTTCCCCTGAAGTTGATGCTACCTCATACTGTCAACTTGTTGGAAAAATTTTGTATCTGACCCATACCGTCCTGACCTTTCCTTTGCTGTTGGCCTTGTTGCTCGGTTTATGCACAAACCACATGAAAGTCAGTGGAAAGCAGCTAAAAGAATACTTCGTTATGTTCTAGGTACAATTCAGTTTGGGATTCATTACAGTGCAAAATCATCTCCTCTATTGGTTGGTTTCACTGATTTTGATTAGGCTGGTGACCTCGATGATTGGAATTCCACTGCAGGTTATGTCTTCACTCTTGGTTCTGGACCTATTACATGGGCTTGCAAGAAACAAAGTGTCATTTCTCTTTCTTCAGCAGAAGCAGAGTATTGTGGCACCGTTGAAGCTAGTAAGGAAGCCCTCTAGCTTCGTTAGATCCTGTCAGAGTTTGGTTTTCAACAGCAGCATCCGACCACACTTTGGTGTGATAATCAAAGTGCCATTCAACTATGCAAAGATCCAGTCCAACTTCAGCGCAACAAACACATTGAACTACACATGCACTTCATCAGAAAGTTCATTCATGACCATGTTCTTGAAGTGCAATATTGTTCAACCAATGATCAAGCTGCAGACATCTTTACAAAGGCTCTCACAGAGGCGAAGTTTACTAAACTTCGATTTATTGTTGGAGTTCAGGAAGTTGTCACTAAGGGGGGATATGCTCTAATTCCTGCTTCCTTCTCCTATTATGTCATCTTTTTACAACCTTCAATCCTATCCCAAGTTGTTCTTAGGGGGGATGTTAGGATATTCCGACACATAGGAAATAATTAAGTATAACTTGGTCTAGTGTATTGTTAGGTAAAGTAGTTTCTTTAGTATGTACTTTTTGTAACTTACAATGCGACGGTCACGATATATTCTAGACATGAAGTGATCCGACAGTTCATTCTCTCCTCGGTATTACTGACACTTGATCCATGGCTTAACACCTGATTGGTCCATGATCTCTATTTAAAGAGCATGAAGGGTCATTTGTGTGGTGACCGTTCATGAGAGAAGCCTATGTAAATTTTCTTTCTTTTACATTAATAAATTGCTTGAAGTGGCCGTGTTGGCTCAGGCCGTGGATTGTTTCCCTCTTTGAGGGTTTTAACCAGTGTTACAAGGGGCCGCGTCCCCCCACCTAGGGGTCGAGTTTCCTAGCTCCCTCGCGCTCCGGAGACTTGGGGATGAGAGGGGGATGTTTCCCCATGCTCCCAAAAAACAAGGTACACGAAGAAATTTGAAAGGGGTCGTTTCCTCCAATGGGGGTCATTTCCTAGGTGAAAGGGGTCTTAAGGGGTTGTTTCCCTAGAAAAAATTTGCAATTTTTTTTTATGAAACAAAAAAATCATAATTTTTAATATTTGTTGACCGACCGTGAAGGGTTTACATTATGTTCATTTCACATTTCATTTTCTGTTTGCTCCTTCGTTGAACTGAACATTGTCGCCATCGCCAAGCAACCTTATGTCTACTCCTTCGTTGAACGGAATGTTGTCGCTCATGTATCAGACTTGACTTTTATATTATTCAATATTCAATGTTCATAGTTGGAAGTGGAACATCAATATGGTTTAAAGTTTAAAGTTTAAAACTTTAAACATTTATAATTTTATAATTTATTTTCATTGTGCATTGTTAGTAAGTTAGTAGACTAGTAGTTACACTGTACAATTACAAAATTACATGTATGATGTATGATTATAATTTATATGATAATGATATCAATGATCATGCTTTTCGTTTTAAATTTCTTTTAGTTATATGATTCATCGATTTATATTTTATATTTATAAGTTTTTAAGACCCCGATGTCCCCCCATGTTTGCTAAAAATTGGTGGGGAGCTTTTACATAGGCCGCTCCTGCGTATCCCCGCTCCCTTGCCTCCTCGTCCCCGAAACTTGGTGGAACATTGGTTTTCACCACCTCAAGAATATTGGTGTACTGATTTGTGATCTGTTTGTGAGTGGTGTCCTTTGGTGTTCAATTAAGGAACTTACCCTGTAAATTCCAACATATATAAGAGACAAGTTCGACCCCTTTGGAGCACATTTAACCAACGCATAAGAAGCATATCTGAACTTAGCGAAGGAGAAGAAAAAACTGAGTCAAAGGAGAGAGGACAAGTCAAAACAAGAAGATATTCCCCTTGACCAAATTTTTGACTACTACAGTTTGACTAGTTTGACCAAGTGTTGACTTTGACTTTGAGGTGACTTGGAGGAGGGTTTGACTTGGTTTCTTGGTGGCAGTTTGGTCTTGGTCTTGGCTTGGATATCTCATTTTGATCTAATTCTATATGGAAAGGATTGTTGGGGTTTCCCCTTGTGGGTTTGCCTTGGCTACTGGCCTAAATTCTGGTGTCTCTTGTCTCATTGTGATCTCTATTTTTCTTGAATGATTGAACAAACGTATAATTGCTTGACGAAGAAGACAAGAAGTAATAAGAAGACATATAATATTCACAAGCAATTATCAAGAAGAGAAATTAAGTGACTAGACTACATTGCACTTGTTTTCTCAACATGATCAACTATATGAATAAGGCTAGTGCCTTGACCTTGGTTGATCGAGTCTAAGGGAGATCTACTTAGGAGAAAAGACTAAACCCTAGGATGGAGTAAGGGAATAAGAAACCCTAGTTCCAAAACTTAGCTATCATTTTATGAGGGAGCAAAGTCAATGAGGAGAGCCTAACATGAAGAATCACTCATGGGATTGTCACACAAATTCTACAAGGGTAATGCATACAATACCATTGCTAAGATTTCATAGAGGAGTTTCAGTAATAACTAGGAGAAAACACCTTAACAATGTCCATTCCATGCAATAGCCACAAAATATATTCTAATACAAATAATACTTACAAGAAAAATGCATGAACCAATCCTTTATTGCTCCATAGTGAGATCAAATACGAGAATAGCTCCATAAGCAAAACTCCACAATAGATCACATCTCGACAAGATACAAGACAAATTTCAGCTAGGCTGAAATCTCTAAGAAGGCTGAATTGATCCACAAGTGATGATGAAAATGAAATGAAGGTGACCTCTATTTATATGAGGTCTACCTCAAGTTATTTTAGCCTAATGAAGCCCCTAATAAAAAGTTTGACATAAAATGAACTTGGGTTACAAGCCAACCCACTAGCTAATGACAAAATAAACCATAATTGCCTACACGTTTGAGCCATAACCTCTCTAGATGCTGATGTGATGCCATTTTAGGGCTCTAAATGCCATGCCAAGGTGTGCGGAGGTGTCCAATTGCATCAAAGTTCTTGGATCGTCCAAAATTTGAGGGACAATCCTCAAATCCATCTCAAATCTCTCCATGAGGTCCCAAGTGCAATTGGGATGCCATCATGTGGTCTCCATGGGTCTTCAACTGTCAAATAAGGTCTTGTTCTCTCTAGCTTTAGGGCTTCCTTAGGTGCAACAAGCCCGTAGTCTCTCAATGGGAGACCATCCTCATCTGGTCTCTGAATCAAGTTCTGCCCATCAGGTTGTGTCAATGTTAGTCTAGGGGCACACTGGGTCCAGTGGTGTCATCATGAAGAATCCTTAAAGCTAAGTCAAAGTTGACCAATGTCTGACGTCTTGAAGGTACTCTAAGACATGTAAGATCTTCTCATGTTGTTAGAAGGCTCTAGTCTCTCAACACTGCATCTGTTAAGACCATATACTTCTCTGATAGGCCTGGGTACTTGTGGAGTGGGTGCCCTCAAGGTTTGGGTTGTTGTGGGCCACCTGACAAAAACAATATGAACTCACGTGAAAGCAACCATCCATCTGTTGAGAAATGTAACTAGTATTGGTCTTCATAATCGTATTTGAGTCATGATGTAATGTACTCGTCAAAGAGAAAGAAAATATATATATATATATATATATATGTATGTATTTTTTTTTGTTTGTAAAAGAAAATTTTTATAAGCATGGGTTTTGTTGTCGCGCGGATTGGCACGACAACGCTCAGACTGGGGGCTGTCACTCTGATCCCCGATCCCTCCGTTTAAGCCTGTCTCCCGCGGCTAAGGGGGGTAGTCCCTGTGAGATGATGAGACCAACTGTCGACCAGTTGGTTGGGAGACACGAGATACGACATAAAAATGACTCGATGGATTTGATTAATTTAGCAGACCAGTGCCTTAAGAGATTGTTATTAAAGCGATTACTTGTTAAATGATATATAAAAATATGGACCATGAACAGCAATCATCTATCATCAGCTAAATCACAATGCTCTTAGAATGACCAAAACGATATCCAGCAATTGAGAATTTTCAAAAAATGAATGCTAAAAACCACCACGAATCATAAACCATTAACCAGATATCAATTTCGCATCTCGGCTTGAAAATTTAGATCTCAGCATGAAAGATGATGAATCCCGAAAATGATTGGATCTGGCAAACAAGAGAATTTTCCAATTTTATTTTTATTATTTTTTTTTTTAAATTGAAAAACCAAGCCTAAAATGAAAAATCTAAATTAAAATCTAAAAAAACTAAATAATAATTAAAATCTAAAAAATAAATATTAAAATCTAAAGCTAAAAGATAACCTAACTCTAAAATCTAGATAAATCTAACATAAATCTAAAATCTAAAGATAAAACTAAGGCTAACATATTAAAAACTAACTAAAAATTTAACCTTTTTATATTTTATATTTTGTTTTTTTATTTTTCATATTATAACAAAAACTAAATTAAAAATCAAATAAAATAGAACCTAAACTACACTAAAAATTAAAATCTAAGTTAATTTAAATTTAAATCTAAAATTAAAATCTATTTTAAATATAAAACAAAAACTATAAAAAAATTTAAATCTAAATCTAATGAAAACTAAACTAAACGTAAATCAAAAAACTACATAAACCCCAAACGCTGAAACGATGATACCTGATACGGCAAATTACGCGGAACAAAAGGATAAGCCAGCGGATTTTGAAACGATTTGCTAGCAGACACGATGAAAACTGATCGGCGTAACCCTGAGGCAATCCACGGCTTGATGAATCGTATCCCCTGCTGCCGGCGAGGATTGGAGCATGACCTGACCATTTAACGATTGCAGAATCCCGGATGATTGGCGTGATGGAATGGGCACGTTTCTGAGCAAGTTCTGGCCCGATAATGAGGAAAAGTCACGCAGCACCTCCAGGCAGCAAGCGATCAACACATAGTAATCATTCAACGCAGCATTATTCATACGCACCAGCAATGTTTTTATGGCGTTAATCCAGTGCAATGGTAGTGATTTGAAATTTGAAACCCTTACAGTCTCCCACAAGTAACGTGAGTTATGCACTGTGCAAATGGACGCGGAACAATTGATACACAGTTGACGGTGGAGGGACTGCGTATTAATTTTAGATGGTGCAGGGGAAATGGCTATCAATCACATGCAATCACGCCCAAAATCATTTACTACAAGCGACGGCGGCAATCTGTTCGTAGATATCTCGCCAGTCGTCCCTAAATTGCATTTGTTCCCCACGCTGTTCCAGAACTTTTCCTTTCTTTCACTGCAAGTTGGATCAGTGCTGGGTATTTTCCTGTGGCTTGGATCTGAGACTGAAATCTGAAGTTAGCCAGCCCACGTGAACTTAGTAACTGGAATGGTGTCAACTGAGATCGAATCTGAGCAAGTTCTGGGCACGGCAGCAGGGCATGGGAGCCACGGCGAAATCTGATTTACCTGCCAAAAATAATTTCGAAATTTTCATGCGATAAAATGAAACCTAAAAACCCTAAACCCTAATAAAAACTGCATAAAACAAAAACTTGAAACCCTAGATCAGCTGATTAATGTACAGATTTTGGCCCCTTAACAGCCAGATTCGGCAATAAGCACGGAAAATATTTAAAGAACAGAAATTTCAGATTGTCACTGTGAAAAACTTCAGAAAATCTCTCATGCAGATCAGAAAAATAAACCGAATGATAGACCCAGGATCAAATCCAACTGGGCTCAGCAAAAAATGCTTGCGGGAGTTGGCTGGTTCAGCCGAGAACTTCCCCGAACGCCCACAAAATTTCCTTCAATGATGTTTTCTGCACAGCTCAAAACAACTGTCAATAAAGAGGGCAAAAATGCTGCTAGATCTCAGGAAGTAATGGAGATACCTGCCATTACTTCAGAAACCCTAACAGCACCCAAACCCCAGCAAGTGAACAAGATACCTGTGCTCACAATACTCTACAAAAAGCTACTATTAACGGCTGAAAATAACATATGCAGAAAATGAAACAATCTCACAGCATTTTAAGAGAGTAACACCAGCAAGATATGGACCCCAAAGTCTTCTTTTATTAACCAGAAACAGATTTACAAGAGAGCTTCTTCAGTATCAGACTCACAGATCCAATGACTCTGAAATGACCACCGAAGACCCTATATAAAGGAAATGATCCCAACGGCTAGTTCGAATGATCCATGTAGAAATGATCTTGACCGTTGATGAGGATCAAGACATCTCTTGATCTCATCCGTCGATTTATTCACTTAAAATATTATTTTATTTTATTTTTTAAATTTTTAAATTTTTTGAATTTTTTATTATTTTTTATTTATTTCATTTTTAAAATTTTTAAATTTTTTATTATTTATTATTTGATTAAATTTCTTAATTTTTATTTATTTTATTATTTTATTTCATTTTTTAAATGGATCATCGAACTAAACCTTTGAAACATCACCTAGGACCTAGGACTTAGGACTCACGAGTGGATTTAAAACATTTTCAACCCTCAAGACACATTTCATGATGACTTTTTACAATTTACATCTCAACGGGACAAACCCACTTAATACAGACCCTCACAAAACACCCAGTTCTGCGACACAACTATAATCTAGCAGATCAACACACTAGGGTTCTCCTAAAGTTCTAATGACAAAATCCATCCCGGCTTTGGGGTGAGGTTTGAAGGAAAACTCTGCCGATCCATGGATCGATGAGACAAAAAACCTTCCGGGACGTAGATTACCACTAGAAAGTTAGGTCCACCTAGGCAATACACATACACGACTCATGTCTGCTAAGATTATTTACAATTCATACATGCAGATTGGGTTTACAATCAAAATGATCAAGCTGCTGATGACTGCAAGATGGCACGGAAACGCTGATCAGGTGCTGCCCCTTTTTGCAAAGAAAAGGGGGGTGTACTGCATGGGTAGTTGACCAGTAGTGGTCAACAGGTTTCATGCTCTATTTATTTTATTTCCAGGTCAAATCACCCTTTGTGTGTTTCTAGGGTTTGTGTCAAGTGTCATTTCCTTGTCATTATGTAATAGACCCTTCTTGGGTTTATTGTATCAAAGGAGAAATTTATTTTTGAGTCAAAAGTATATTTTATGCCTCCACCAAGTTGACCTACCCTCCAGTCAAGTCGGCCTCATTAAGGGAATTCGACCACCCAGAAGGACTATAAATAAAAATGCCATTCGACCTATTTGGGCATCCAATCATTTTATGCCTCCTCCACCAAGTCGACCTACCCTCCAGTCAAGTCGGCCTCATTAAGGGAATTCGACCACCCAGAAGGACTATAAATAAAAATGCCATTCGACCTATTTGGGCATCCAATCATCCAACAAGTTCGATCTGCAATCTGAAGTAGAAAAAGAGTGCGAAATACCTTGAAGAAGAAGGAAATTCATAGCGAAGAATAAGGAGACATTTGTCAAGCAAAAAGAGGCTGAAATTCTCTCTTGTCTGCCACATGTGTGAATTTCTGGGTTGCAGGAAGGAGGGCCCAAGTTGCAGGTTTGTAGAAGGGCTGAAAATTTGAAGCAGGAGGGCCGAATTTTGACTTAGTTGCAGGATTGAAGCAATTTGACTAGAGTTGACTATTGAAGTTTGACTAATTATCTTGGGAGGTTGACTTGGTGGATTGGAGGAGGTCTTTGTCTGGGTCAAAAAGGTCTTGGTTGTCTCATTTGATTTGGTTCTACAAAAGAGGAGAATTTTTGGGTTTTCCCCTACAAGAGGGTTTTAGCCCTAGTTGAGAGCCTACATACTGTGTCACCTATTTTTGTGATCTTCATGTTTTGTTTTTGATAGTTGCTTGATGATAAGAAGATAAAAGAAGATAATGAGATCATAAATAAATATCAAGGTAAGAAAATATTTTTGTCTTTCTGATTTTCTAACATGGTATCAGAGCTAAGGTAAAGAAGAAGGAACAAGACAACTTGAAGATCAATAGCTCACATAATCTTCAGGAAGGATTCAATAAGAAGAAGAGAAGGCCATTGGATAGAAGAAAGAAAGTCTTGAAAGGTAATAGAAGGCTACAAAGATATATAGTTTTCATCAAGTAAGTACACCTATGGCCTCATCAATGAAATATGAGAACAAGCTTCAAGGAGCCTCTAACTATAGAGCATGGAAGACAAGGATGGACCTCATCCTTGCAAAGAATAAGGTATTGGATTTTGTACTAGGAAAAGTCAAGGAACCCTTAGATGATGCTGGAAAGGAGAAGTACAAAGAAACTGATATTCTTGCCATGAACTTAATTGTGGATGGAGTCAAAGACTACTTGATTCCCTACATATCCACTCTAGATTCTTCAATAAAAATGTATGATGCTCTCTCAAAGTTGTTTACAATCAAGAATATTGGGCAAGTAGCAAGTCTCAAGAATGAACTTCGAACAATTAAAATGACAAAGGATGATACAATGTCTTCCTATTTTATAAGAATTTCCTTTATAAAAGATGAGTTACAAGCAACTGATGAGATAGTCCTTGAAAAAGAACTTCTGATTGCTGCTCTTTTAGGACTACCAAAGTCTTGGAATGCCTTTGCAGTTGGAATTAGTTGTTGGAAGAATTCTCCATCTTTCGAAGAAATGTGGTATGCATATATACAAGAAGAAGCTCGTCTTTCCTTGGTAGAAGGCAAACACGAAAATGAAGAAATTGTTGCAAATGCCTACTCTGCTCATGTCAAGAAGAAAGGAGGAAATTAAAAGATAAAGGGCAAAGAAAAATCGTGGGAAGATCGATCTATCTAAAATAGAATGCTACCATTGTCACAAGATGGGACATTATAAGAATCAATGCCCCGATAATCCTAAGAACAAGAAGAGAGAAAGGGACCTAGCTATAGTTGTTATTGATGATAACCCTTCAAAGAAGTCTAAAACAGAGGAGTCTGAAGTCAAAGACTTATTCTATTAAGTCTCATATATCCTTTGCCTATAACATACATTATTGTTTTTAATTATTTGTAGAATCAATCTTTCTTTTTGATTTCTAGGGTTCATAGATGTAGTATGTTTGTTAGAAAATTCCTTGAGTTGCTTTTGATGAGTTGAAGGAATCCCTCACAAGACTAAAGTGATGTAAGATCAAGAGGGAGCTTCCCCACTTTTTCACAAAAGATAAGTATCATGTTCTTTATTTCTTTTTCCTTGATTGACTTCTTGTATTTGTCTAATTTCATTTGTGCTTGTTCATAATCTTTTCTCTTGTGTTTCCTTGGAAGGAAAGTTTGTAGGTATACTCTAAAAGAATGCTTACAATAAAGGATTATGGAAGACTTCAAAAGGAAGAAAGAAGCTTTGTTGGAAAGGAAGCCCTTCAATAAGGAAACCCTACAAGGTTTGTAAAAGGAGCAACTCAAGGTATGTTTAAGACCACATGATTTGTAACTAGTCTTCTTCATATAAGAAGGTACGATCATTTTAAATTTTGCTTTATATTACTAACTCTCTCATGTCTAGGATTTTGAATCATAAAGATTCTTGTTTGTTAGGGTGATTAATCTCTAGATTATATCAACCCTTGTCATACTCTCTATCTTTTGTTCACTTTGATAAATCCCTAAGCTTTAGGGCTCACTATAAAACCTAGCCTTTTTGATGTTTAGTGTTCGCTGATGTTATGATGAAACCCTAGCCTTTTAGGGTTTGTTGATGATATCTAGAACATATGAGGAAACCCTAGCTATTTAGGGTTTGATGAATTAGGGTTTATGACAAAACCCTTGTAATAGTTAATATGAGATCCTAGGAATGAAACCCTAGGTGTATATGTTTCCGTATAATTGAAAACCTATCTTAGTTGTTGTATATCTAATATTAAAATTTTGATGATTATATCTAGGGTTTACGACAAACCCTTTTACATATTGATTTTAGAAACCCTAGCTATAATAATGATTTTGCTTTGATTGACTTGATTTGGTTATTGATATCTAAGATTTAGTTTTGATGATGGTATTTGGGGTTTGTGACAAAAACCCTAGCAAAGATTGTTGTCTAGGGTATGAAATTTGTAACCCTTGTTGATTGAAAACCTAACTAGATTTAGGTTTTGGATATGTAAAAATTGATTTCTTACTCAAAGATTTGATAACCCTAGATGCTCCCTTTGTGACATCATACTAACCTTAGTTTGATAAAGTTGACTTCATGCTCTTGTACATATATATTTGTGCTTGGTTATACTTGTTGTCGAAGATTTGCAGGTACATAGTCTTCAAGATGTTGAAGATGCTTACCTACCTCATACTTGATGATGACTTGATGATGATGATGTTGAGCATGATGAAACAAAAAGGAGCTGTAATAGATGACCTTGTTGCCATGTAAAGATACGAAGAAATGATGTTCCATAAGGTTGAAGTTCTCCAATGATATGTTGATGTAAAAAGCCAGTGTGGCTGAGATGTTGATGGATTTGTTCCCTAGAAGAAAAGAAGCTTGTATAAAGAAGGTGTACATCTCCCTAGTTCAGAGGGAGGACATATTGTGAAAGCTATAGTAAAAACCATGAAGAAAGAATGAGGATTGGAAAATGTCTAAAGCACTATAGGTGGTTATTCATGATTAATAAAGTTGTGTTCGTGATTTATGAAGTTGTGAACAAGAGTTGGATGTTTTGGAAAGCGCTGAGGTTGAGTTTGGTGTTGCTGGAGAAGTTGAAGAAGGAAGCTTCTGTCGAGAGGTGTTTGGATATTGTAATAACCTAAGCAACATCAGAATAGTTGAAGACCTCGAAGTTTTGTGCTAGCATACAAGAACATATACTTTGGCAGTTTGATATTGGTTGGGGTCATGAAGTGTTATAAATAAAAATATTCATAAACATCAGTTACATAATAAATATTAATAATAATAAATTAATTAAATTAGTTAATGTCCCATTAATTGTGAAGAGACATGGGTCAAAAGTTGTGACCTTCTATCTTCACGGCCAGTTAATGCCTATATAGGCACATCGCCACGAAGAATTGCAAGCACCATTCATATTTTTATGAATAATACAACTACTACTTACTACAAATACAAGTCTACACATATGAATTCATGCTTGCATACAGGTTTAACTATTAGAGCCTCCACTGTACCTCGAGGAAACTTGTTTATCTCGATGTTCCACTATTTCGCTGCTCTCTGTGTATATTGGAACTGTCTGTTGCATCGACCTTGCTTGTTGGTTCCTCCGACAGACATTCCGTCTGTCAGGCCTCAGTCCGGTTCTCTTGCTATATGTTTTGACTACTGCAACTTGTTGTTGCTGAACCAAGACTTCGTCCTGCCATCCGACATCGAGCCACTGCCAACTAATCAACAAGCACTGCAGGGTTGCTATGTGCCGATGTCCCATGCCTGCCCCAATACAACCTGTCAGCATAACCCTCACTACCTATTCCACTACCCTTCATCCCCTCGTGCTCGAACTCCATACCCCTGCTACACCACAACGGACACGCTCGGGCCGACTCTTGGCATCATCTATCCTGTTGTCGCGGCCAATCATATTGATTCTAAACATAGATAGTCTCTTTGACTTTTTTTCTGCGGGAAGGACGTACATAGGGTATGTGATACGATGTGATACGTCACGCCTTTTCAAAGCGGTCACCATATCATATCAGGATACATATGATTATAACTATAACGATTAATCAATTAATCACAATTAATTAATTATATAATCATAATTAATTAATTTATATAACTTAATTAATTTGATTATATAATTTAATTAATTCAATTAAAAAAATAAAAATAAAAAATATTATTATTATTTAAAAAAAATCAAAATAAAATAAAATTGGGTCTACAAGGAAAAAGAGGAACAAAATGAGAAGCAGTAATAATGATGACAATTCGAAGAAATTTCAAGAAGAAATCAATAGAATGTGCCAACGCCTTGACAACGTCGAAAGAAAGCAAGATGAATTCAGGAAGAGCCAAGACCAAATGGCAGAGGATATCAAAGAAATAAAGAGCATGATGAGCCAATTTATGGGAGGGGCCAATCCACCTTTTAATCTTTTATCTATGCAAAGTCCAAAGACTATGGAAGGAAAATTTTTTCCAAGTCATGAATTTCTGTCGATGCGCGAAAAGCCATGAGTACTGCAAATACAGTTTGAAGGAAGTCAGTACCATACAAAGTTTCCCGATAGAGACTACCTTAAAATTAAAAGGGAATTACCTAAGTACCATGGTAAGAACCATAAAGACGTCATTGTATGGGTAAATAAAATGGATGCCATTTTCAGAGCAAACCCGCCAATAGGTGAACAAGAGAAGGTCATGATCGCATTCAACAACCTGGAAGTGGAAGCATATGATTGGTTCCTATGGTGGTCCAACAAATGTGCAACTCGCTCATTCAATTGGGAAAATTTAAAAAACGCCCTGCTAAAAAGGTTTCATGACGAAGAAGAAGACGATGTTTACGAGAAATTCGTTCACCTCAAACAGAAAGGATCGGTAAGCAAATACACCCACGAGTGGGAAGTATTAGCTATAAGGCAAAGGGGATTCTCAGACGAAGAGTTGCTAAAAATGTATCGATGTGGCCTTAAGGATTATATTCGGGAAGAATTAAAACTATATAAACCCCAAACCATTGAAGAAGCTAGACATGCAACAATAATTATTGAGAGAAAACATAAGCTCAAAATGTCATCATTCAAGGAAGACGAAGACCAACAACAACACTTGGGAAAAAAAGAAACTAACAAATGTAGGTATTGTGGAGACAAATGGACATCAGGACACAGATGCCTTAACAAGAAATTGTATACTTATGAAGTCGAGAAGGAATCAGACACTTCAAGTAATGAGCCAGAAAAAAAGATGAAAAAGAAAAATAATTGTCGCAAATGTGGAGAAAACTGGACGCCAGGCCATAAATGTGAAGACGCATCCCTGCGCTACTATAAAATAGTAGATGGGAAGCAAATTGAAGTACAAGAACATGATGAAGGAATCATTGTCACACACAATGAAGATTCAGATTCTGAGGAACCGTCATTAGCTACAATCTCATGTGACTGGAAAAACCTTGATGAAAATAGTAACTGTTTCGGAGATCAAGAATAAGAAGCAACTGCAAAATACATTCCACCACATCTTCGGAAGAAGATCCAATTTCCAAGAAAGAACATCAAACTTACTAAACCATCAACAAACATGAGGAAGACACTATGTCCTAAAACTTTAAGGCTCAAGGGACTCATAAAAGGCAGAAATGTCAATATACATATGGATTCTGGTAGTACTCACAATTCTATAAACATTGATCTTGCTAAACAACTTGGTCTTTGTATATGCCCAATCAAGGACCTGACCATGTCTGTCTCTACTGGAAAAAAATCAAGGAAATAGGAGAATGTCAAAAAGTTTCAATCCAAATACAAGAACTGGAGCTACAAACAGATCTATTTGCCCTACCACTCAAAGAAACTGATGTAGTTCTAGGAGCAGAATGGTTAATACAACTAGGGAGCTATACTACAAACCTTGAAGAACAATTCATGGAGTTTAACTGGCAAGGACGACATTATAAATTAAATGGTGTTAACACTCCCGGCGCCAATGAAAGGATGCCATTCCATCGCAACAATGTTCAACTAGAGAAAACCCTTCTGGTTGTGCTTTGAGGACAAAGCATCTCTAAAGGGGGTGGCAATGTTATGAATAAAAATATTCATAAACATCAATTAAATAATAAATATTAAAATAACAAATATTAATAATAATAAATTAATTAAATTAGTTAATGTCCCATTAATTGTGAAGAGACATGGGTCAAAAGTTGTGACCTTCTATCTTCGTGGCCAGTCAATGCCTATATAGGCACATCGCCACGAAGAATTGTAAGCACCATTCATATTTTTATAAATAATACAACTACTACTTACTACAAATACAAGTCTACACATACGGATTCATGCTTGCATATAGGTTTAACTATACCATGAAGCTACAATACATGCCAACAGATGAACAAGTAGTTGATGTGTTGACAAAATCTCTTCCCAACAAGAAGTTAGTTTATTTTAGGAGCATGCTCGAATTGGTGGATATCTTTGATTTGGTTAAGAGGGAGAGATGAGTACCATAAAATTGCCTGTATGATGGTACTTGGGAGGACATCTTGGCCTAGTTAATATTGAGATCTCAGTTGATGTCTAGATCCCAGTGAGGGAGGGTATCATGTGGAGCTCCGGTTTAGTGTTGATACCTGGATCCCTGTAAGGGTTGGTGTCAGGGCATGGAGGCCTAGATGGTATCTATATCCTGATGGATTGATACCAAGGTTGTAGCCTGATGGTACCTATAGTGGCAGATGCCTAGATGACACCTTAGTCCCTGTTGGGAGGATACCTTTGCAGTTAGGGTATCCCTAGTATTGCGTATGCTGTTGTACTCTTCTTAAGAACATTTCAAAATGAGGTCAACGTTGTACCTCTTGAACAATTATGATACCTTGCTACTTAAGGGGGAGTGTTGAGAAATGTAACTAGTATCGGTCTTCATAATTGTATTTGTTGAGAAATTTAGGGGCAACAAGATAGGTGATTTCTCTTCTTGATAACTGCTTGTGATGTGGTTTTACTTCATTTAGTTAGCTTCTTCTTTCACTTGATTATATTTAGTGTTCTCTATCATCAAACAACTACCAAAGCATAAAGAACAATGAGACAATAGGACACAGTATGTAAGCTATCAACCAGGGCCAAAACCTCTCCAATTGAGAGGAAAACCCACAAGAATTATTTTTATAGAATCTTCAATTGACTAATTCCAAGACCTAGACCCTTGACCAAGACCCTCCAAGACCAAGTCAAACCTTGCTTCTAGCAACTTCTGCAAATTCTGACGTCCAACAACTTCTTTTGCAACTTCGACCTCCCTAGCAAATACTTCTCCAACTTCGACTTGCCCAACAAATTCTTCTGCAACTTCGACATGCCCAGAAAAATCTTCTGCAACTTCAACCAGCCTTGAAAAATCTTTTGCAACTTCGACCTTCCCAGGAAAATCTTTTGCAGAAACCCTAGATCTTGATCCTTTCGCCTTCGCTTGGGTAGATTCTCTCCCCTAGAGAATTCAGCTTCCAAAATAATTCCTTTTGATGACCTAACTTCACTTTTGCAACTAGGATTTTCTACAATAGCAAGAACCCTAATTCCTTTGCACGTATGGAGAGAATTAGCCCAGAGACAATCCCAAAAACTTGACTTTCTCTTCCGCCTTCATCCTCTTCTTCTTCGCACTCCTTTTATTTCTTATGATAGAACTTGAGTGTGTGAAGTGTGTGTCCATCATGTGAAGTCGATGTCTCCTTTATATAGGCTTCTCATTGGGTCGAATTGCTCCTTTAGGCCGACTTGTCCATGTGTGTAGGCCGACTTGATCTTTGCATTATGACGTGGTCTTAGAGGTTCTTTGAATTGACTTTGACTTAAATAAATTCTTTTTACAATATGTAATATGCCCAAATGGGTCTTTCATACATGACAATGACTCATAATCCATAGAATGTCTCAATGGGGGCTTGACCTATAAAAATAAGTTTCCTTGAGCATGAAACCCATGCCTCAAGAAAAATAATAACAAATTTATTTTCCTTATTACATCAAATACATAAAATCAGGATTACATATGTCATTATGAAGACCGAACATAGTTACATGTTTCAACACTCCCTCTTAACTAGGGAGGTATTCATAATTCACACAAGGTACTTGGACATTTTCAATCTGAAGAATTCTCATAAGAAGAGCCGGATTGGTAACCCATCTGTAAAACATCATATCAACCAGCATTGTCACATAGCAAGGCCTTGACTAATAGCTCTATCTCACCACAAGATCAGAGCACAATGCTGGCGAGACCAATGATTTATAGACACCATCATCATTGTCTCTCAAGGTACATACACCACCCAAGTGTTCACAGGGTATGTCCATCTAGGACTATTCTTATCTTGGATTCCTCTGTCCTCAAATAATATCGGTCTTCTATGACTACTCTTATCTTGGATGCCCTACCACATCCTCAAAGAGTATCGGATGCCAAATGCTTATCCAATCCTCTATTCTTTCTTCCCAAGTGAAGACAAGAATGATGTTCCTATCTCTCCCTCTCAACTAAGGAGGATATACCCATTCCTATGAAGTAATGTACCCATTATAAAAGGAATGTACCCAAGCTCCCTCTCAACCAAAGACTTGTCCAAGCTCCCACCTAGCTAGGGACTTGCTTTCCAAGTTTCTTCTTTACTAGAAACTTGCTTCCAAGCTCCCTCTTAACTAGGGACCTGTTACACACTTTTTGTCAAAGTTGCAGGGAAGTAGATATGCCAATTTTTTTCAAAGGATCAGATTATTAATCATCATTTTATAGAGTCTTTGTAAACCCATTCTGCAAATTTGTAATGTAAATGATGCTAATAAGACCATGTATGCATGTAACAACCTAGGTAAGCTTATTATTTTCGCGAAAGTTTCATCCTAGAAGGTTTTTTGTCTTACTGATTCATTTGTGTTTCTAAACACAAATTGTTGACAGAGTTTTTCCCACCAACTTCACCCCAAAGCTAGGATAGAATTCTTCGTCAAAGTCTTAGGTGAGTCCTAGTGTTTTAGTCGAGTCTTATGTAAAAGTGATTTGAGAATAATTTGAGCTAATTGGCTAAATTATTTTATTACAAATCACTTGATCTACTAGATCATATTGTGTCGCAGAATTGGGTATGTAATTTGAGGGTCTATACTGAACGGGTGTTCTCTCTTTGAGGGTTGAATTGTAATTATCTTATGTAAAAGATATTTCAGTGCATGGTCCTTCATACTTAGACACCATGGCTAAAATATTAGATGGTGGAAACAATATTTAATCCCCTCAAAAGTCAATTAATTAATTTTTTTGGCAAAAAATTAAATTAATCCTAAGCCATAAATTAATTAATTAGAGTCAAAATTAAAGTTCTAGAGAAATTAAATTCTCCAAATGGAAACATTCGTGGGCATCAAAGAAATTAATTTTTGGAGGTTCCCCACCAAGGGAATATTGGAAATTTCAAGAAAAATTAGACCCTTGAGCCTTGGTGGTTAAGTCAAAGTCAATTTTTTGAGGAAATTGGCTCAAAATAATTATTTTTGAGCTAATAAAAAATGGGTTTAATGAGAAATTCGAAAATTTCTCAAAATAATTATTTTCAACGACAAAGATTAAAGGATCATCAAGGACTTATCAATGGGCGAGATTATTTTGACGAGGATCAAGCCAACTAGCCGTTATTTTTCCACTTGGAGGATTGATCTATAAATTAGGAGTCGTTTGTGTCTCAAGCCATATGATGTTTGGCTAATGTAATTCTGCAGAAAAGCTGATGTAACACTATTGTGCCGCTCGGAATGTTTTTTGAATCATAATAAAGACTGTGAGGTAGTTCATGGTGCCTATTGTTTGTTGATTTGTGGTCTGTGCTGGGTACAAGCATTCCTATATTGTGTTCAAATTTTAATTAAATTATTATTTCATTGTAGATGATAGGAACACTTAATGGATAAGTTTTGGGCTTGTCTTAGATGATTCGATTCATTGTTGTTCTAACAGTTTATATGTGAAGAATTATATAGTGTTTGCAGGTTCCCCAATCCTTTGGATCCATGTTCACAAACTGTGGACATAGGGTGACCTTGTTTGGACTTCAAATATTTTTATGGTTTATCTAACTTCACTAACGTTGTAGCTTGCATTTATTTTCCAAAGTACATCTAGCCATTTATCAAAAAAAAAATATTCTAAATATTTCTAAAATTCTCTTTCAAAAACATTGTATATTTGTACATTTTGTAAGTAAATTTGTATAATATATTTTGTAAATTATTTTTTCTCACTGGGGTTTTGAGAATTTTGTATATATTGGGGTTTTGGGTATTTGTAAATTCATTTGTGTAGGTGAGATCAAGTGAAAAGCGCTGGATTAGATCTAGATCTAGGCCCTTGAGGGTAAGATCTAGTCTCCAAAATTTTTGCAGGGTCAACTATTGAAGAAAATTTGCAGTAAGTTGCAAATCTGAAGCAAATTAATTTTTGGAGCAAGGGTTTCATTTTTTCTTGGCCCTCTTGGCCCAACGTCAGCCTCTCCTTCCCCAGTGTCAACCCTTTTAGGGCCTGTGTCACCCTTCCAAGCCTCTTAGAGGCTAGTCGTTAGCCTTAGAGGGCCTCAACGACTTTCTCCTTCCCCCTCTGCGTCATCTTTTTCGACCCTTCTAGGGCTGGCCGTGGCCTCTAGGCCACTCGACCCCTCTCTTAGACCCTAGACCACTGCCCTAAGGGGCTTGCCGTGGGATTTTAAGCTCTTTCCTTGCCTCAGCCTACCTCCTTCCTGCTTCAGCCTCCCTCCTTCAGCCCTCTGTTGCCTTCACTCTCCTCTTGGCCCTCCTTTTGATCCCTTTCAACCTTTCTTTGGCCTTTTTTCCCTAGCCGTAGGCCTATCTAGGCCTTTTTCCCATCAACGCTAGAGGGCTTAACCTTGGCCTCTCTTGGCCCTAATTTGCCCTCTTTTCCATCTCTGTTGGTAAGTTGGATTTTGGGACTGAATACTTGGTGTGTTTTGCAGAGAAATTTGTTCAAAGTTGGTGTTTTCAGGTGCCAAGTGCTTTGGAAATTTTTTGGCAACTTGGGCAAGTGATCTACAAGGCCTTGGGCCTAGGGTTTGCTCTCTAAACCCTCACCTTGTCACTGTTTTGCTTCAGCTGTCATATTCATTTCATAACAGTGAATTAAATGCCCTAAAATCATATCTAAGTGGTCTAAACACTAATAATTTCATGGTAAAAATTTGCTAGTGTTTTGGCTACTTGGGCATTGAATATCTAGCTTAGATCTAGTCACTTGTTTGCTGGAATATCTCTGCATAATCACTAGATCAGATCTGATATAAATCTGTAGGAACACTCTAAAAGACATAAGATTGATTGGTGTGACATCTAGCATATTATCATAGCTTTTAGACATCTTGGGCATTGATTTTTTGGGCTTAAATCTTCATTTATGGTGGCTGATATCTCTGAATAAAAGTGTGATCAGATCTGATATTTTCTGAATATTGCATCTTAAGAAGGCCAAAAAACTCATAATTTCACGTCGGTAAATTTGTTTCAAGATCAAGAAAGTTTTGGGCATATTTTGGCATAAGTTATTGCACTGGTAGCTCACTAATTGCATATTTTTCTTGCTGCTGTAATAAGAGTTTCCAGATCTGATATACACTGAATAATTCATCATAAGTTGGTTACTTAGCTTGTATTTTCATTTGGCAAGTCTCTTAGCATCTCATTGGTCAATTTTAGTTTTATATGCTTCATAATTTCTTGGTTTGAAGTGACATACTTGCTGTTGCCCTATACATCATTATAAGTGGATTTTCATGATCAAATTGGCTCATTGTGGTTTATGCTATTGAAGTCTAACATTTACTTGTCTTGTGTTAGATCAAAATCTTGTTAACTTGGCACTAAAATCACTCAAACATCTAAGCTTTAAATTTTCTAATCTCATTGACGATTTAAGTTATTTGAGTATTAAGATCTAATTGACATCTTTGTGTTTAGCATCTAATTGAAGCATTGCTGAGAATTCATTGGATAATTGCTCTAAGAAGCTTTGGTAAATTTGTTGTCTATCTTAAGCATTGACATCTTAAGTTTCATTGGTTATCATTCTGAGTGAGCATCTCTTAACATTGGTCATTGACATATTTTAAATGGTCTCGAGCAGTGTTGATAATATCGGTGATATTCGAAAATATTGCGATATTTTCGGCAAAACAATATATTGCCAAGTAAATATCGCGATATTTTGAAAATATCGGCAAAATATCACGATATTTTGAAAATATCGGCTATGTTTAAAAATATGAAAAAATATGAAAAAATCAATTTTTTTATGCTTGCCAATATTTTCGCTGATATTGCCAATAAGATGTTTTTTAGACCCTTGCCGATACCGATATTATCAACATTGGTCTCAAGTAATCATTGTTAAATTAAATAAATGTTCTAAATTACTAAGCATCTTGTGGATTAATCTATTGTTTAACGTTGACACTTACATCTTTAAGCACTTGTCTTGTTTTAAGATTGTCTTTCAATTCATTATTAAGTACTCTTGCTATAAGGTAATTAACATCAAGTACTTAAAGAACATAAACAATCTTAACTCAAGACCCACTCACATTCCTTGCATAAGCATTCTAGGCCTAAGTGCATTAATAATTTACCTCCAAGCATAAACTTGGTTGATAGACTCATAGGGCCATCCTTTCTCACCTAGCTTGTGGATTCAACACCATTTTAATAGTTAACATGGTGACCTTACAGTTGTCAGAGCCATAATCTCTGCAACGCCGAAAGCATTGGGTGGTTGGAACACAGGGGGAGGTATTATTAATCAAGCCTCCGCTTGCTTCCCGTTGGCTTCCATCCCACAACCTACTCTAAAGACCGATCTCAAAACAGTTAAGAGGGAGGTTCCATTTAGAATAGCCATCTAATTTAAAATTAACCAAGAGCCTTGCATCACACCTAGGTCTTAGGATTTGCATAGCATATAGGTTAGTTAAACATTTAAGCAACGGTTATCCATTTGGTTACTTGGTCCTAATTTATAATAAGAAATGTTTTTGACTCCATAAGGCACTGGTCTCATATCTGAATCTAATCTAATCTTTGAGTCTTGCTAAATTTAACCAAATAGCTAGGGCATTCAACTGTGTCTCTCAAACAAGTTGGTTCCCAACTTGTCTTTCATCATCTTGTTTCCATAGGGACTACCCCCCATTGCCTGTTGTTGATAGACAACTAGAAGTGGGTGGGGATCAAAGTGACAACCCCCACCCCGAGCCGTTGTCGCAGTCCCTGTACAATCTAAGCGACAACATGACCTATTTCCAACAACAACTATCTCTTCTTTGGTGGAGATCATGGGACCTTCAGCTGCTTGTAGAGCTCCTTCATTTGATGTCATGAATTTCATCTTCTTCGTCTTGTAGGGCATCGACCATCCATCACTTTCCTTCATGAACCATGTTAGTCATGTCATCCTTCCTTTCATCAGAAAGTGATCTGTTAGTCCATATTTGGCTTTCCTTCATACAACTACCTTTTCCACATCATGTATCCTTCAGGATCTTCCATCCTTCCACATGAGTACTTATTTGTAGATGACATCCACAATTCTCTTTCGGTAGTCCTGTATTAGCCCATCCAGATATTGTTCAAAAATCAAAATGAAACATCACATCAGAAATTATCTTTTGTGATGGCCCTTCATCATGACATTTGCTTGCTGCAAGATCAACATCCCACATATATATTGACACATCTCCACAATATTCAATTGTCAAGGGTCTTCTTTCTTTCCAGACTTTTCCAATGAATTCGTATCTTTCCCATGGAGATATCATGGCCAATTCCTCTAATCATCAGCTGCTGATTTCCTTTTCTAGGTGACCATAGTTGCATCTTTCACGATCTCTTCTTTTCTTTATTCACATATTGCTTCCTAGGAACTTCCAACCATAGTACCTTCATCTTTGTCAACCACCTCATATTTCATATGATGACATATGTTGATTTCATCTAGTTAATATGTGAACCATGCCTTTATGCATTTCTAGAAGAGAACCCTTTCCTTTGATCACACTCATGAGATAGAGTATCGATGCTATCTGCAATTATATGATGACATGACCTAATTTATTAAACATATGCATACATACCTCTTTTTTTCTTTTGACCATCTAGACAAACTTCAACAACTTCTTTCCCTTGAATGAAATTACTTCAATCATCTTGACATGCTACATTCCTTTGTCATCATATCATCATTCTTCCAAATAATGAATCCCATCCAAGGTGGAATTCTTAGCGAGCCACTTGCTTCTTCCAAGATATGAACTTTCTAATGAAGATTCTAGCGGAGGATCTTGATTATCCTTCATCCTGCAAATGCTCATTTCCAATGATGTATGATGAGTTATACTAGATGACTTTCTTCTATCCATAAGTACTACTTATACTTCTAATGAGGTTACCAAGAGCTACTTCCTTCTAATGATGATTGCCACAATCTTCTACTTCAACTATATTTCAAGCTTCTTTTGATGTCATGAGCTCTTGCTTCCTTCGTATGCTATGATGCTATCTCCTAAAATGATGCATCCTATCACACTTCTAATATTTTCTACTATGAAAGCTATACTTTACAAAACTTGAAAAGGACCAGGTGGAAAAGATTATCTCAATCATAGTAGAGACCTTTTACTTCCTCCTTCTTTGATTTCTTCTTTTCAACTTCTTCCACTTCTTCAGTGATATGGGCTTTTTCCCTTCCTCTTTTGTTGTTGTCCTTCTCGAGTTTGGGACAATCTCTTTTGCAGTGCCCATATTCTTGCCAACCTTAGCATTGAACTTTCGCCATATTCTTCTTCCTTTTCCGAGGACCAAATTTTCCAAACTTTCCTTTTCTCTTCGCCATGGCAACAAATGCTTTTGTTTGCTCATTTGATCCTACATCACTTTTTTCCTTTAGCCTGGTTTCTTCAATTTTGCATAGTGACCACAGTTCATTGAATGGGGTAGCCTCTTTCTTTCCATAGATGCTTGATGTAAAGTTGCCCCATTCCTTTGGTAGTGCATTGAGTACTATATTTGTCATTTCCTTATCAGACATTATTTCTCCCAACTCTTGTAGTTGGTCTCCAATTTCTGACACCCTCATAAAGTTAGGATATTCCTTCTTCTTTTGATATCTTTCATCTTGTAGAGTTCTTGTCTTAACGAGATTACTTCTCTTGCAGTGCTTATGGAGAATAATTCTACAAGTTTGTCATATATTTCTATTGGTGTTTCTAATTTTGATACATAGGGTATGGGGGGATCTTTAATGGATTCTATGAGAATCCTTTGAGCCCTTACTTCCCCTTTCATGTACTTTGCAAGAGCTTGATCTTCTTCCTCTTGAGGTTTAGTGATTGAGCCCTTAACATGATTCACGATGTCATTTTCTATGAGAATCAAATTTGTCCTCTTCTTCCATGTTAGAAAGTTTGATGCCCCAACCAACTTGTTGCTCTCGTTGCAAAAAGACATTTTGATAGATTCAAACGTGGACATAAAGATACTTAATTGTGAAGATACTCCTTGATGACAATATCTTCAACTCGTTGCCTTCTTGATTTTGATGATGATATTGATAGTGGAAGATGACTTCTTGATGGAGATGTCTTCCTTCAAAAGGTGATCCTTCAAAGAGGGGGAGATCACCTTGGTTTCTTGATGATGACAATGCCTTCTCCTGCTTCCCTTGGATGTGTAAACTTCAAGATGCTTCAAAGTCCTTCTTTTAGTGGAGGTAGGGTTTTTAAGATCTTCCCTTTCTTGAGCGAGGTTTCCAAGAATGATTTTAAGTGTAGAATCCTTCTTTGAACGAACTAGGGTTTGTAGGTCTTCTTCTAGTTACTTTCTTCAAGATGATGATTTAATCCTTGTCCTTGTAGTGCCTTTGAGATGAGAGGTCCCTTTTGATGGTTGATGCTCTTGATGATCTTCTAGTGCTTTGGTACTTGAGTGCCCTTCTTTGAGCTGCCCTTCCTTGATTTGTCACCTTATCTCTGATACCATGTTGAGAAATCTAGGGGTAGCAAGATAGGTGATTTCTCTTCTTGATAACTGCTTGTGATGTGTTTTTACTTCACTTAGTTAGCTTCTTCTTTCACTTGATTATATTTAGTGTTCTCTATCATCAAACAACTACCAAAGCTTAAAGAACAATGAGACAATAGGACACAGTATGTAGGCTATCAGCCAGGGCGAAAACCTCTCCAATTGAGAGGAAAACTCACAAGAATTCTTCTTCTTATATTCTTCAATTGACCAATTCCAAGACCTAGACTCTTGACCAATACCCTCCATGACCAAGTCAAATCTTGTTTCTAGAAACTTCTGTAAATTTTGACTTCCAGTAGCTTCTTCTACAATTTCAACCTCCCCAACAGATTCTTCTACAACTTTGACCTGCCCAACATATTCTTCTGCAACTTTGACCTGCCTAGAAAAATCTTCTACAACTTTGACTTGCCCAGAAAATGTTTTGCAGAAACCCTAGATCTTGATCCTTTCTCCTTTGCTTGGGTAGATTCTCTCTCCTAGAGAATTTGACTTCCAAAATAGCTCCTTTTCATGACCTAACTTCACTTCTGCAACTCATCTTTTCTACAGTAGCAAGAACATAATTCCTTCGTACGTGTGGAGAGAATTAGCCCAGAGACAATCCCAAAAACTCCACTTTCTCTTCCTCCTCCATCCTCTTCTTCTTCGCACTCCTTTTCTTTCTTGTGATCAAACTTGAGTGTGTGAAGTGTGTGTCCATCAAGTGAAGTCAATGTCTCCTTTATATATGCTTCTCATTGGGTTGAATTGCTCCTTTAGGCCGACTTGTCCATGTGTATAGGCTGACTTGATCTTTGCATTATGACTTGGTCTTGGAGGGTTCTTTGACTTGACTTTGACTTGAATAAATCCTTTTTACAATATGTAACATGCCGAAATGGGTCTTTCATACATGACAGTGACTCACAAGCCCTAGAAGCTCTCAATGGGAGCTTGACCTATAAAAATAAATTTTCTTGAGCATGAAACCCATGCCTCAAGAACAATAATAACAAATTAATTTTGCTTATTGCATCAAATACATAAAATCATGATTACATATGTCATTATGAAGACCAAACCTAGTTACATATTTCAACAATATTTGAGTCATGATGTAATGTACTTATCAAAGAGAAAGAAAAGAAAGAAAAGAAAATAATTTATAAGCATGGATTTCATGCTCTATTTATTTTATTTCTAGGTCAAAGCACCCATAGTGTGGTTCTAGGGTTTGTGTCAAGTGTCATCTCCCTTGTCATTGTGTAATAGACCCTTCTTGGGGTTATTGTGTCAAAGAAGAAATTTATTTTTGAGTCAAAAGTATATTTTACGCCTCCACCAAGTCGACCTACCCTCTAGTCAAGTCGACGTCATTAAGGGAATTCAACCACCCAAAAGAACTATAGATAGAAGTGCCATTCGACCTATTTGGGCATCCAATCATCCAACAAGTTCGATCTGCAATCTGAAGTAGAAAAAGAGTGCAGAATACCTTGATGAAGATGGAAATTCATAGCGAAGAAGAAGGAGACGTTTTTCAAGCAAAAAGAAACCAAAATTCTCTCTTGTCTGCCACATGTGCGAGTTTTTGGGTCGTAGGAAGGAGGGCCGAAGTTGCAGGTCTGTAGAAGGGTCGAAAATTTAAAGCAGAAGGGCCAAAATCTGAGTTAGTTGCAGAATTGAATCAGTTTGACTAGAGTTGACTATTGAAGTTTGACTAATTATCTTGGGAGGTTGGCTTGGTGGATTGGAGGAGGTCTTTGTCTTGGTCAAAAGGTCTTGGTTGTCTTATTTGATTTGGTTCTATAGAAGAGAAGAGAAGTTTTGGGTTTTCCCCTAGAATAGGGGTTTTAGCCCTGGCTGAGAGCCTACATACTGTGTCACCTATTTTCTTGATATTCATGATATGTTTTTGATAGTTGCTTGATGATGAGAAGATAAAAGAAGACATAAAAGAAGATAATAAGATCACAAGTAATTATCAAGATAAGGAAATATTTCTGCCATTTTGATTTTCTAACACCATCAGAGACTAAGATTAATAATGCATCCGAGTGGACCAAACCTGAATGTTAAGGGCATATCAATGCTCTAGACAAGGATCACCTTACGATATCTAACTAGATCAAGTCCCATAAAGGTGTTCCGTACCTTGATAAAGGTGTCTAGTGGTCAACCCTATTAGGTGCTTTCAACTGTCAAGGGGAAGTGACAGTTCCAAGGTCAACCCCTCGATCAATAGGTCTTGGTGTAAATAATGTGGTAATGAAGGGGAGAAGGCTTCATGGCCAAGTGCCATGGTCAAAGGGACCAATTAATGGTGTGTCCACATCCCAAGTGTATGAGTGTAAAGGAGGGAGCAATCGTGGAGGCATGCGTTACCCACTCGACCTAATTTTTCCTCCCATCTTGTGCACGTTTTAGTTCTTCCTGATTATTCCTTGTATCATCGCATATAGCTCAATGGTTAGAGCTTGCTCTTTATGCTATAGTAGTTTTATTACCCCTTAAGATGAGTCAATTCATCGCTTATCACAATTGGGATATGCAAGGGTTCCTCTTTGATGTAATGGAGCATCACGTGCTCAAGAACTAGGTGATGGCCATATGAGGAAGGTAGAGCTCATGCTAGGCTTTTGCCCACATGCTAATCTTATGTCCCGACTATCTTTTGCATTTGATTTTCTTCTTTTTCTTTTATTGTGGCCATGATATGCTCTTTTATTTCTTTTAGTTGTATAAACCTCTAGGGAAATAGTTTTCCAACCCTACTCAAGGAATGTGGACATATGAGTGCCAAATTCCAAAGAACTAATGCTGAGTTAGACTCGAAGAATAGAGGTGATATATGGGGCTTGTAATGTATGATGGAAAGTGTTAAGTATGGTATAGGGGACAATTAACACGCTATCGCAATCATGGTTTTCCATGTAGTGCCCCTCCTAGAACCCTAAGGGGCCTTAAAGGAGGTTCCATTGGACTAAGGCTAAAGATTAATCCCCTTGGTAAGGTGAGAGAACAAGATGACAATTAAGATCGGCCAATCTTCCAGATCACCCCTTTATCCATACTAAATGCCCAAAACAAACAAGTATAAGCATCTGATTGCAAAAAGATCAAAGAACCTTTTGAATAGTAGGCCACCTTCATCCAAGTGTAAATGCCAAATGGTGAGAGGCACATGGCTAATGCAACTGGCAGAGGAACATGGCATATCATCATCAAATAGTGGCTGTCAGGGGTCGTTGGCTAGTTGGCTGGCTTGCTATCTGACTGCCTATCAAATGGAGGAAAAAAGGTTTCTCCTATGGGGTTACCCATTTTGGTGGGTAACAATCCCCAATGGAGTGCTCCACCATTTGGCACATATTTGTAGGCATACGCCACCCTTTTGAAGAGTTTTCTACCCTTTTCATGAGGCTATTGACATCTTACTTAGACATTGAGCTTCTTTTGACCCCTCATTATTTCAAGGTAATTATTGGAATGCTTTGAGGAGTTAGTCGCACCTTGGGGACCTCTTCTTTGGACCGTTGGATCATTTTGAGAGGAGCCATCCACCTTCTTGGAGCCACATGTGCCATCGTAGACATCTTGCATGGCTAGCTATTTCATCTTTTTAAGGGACATCTAGACCTCACTCCTTGCTTAGAGGCTAGATGTTGGAGCTTTGACATAGTCTATTCCCCATTTTGATGAAGACATCCTCCCTCAATGGAGATTGTTGTATGTGTGGCATAACCACTTCACATTTATTATGTATTATTGACCTTATCCTTCTTATGTAGTTAGATAATAATGAAGTCTTATGATTCCCTAGGTTAGATATAGGATAATATTATTGTACTGAGAGGGTTGTTGAACTTAAAACTCTATATAAGGGGCTCCCCTCCTTGATCATTTTGGTTGTTGTTGGAATATTTGAGAGAGCATTTGTTAAATATCGAGAATTAAGGATATCTCGGGGATTTTCATTCAAGGATTTTCTTTCATGTGTGGCTGAATATTTTGGTTCTTCAAGCTTGAGCCTTGAAGTAGTGTAAATTGTTTTACATAGCAAAGGCTAGTGACTTGATCCATTTGAAGATTACATTTACTACTTAAAAGGAATCTAGTGTGGTAACACCTCTTTTCTCCTTTTCTATTTTGGCTTTTGGTTTTAATAATTTGCATGATATAACTTAAGAATTTTCGCTAACTAGTAGTTGATTCCAATTCTAGGGTGAAGTTGAGTTGCTAGTTGAAGCAACATCCTTTGGAGCCCACTCTTGTGAAATTTTTGCACTTATTTCCAACAATATTAGGCTGGATCTAGTTAGCTTTCATGCCTTATTTCTAACCCCAATTAAATAAGAAAATAAGCTCTCTAAGATAGTTTCTTGACCCCATTATCCCTAGGATATATTCCTGTTCATTTACTAGAATCTAGCATAAATTTCTGCATATCTTTCATTAGATTTCAACTCAATTCTAGCTATTTTGCATCACTAAAAACAAATTCGAGACTTGTCTCATTGAATCACAATTCTTGACTATATTTAAGTTTCTTTTATAAACCCTAATTGTCATTAGCCCTAAGTTGTGCTTCAAATTTTATATCATTTACTTGGATTACTAGCCTTAGCCAATTAAGCAAATCTGGAATTTACATTCGCATATAAGAAATCCCATTTGCAAGTTAATCTATCGAGCTTAATATCATATCAATTACATAAGATTAACAAGCTGTTTTCACCACTTGTTCGAACCCGGAAATTGCTGTAAGTATTATTATAAAACCAAATTTGATTCATAGATCAGTTCAATTATAAATTGGTTTATCTAAGTTGAATCTAGTTGATATATGGTTAGTTTTATAAATTATGGAATGGACTTGTATGAAACATCACATCTAGAGATTTCCTTGATGTTGAATCTTTTTTCTTCCAAGGTTATATCTCATAATTGGTCTAGCTCTGTTGTATTTCATTAGGTACATTTTTAATCATATAGTTATCATCAATTAAGATTTACTTTCTAAGTCTTGGGCTTTCAAATAATTAAATTTTTAGACTGTCATATTTATCATATACTTTAGGGATTCATAGATCAGTTCAATTATAAATTGGTTTATCTAAGTTGAATCTAGTTGATATATGGTTAGTTTTATAAATTATGGAATGGACTTGTATGAAACATCACATCTAGAGATTTCCTTGATGTTGAATCTTTTTTCTTCCAAGGTTATATCTCATAATTGGTCTAGCTCTGTTGTATTTCATTAGGTACATTTTTAATCATATAGTTATCATCAATTAAGATTTACTTTCTAAGTCTTGGGCTTTCAAATAATTAAATTTTTAGACTGTCATATTTATCATATACTTTAGGGAAAGCCCCCTTAGCCTTTAGGGAGTTGTCCAAAAGTGAAGAGGAGAATTGTACTAAGGTGAGAATGATACTTCTTTTAAGGTTACTATCAATGTTTCTTTTGTGGATTAGGGATTTTTCCATTTAGATGCGACTTGAAGAGGCAACACTCATTAAAGACAACATCCCTCCTATAAATAATTTCTCGTTTGATTGGATCAAACAACCTGTTGACCACTACGTGTCAACGACCCATAACAGTACACCCCCCCTTTTCTTTTTGCAAAAGGGATAGTGCCTGATCGATGTGTTTATGTCGTCCAACTATCATCATCAGCTTGATCATCATCTTATAATGTAAACTCAGTCTACATGTGTATAATGTAAATAATTTCAGCAAATCCGTGTCGTGTATGTAATCACTTAGGTAAACCTACTTTTCTGGTGAAGATCTACATTCCGGGAGGTTTTTTGTCTCACCGATCCATTCTTGGATGGTCGGTAGAGTTTCCCTTCAGCTTTACCCCAAAGTCGGAATGGATTTTGTCACTGGGATCTTAGGGGAGTCCTAGTGTTTTAGATCGAGTCTATGTAAAAGTGATTTGGCAATAATTCTAAGTATTTGGTTAGGTTATTTTATTACAAATTGCTTGATCTGCTAGATTATATTTGTGTCACAGAACTGGGTAGTCTGTGAGGGTCCTTTTCATATGGGTTTTCCCCCTTGAGATGTAAGAAATGTGAAAATCATGATTTAAAGTGTCTTGAGGGTTGGAAAAATAATTTATGCCCTCATAGGTTAATTAATTAAATTTTCTGGCCAAAATTAATTAAAATCCTAAGCCAAAAATTTGATTAATTCTAGGTCCTTGGTAAATTTAAATTCTCCAAACGCAAAATTCGTTGGTCCTTAAAAATTAAAGTTTAAGAGGTCTAGGGACTAGGGTAAATTAATTATTTTGCTAAATTTTAAGCCTTTGGTCCGTGGGGTTAAGTCAAAGTCAAAATTATGAGGAAATTAATTCAAAAATTTAATTTTTGAATTAATTAAAAATCATTTAATTGAAAAATTCGAATTTCCTCAAGAATTTAAAATTTCGACGGATGAGATTAAAAGAAATTTTAATCCTCATCAACGGTCGAGATTGCTTTGACGAGGTTTGCTCGAACTAGCCGTTGGAGGATTTATCTTTAAATAGGAGGTCATTTGTTAGTCAGTTCATCCGATCTTTTGATCATGTACTATAAGTGAAAAGCTCTCTTGTAATTATTTTATGAGCAATAAAAAAAGACTTTGGGGTTAAATTTCTGCTGGTGTTACTTTTCGTGGAAATACTGTAAGATACGTCATTTTCATGCGGAGATTTCTTTTTAGCCATTGATGATAGCTTTCTAAAGAACGATTTGAGTACAAGTATCTTGCTCAGTTGTTGGGGTTTGAATGATAATTAAGTTTTGAATATGATAGTAGGTATCTCTATTTATCTGAATTTTATTATCGTTTTCTCGCTCTATGTTGATGGTTAAATTGAGTTTTGCAGGAAATCCTTGATTATTAGATCATCGGGCGTTTGGGGAAGTTCTCGGCTGAACCAGCCAACTCCCGATCCGTGTTTTCTGAAGAGCCCGATTTGATTTGATCCCGAGCTTATCATAAGCTTTTTTTATGGGTTATGCATGAAGGGTTTTGAGCTCAGTACCTCCTTTAAAATTTGAAAAATTTAATTTTTTCTGTGCTAAATCGATAGATCTGGTTGTTGAGAGCCTCAGATTATCAGATCTGGGAGCGGAGTCAGACTCACACTCCCTAGATCTGATAGATCTGCCATTTATTTACATAGATCTGTAATTATTTTTTAGTTTTTTGACTTGGGTTTTTCTGAGTTATTGCATGTATCGTTTGGGTGTTTTATTGTTGTCTTGCAGCTACAGATCCGAGGAACAAATCTGCATAGAGTCCAGATCTAGGCCCTGGAGGGTAAGATCTGGATCTTTGGTGTTCGTCGATATCATTTTTTGCAGGGATTCTATGCAGAGATTTTGCAATCCAGGGTTTTAAATTTAAAACTTTTTTTAATCTGGATTTTTTTTAAAGGGTTTCACTGTTAAATCTAAAGCAAGTGGATTCACAAATTTTAATTAGGATTTTTGGAAAATTTTTAAGGGGTTTCTAGACCACCATTAACCTGATTCGTTCTTTGTTTTGCTGCTTGGTTTTTGGGTTTCACTGTGCATTTCGATTTTTTTTTACAAAACTCACAGTCTTTTGCTGTTGCCTGCTTTCTCTATAAACCTGTTTGCTGCCTGAGGTTTTCAGCAAGAATTTTCGATTTGTTTTTTATGCCTTGGGTTTATTCTGGATGTGTTTTTCTATCTGTGTTCTGCTGCATAGCTGCTCTCCAGCCGCCGTCGCTGCCATCCATCTGACCTGCACCCGTGGCTATCCTTCCTGCATACCTACAAAACAAACAACAAAAAACCTCTGCGTTTTTCCTTATCAAACCCTCATGCAGTGCCGTGCAGCTCTCCCTTCCTTGCTGCCGTTGTCCCCTCCGCGTTCTCCTTCCATTTCCACTGCCATACTCCTGATTGCAAGCCTTCGGCTCCCTCTGCTGCCTGCCCTCTACATGCAGCCTCATCTCATTGCCCGCTGCTTGACCAATCTCCATCCCGCTGTCTAGATCCGCACATAGTCCTTAACACTGCCTGCCTTTTGCGTATTCACCTCCAAACCCTCGCTTTTGCTCCTACCCGCATCCATTCCTTGCAACCTGCGTGCTATCCACACCCTCCACGCAGCTCCAATCTTCATAACCCCTCCTTGCTACTGTCCAAACTTGCTATCCGTCTGCCCTTCCAAATCCAAATTCGTCCGCTGCTCTTCGAAACCTCGATCTGCAGCTCGATCGCTTCCGTCCGCGGCCTCTGCTCCTCATGCAAACCTGCAGTCACCAAAAACACTTCGATATTTTCTTATGCATAGGTATTTCTTTTATTTCATTTATATTTTAGAGTTAGGGTTAGTGTATGTATATATGTTTTAGTTTTATTAAATTTTTGACTTAAGTTAGGATTCGATTCTTTTAAATTCATTTATTTTGATTTGAATTTTTTTGTTTTTAATTTGATTTCATTTGACCTTTTTTCATTTTTGATTTTGGGGTTAAAAAAAAATCATAAAAATATAAAAATCTAAAAACTTTTAAAATCCTAAACATTTAAAAATCTTAAAATATAAAATTTTCAAAATTAAAAAATCATAAAAATATAAAAATCTAAAAACTTTTAAAATCCTAAACATTTAAAAATCTTTAAAAAAATTAAAATTTTCAAAATTAAAAATCATAAAATTCTAAAAATTAAAAAAGGATTTTTTGTATATTTTGATTCTTTATTTTTTACAAAATTAAAAGTCATAAGATTTATAAAAAAAAAAAAAAAAATTTAACATTTTTTGAAAAACCTAAAATTCCTAAACATTAAAAAATTCTAAAAATTTTAAATTTGTGACTAAGGATTTAAAATGAAATAAATTAAGGGGTTTTCGTTTAAACATTAAATTTTTTAATGTGGCCCATGGCCCATTAAAAATTTCAATTTTTAACCCATTGATTTGTTTTACTTCTTTAGTTATCGCCTAAGGAATAATTAAAATTTAAACCTAAAGTTCCTTAGTGTTTTTTGGTCATTAAATGCATTTTTATGATTTTCCTATGGTCAAAGTACGATAAATGTTTTAAGTTATATTCATTGTTGGAGAAAATTAATTAATTCTAGATCTTGGTCATTAACGATAATCATTTTAAATCTGGAATCTCTTGCATGAGACGGTTTTGGACGTTTATATTAATCATACCTGATTGTCACTGTTCGTCACATATTGGAAAAATTATTCTGGATGACTTGTTTTCTTACTTAATCTATGGTTAATTCAAATTAAAGGCACTGGTTGATAATTATCTCTAGTTGGTGGTCGTGTCTTGGTTACATTAGAGTTTAATCTATTCATTTGAGTTAATCGAGATTCATTTAAATTCATTAAGTTGTCCATCTTAAAAATCTCCTAGAGCCCATGTTTCATAGGCTTTCTCATCCATTTACCTCAGGGACTACCCCCCTTGACTTGCCTAGGAGAGAGTCTAAACGGAGTAAGGAAGGATCAAGGGTGACATCCCTTACTTTGAGTGTTGTCGCGGTGCCTAGACACTTTGTGCGACAACACAACCCATAGGATTTTTACTCATTAGAGTAGCCCACCATGTTACAAGGAATGACTCTTTGCATCCAACTTCTTTTGATTATCATTTGGAATATGAGCCCAAGATATACATCCAAATGTTTTGAGATGTTTGATTGAAAAGAAGGTTTCTTTCCGCTCCATTTTTGAAGATGGGTCATATCCCCCACAACTTTGGTCAGAATCATGTTCAAAAGGTAATTTGAATAAAAGATAACTTCTACCCAAAATCTAGTTAGCATACCTTTAGCTTGAAACAAACATTGTGCCATGTTGACCAAACTCTGATTTTTCCTTTTCGACAACAATATTTTGTTGAGGAGTATAAGGTATATATTTGTACTAAGCAATACTATCCTGTGACAAGTAGTTCTCAAATTCCTTGCTGAGGTATTCTCCGCCATTGTTAGCTATTAGACTTTTCACAAGTCAATTGTTTTGATGTTCAACCAATGCCCTAAGTTGCTTGAACTTTTCAAAGGCATGGTCCTTCTTCTATAAGAAGTATACTTGGAAAAATCATCAATGAAGGTCAAAACGTGCCTTGCACTAATGAATGATGGTTGGTTTATTGTTCAAAGGCCACTATGGATAAATTTCAACTGGGTCTTTGCTCTCAAAGACTTGCTAGTCTCAAATGTAGCCCATTGATGCTTGCCAAGCACACACCTTTTATATACACCATTGGGGGGCACTATGCTAGTTGTCCATTAACCACTTCACCATCATTTTCATACTCTGAAAATTTAAATGTCTAGGTTGCTTATGCAAAATTTTGCCTTGGTTGTCAGTCCTAGCTATGATCATAGTCACTCTCAAATCTTACTTATGGAAATCACATAAGTTAAAAATCTTGTTTTAGGGTCAAGAATGTACTTAGCAACAACAACAAAGTCATGGTTAATATCCTTTACAACAACATTGTTCGCCTATAATTCAACCTTCTTGACATTTTTGAGTTGTTGTACAAACATTAAATTGAAACTTGAACTTGGTATATTATACACACTAGTGATCACTCCGTTTTGACATTCAATCCTTCCACAACTAGCAATAGTAAGTGCATAGCCATTTGCAACAAATATTCTCCTTCTATAGATCTACTTTAATGAAGAAAGAGAGAAGCATCCTTAGCCATATGAAGGGACTGTTGACCACTAAAGATGCATTTGATTTTTTTTTGAAGACTCCATGCCCAAAGTACATCTCAGGGCACTCTTGCACTTTCAAGTCATGCAGAGTTCCAGATTTCATTAGGGCTTTTAAGCCCCTTCCTTCTCTCTCTCTCTCTTCATTTTGTACTCAAATTTCGCAGCTCTGCAGGGATATTGTAAACATGATGCTAGCATGATGAATTAAGCCATGTAATGGGCCTAGTAACTTGGGACTTTACCAAAAAGTGAGTTCACTCTAGGGAGTCTTTTTCACTTAACCATTTATTCGTGTTTTTTAACACTGAATAACTAGTTGAGTTTTTTCTCCCAGATATGCCCCCAAAGCTGGAGTGCGGCTTGATGGTAGAGCCTTGGGTGAGTCCTAGTGTATAGAGTCAATGTATATTACCATGCTTGATCCAAAATGGATCCTAGAACACTCTCTAAGTTTTCATGAACTCTTTAAAAATCATGCCAAAGATTCAAAGTCTTATAAAGATCAAGCTATCGGAAGGAATCCTCAGATAGTTGCAATGGCGATCAGCGCGGATCAACAAGGGCCGTCGATCTAGTGCGTAGAACGATGGACCATGGTAACGCGCGCTGACACCAACCAGCAAATGCAGGGACAAATTTAAGCAGTGGAGGTAGTTTCTGATATGCGATTAGCGACAAGTCGCTGCCCTGCAATATGCGATTAGCGACAAGTCGCTAATCGCATATTGCAGGGCAAACCTCTTAGTGAAGAGAAGCCCCGAGCGCCCGGACCCGAAATAACTATAAAATGCGGAAAATAATGTTTCGGTTCCGTCGGAGCGAGATTCCACAAAACTGATAGAATATCAGAGGGGCTTCGAGCAGTAAGCGGTTTCAACCGAGTTCCGCCCGATGCCATACAACGAGTGCCACGCGTCCCGGGAAAGAGAGAGAGAGAACCGCTCATATCGAACGGGTAAACATCATGTTAATTAGCCGCCCGATATGAACAATGACCGTCAGATCTGGGGCCCTCAGATCAACGACGAAGACGCGTTTTGATGGATGACCGGATTTGACAAGGTTATGAAGTGAGGTCACATAGGATTTGAAGTCCGAGATGGACGATGCGTTGGTAGAAGGTCGTGTTTCGCAGGCATTCTTGGAGTTAACGGAAAAAACGATTGTTTCAAATATGTCCAAGAGAACTGACACTCATCCGTTGTGAAATAGGTGGCCACCTCCCTGTGAGGCGTTATATAGTGACTGATTACGCAGGACAGAGGGATTCAAACGGATAGAGGCAGGGGAACCAAAAAGCCGGGAAACGGAAATGAACGGTCAGGAAGCAGATTGGCTTAAAAGCCACTAACTGACAGAGAGATAAGCAAGTAAGAGAGCAGTAGGTAGTAAGCTGAAAGCAGAGAGTTTTCATGAACTTTTTAAAAATCATGCCAAAGATTCAAAGTCTTATAAAGATCAAGCTATCGGAAGGAATCCTCAGACAGTTGCAATGGCGATCAGCGCGGATCAACAAGGGCCGTCGATTTAGCGCGTAGAACGATGGACCATGGTAACGCGCGTTGACACCAACCAACGAATGCAGGGACAAATTTAAGCAGTGGAGGTAGTTTCTGATATGCGATTAGCGACAAGTTGCTAATCGCATATTGCAGGGCAAACCTCTCAGTGAAGAGAAGCCCCGAGCGCCCGGACCCGAAATAATTATAAAATGCGGAAAATAATCTTTCGGTTCCGTCGGAGCGAGATTCCATAAAACTGATAGAATATCAGAGGGGCTTCGAGCAGTAAGCGGTTTCAACCGAGTTCCCCCCGATGCCATACAATGAGTGCCACGCGTCCCGAGAAAGAGAGAGAGAACCGCTCACATCGGACGGGTAAACATCATGTTACTTAGCCGCCCGATATGAACAATGACCGTCAGATCTGGGGCCCCCAGATCAACGACGGAGACGCGTTTTGATGGATGACCGGATTTGACAAGGTTATGAAGTGAGGTCACATAGGATTTGAAGTCCGAGATGGACGATGCGTTGGTAGAAGGTCGTGTTTCGCGGGCATTCTTGGAGTTAACGGAAAAAACGATTGTTTCAAATATGTCCAAGAGAACTGACACTCATCCGTTATGAAATAGGTGGCCACCTCCCTGTGAGGCGTTATATAGTGACTGATTACGCAGGACAGAGGGATTCAAACGGATAGAGGCAGGGGAACCAAAAAGCCGGGAAGCGGAAATGAACAGTCAGGAAGCAGATTGGCTTAAAAGCCACTAACTGACAGAGAGATAAGCAAGTAAGAGAGCAGTAGGCAGTAAGCTGAAAGGAGAGAGAAGAAGCCGAGCTGACCTACAGAAGCAAAGGCAGCATCGAGCCAGAGTTAAGATAGAGACAAAGAGAATCAGAGAGTCTGTGTACTCTAGAGAAGGCTTGAGAGGTTCAAGCGCACTCCTTTGTAATGCCTGTCATGTATGAGTTTCAGATTGGGCTCATACTACTGTGACCAATAGAGGTCGAGAGTCAGTAAGGAGAGTCTGTGTACTCCAGAGACTTGGGAAATCCAAGTATAATCTTGCTGATTTATATCTGTTGTGTGAGACTCAAATTGAGCTCACTGTTGTAAAAACTCAGCTTGAAAACATAATAAAGAGGCCACCACTGAAGGCTAGACCAGGAGACGTAGCCCAGGAGTATTGGGTGAACTCCTTACTAAACTTGTTGTGTTTATATGTGTTGCCTGTTATGTTTTTTTTAACTGCTTCATTGCCTGTGTATTTCGCAATCTTATTGATCCATTACATAAAATAACATAGGCACATCCATGCACATGAGTCTGTAATATCTTGTTAATTGTCTTGGATCAATAACAGCTCAAGTGGTATCAGAGCTCTAGGTTGCTAAGGTTAGACAAGCATGTGCTGGATTTTTTTTGTTAAATGCTAACTAGGACAAAGCTTAAATTAGGAGAAGGAGAGTTGGTTGAAGCTAACCCAGAAATTGGAAGAGTCTATCCTAGGAGGAAAATGGCAGAAGAAAGTCCCTTGGAATCAGACTCCCAGTTCATGGACAGTTTCATGACCATGAGAGCCATGGTAGAAGAAATGTATAGAGAATTTAAGAGAGGTAGAGGTGAAGAGTCATCAACCTCCAAACAAGATAAAGGAGTAGAAGAACCTCTTCTAGTTGCCCACCCAGAAGGCAAAGGAAAAGAAGAGAAGCCCTCTCCACCATCTCCCCCATCATCACCTTCATCATCATCTTCTTCACATAAAGAAAGCCCTCAAAAGAAAAAGAAGAAACCTTCTTTGATTAAATTAGATGTGAAGTTTGATTTGCCAGTTTATGACGGAGAATTGAATGCAGAAAAGTTAGATAACTGGATTAGACAGATTGATGTATATTGCAGAGTGCAAAACATCGATTCAGAAAGGAGAAAGATTCAGCTGGCTAACCTATGCCTTAGAGGCACTGCTCTAGTATGGTGGGCAGGCAGGACGCAAGCTGATTTGAAGAAGCATGGTAAAATTCTTTCTACTTGGAATGAATTTGTTTCTGCCATTAAAAACAATTCTATCCACTAGTTTATATGCAACAAGCTATGATGAGTTGGCAAACTCTTCGCCAGTTAAAAGGGCAAAGTGTACAAAGCTACACCCAAGAATTTAGAAAAAGAGCTTTGATTCTAGGCATTTCTTTAGACTCACCTGAAACTCTGCTGAAGTATATAGGTGGTCTACACAGCTATTTAAAGCACACCATTCTCATGTTTAATCCCACTAGCATAGATGAGGTATCTGTTCAGGCTACACATCTAGAGGCTAGAGACAAGAATGTGAACTCAGAAGTTGGGGGATCATCAAAACCCACTGCAAGCAAGAACAAGGAAAAGAGAGCAAAAATGGAAAGAGAGGAAGACAAATGCTGTACAAAAAACCAAACCTTCATGCACTCACTGCAAGAAGGATGGGCACGATGACGAACACTGTTGGATTTTGCATTTGGCGCTAAGGCCCAAGAAGTACGATGGCAAAAAGAAGAAGATTGCTGCAGCGATTCAGAAGGATTTAGGGTCAGACTCAGGGGATGAAACAACAATCACAACCACAGGTATAAAAGGTAAAAATTCTGAAGCATCTACTAGTAATTCTGCACAATCTACTGATAATGAAGAAAATGAGAGGAAAAGACATGAGCTTTTTCATATTAGAGTTATTTCCAAGCATCAAAAGATTGATACTTTGTTTGATAGCGGCTCATAAGTAAACTTAACTTCTGAGGCAATTGTAAAGAAACTGGGATTACTAACCACACCTCACAAGAAGCCATATCCATTAGGTTGGTTATGTGATAAAGCAAAGCTACAAGTGACTAGACAATGTAAACTTAGGTTTTCTTTTGGGTCAGCATTTGTAAATGAGGTTGAGTTAGATATTGTTCCCTTGGATATATGTGGAATTGTTTTAGGAAGTCCTTACTTGTACGATAGAAAAGCCATTTTCTATAGAGTTGAAAACAAGTATCAACTCGTTAAAGATGGAATCGAATATATTGTAAGAGCTCATAAACTCAAGAATAATTATACTCTCATAAACTCAGGGCAGATGAAAAGAATTGTAAATTCATGCAAACAATTTTTACTGATGGTTGTAAAGGAAAAGAAACTTGATAAAACCAATGTATTTGAAGGTTGCAATGCTAAACAGCACGCTGGTTTAGAAAAAGTTGTTTCAGAATATGATATGCTATTTCAAGAACCTAAAGGTCTGCCACCCAAAAAGGAAATAGTACATGATATTAATTTGCAGCAAGATGCTCCATTGCCTAACATCGGAATGTACAGGTTGTCCGCTTTAGAAAATGCAAAAATCAAGAAGCAGGTACAGGAGCTGCTCGAGAAAGGGTTCATAAGACCTAGCACATCACCATGTGGGTCTCCAATTGTCTTGGTGAGAAAGAAAGATGGCTCATGGAGAATGTGCATTGATTACCGAGCATTCAATAAGATAACAATAAAAAATCGTTATCCCCTTCCTCACATAGATGATCTATTAGATCAGTTGAAAGACGCTGTTTACTTTTCCAAGTTGGACTTGCATAGTGGTTATTATCAGGTCAGAGTTGCAGAGCAAGATGCATGGAAGACTGCTTTCAAAACAAAGCAGGGATTGTATGAGTGGTTAGTTATGCATTTTGGCTTAACTAATGCTCCTGCTACTTTCATGAGAGTAATGAATGATGTACTTAGGCCTTTTATTGATGATTTTGTCATTGTATATTTAGATGACATTCTTATATTTAGTAAAACATGGGAAGAACATTTGAAGCATGTAAAACAGACTCTAGATGTTCTGAAAGGAGAAAATCTTTATGTTAAGCTGTCAAAATGTGAATTTGGCAAAATATCTTTGAATTATTTGGGTCATATTGTAGGGGGTGGTGAATTGAAGATAGATCCCTCTAAGGTTGCAGTCATTGTAAACTGGCCTAAACCCAAATCTGCTACAGAAGTTAGAAGCTTCCTAGGAGCAACACAGTATTGGAGAAAGTTTATTTCTAACTTTTCCTTGATTGTAGCTCCCTTACATGCTTTAACAAGATTGAACAAGGTGTTTCAGTGGGGAGGCAAACAGTAGAAAGCCTTCCACACCTTAAAAGAAAAGATTAATACAGCACCAGTACTAGTACTGCCCGATCTTCAAAGACCCTTTGAGATTGAAACAGATGCCAGTGATTATGCCATGGGAGCAGTGTTGATGCAGCACGGTAAACCCATATGTTATCATTCTGAGACATTTAATTCTGCAGTAGTTAATTATCTCACATATGATAAAGAATTGTATGCATTAGTACAAAGTGTGAAAAAGTGGAAACATTATTTAATGGGCAAAGAGACAGTTATACATACTGATTATCAACCACTTCAATATTTACACTCACAAACTAGGTTGCAGCAATCAAGACACTATAGGTGGATGGGTTTTCTACAACAGTTTCATCTTGTCATCAGATATAAAAAGGGCATACACAATAAAGTTGCAGATATGTTGTCCAAACCAATCATAAATGCATCTACTATACTTGAGCATAATTCAGTATTGCATGAAAGCTACATTGAACAATATGCTCAAGATATAGATTTCAAAGATGTATATGCAACTTTAAGTCATGGCAGACAAGTAGAAGAATTGGATTATCATGTTAAGGACCAACTCTTGTATCATTTGGGAAAGTTATGCATTCCTCAAACCGAAAGAGTAAAGATAATTCGAAAAGCACACACTTCTTTAATATCAGGTCATTTTGGTGTAAGTAAAACAGTTGCACAGCTGCAAAGATTTTGTTATTGGCCAAAAATGAATGAGACAGTTTCTAGATATATAAGAGGGTGTACCATGTGTGCTAAAAGCAAGCCCAACAATAGAAAACTAGGATTGTACACTCCACTACCAGTTCCTTCTCATCCTTGGGAAAGTATTTCCATGGACTTTGTTGGGGGATTGCCTAAATGTAGAAAAGGTCATGCCTATTTATATGTTATTGTGGATAGGTTCAACAAAATGTGTACTTTAATACCTTGTAACAAACAGATTACAACTGAACAAACCGCAAAGTTGTTCTTTCAACATGTATGGGTTCATTTTGGATTACCCACTTCCATTGTATCTAATCGAGATTCTCGATTTGTTGGGAAATTTTGGTCTAGTCTGTGGGAATTGATGGACACCAAACTGAAGAAGAGCACAACCTTTCATCCAAAAACAGATGGCCAAACAGAGGTGGTCAACAGGATAGTGATCTAGTTGTCCAGAGGCTATTGCAGCAAGCACCCCAAGCTTTGGGATGAACATTTATGTTATGTGCAACATGCTTACAATTGGGCTAAACATTCTTCTACACAGAGATCTCCTTTTGAGACCTGTTTTGGTTTCACACCAAGGTCTCCCTTGGATTTTGTCTTTGGTAAAGACATAGCGGTTGATGGACACAGTGATGGGGACAAGGCAACTAAGTTCATTGAACAAATCCAAGAGATTCACCAGGCAGTACAGGAACAGCTGGAAAAGAGCCAAGCGAAGTACAAGGCAAGGCATGATAAGCATCGGATTGAGCACAGTTTCCAAGTTGGTGATCAAGTCTGGCTATATATCAGCAAAGACAGAATGCAAGGTGAAGGTAAGAAGCTAAAGCCAATAAGGTATGGACCTTTCAAGATACTTGAGAAAATCGGTGAGAATGCTTTTCGCCTTGATCTGCCAGCTTACATGCACATCTATTCAGTAGTTAATGTAGAAAGCTTGAGACTATTTGAACTTTCATTGATTGAAGATCCTGAAGAGCAGAGTCAATTGCCTTCTATTGATGATCTGTGGTTTGAATATCTCAATGAATTGTAGGAAGATACAGTTTTGGACAAGAAGGTGAGAACTACACGAAGAGGGGATGTTGAGTACCTTAGGATTGGACTCAAAGGTTCAAAACCAAGCAATGCAAGATGGATAGAAATTGGGCAAGCGAGGAATCTATATCCTCACTTGATTGATGCTTAAAAATCAACGTGGTCCAAAAGCTTTTTCAGTGGGAAGGCGTGATCCAAAATGGATCCTAGAACACTCTCTAAGTTTTCATGAACTCTTTAAAAATCATGCCAAAGATTCAAAGTCTTATAAAGATCAAACTATCAGAAGGAATTCTCAGATAGTTGCAATGGCGATCAGCACGGATCAACGAGGGCCGTCGACCTAGCGCGCAGAACAACGGACCATGATAACATGTGCTGACAGCCTGACACCAACCAGCAAATGCAGGGACAAATTTAAGCAGTGGAGGTAGTTTCTATAGCAGGGAAAACCTCTCAATGAAGAGAAGCTCCGAGCGCCCAGACCCGAAATAACTATAAAACGCGGAAAATAATGTTTCGTTCTGTCGGAGCAGGATTCCACAAAATTGGCAGAATACTGGAGGGGCTTCGAGCGGTAAGCGGTTTCAACTGAGTTCCGCTCAATGCCATACAACGAGTACCACGCGTCCCGGGGAAGAGAGAGAGAACCGCTCACATCGGATGGGTAAACATCAGGTTACTTAGCCACCCGATATGAACATTGACCGTCGGATCTGGGGCCCCCAGATCAACGACAGAGACGCGTTCCGATGGATGACCAGATTTGACAAGGTTATGAAGCGAGGTCACATAGGATTTGAAGTCCGAGATGGACAATGCGTTGGCAGAAGGTCGTGTTTTATGGGCATTCTTGGAGTTAACGTAAAAACGGTCATTTCAAATATGTCCAAGAGAACTGACACTCATTTGTTGTGAAATAGGTGGCCACCTCCCTGTGAGGTGTTATACAGTGACTGATTACGTAGGACATCGGGAAGCGGAAACGAACAGTCAGGAAGCAGATTGGCTTAAAAGCCACAAACTGACAGAGAGAGAAGCAAGTAAGAGAGCAGTAGGCAGTAAGCCGAAAGCAGAGAGAAGAAGCCGAGCTGACCTACAGAAGCAAAGGCAGCATCGAGCCAGAGTTAAGACAGAGACAGAGAGAGTCAAAGAGTCTGTGTACTCCAGAGAAGGCTTGAGAGGTTCAAGCGCACTCCTCTGTAATGCCTGTCATGTATGAGTCTCAGATTGGGCTCATACTACTGTGACCAATAGAGGTCGAGAGTTAGTAAGGAGAGTCTGTGTACTCCAGAGACTTGGGGGATCCAAGTACAGTCTTGCTGATTTATATCTGTTGTGTGAGACTCAAATTGAGCTCACTATTGTAAAAACTCTGCTTGAAAACATAATAGAGAGGCCACCACTGAAGGCTGGACCAGGAGACGTAGCCCAGGAGTATTGGGTGAACTCCTTATTAAACTTGTTGTGTTTATATGTGTTGCCTGTTATGTTTTCTTTAACTGCTTCATTGCCTGTGTATTTCGCAATCTTATTGATCCGTTGCATAAAATAACATAGGCACATCCATGCACATGAGTCTATAATACCTTATTAATTGCATTGGATCAATAACAGATCAATGTTAGATCACTTGTAAAATTTTGCGGAATTTGATTAAGTCTAGGTTTCATTTTTTAGATGTTTACAATTTCCCACAGGACAAGATTTTTAATAAAAAATGTAATAACTGATGTTTAGAGAAGTTGTAGGGGGTATGAGTAATCAAAATTAGACCTCTACACCTCAACTTTCTACTAAGACACACTTTGAGGGGTGAAAAATCACTTATAGACCCCCAAAACCCACATTTTCCTAAGTTTAGTGGGAAAATGAAAAATAAATAGCCCATAAAGAAATAAAGTGGAGAAAATAATAAATTATTCCACCTACCAAGTGATGTGGACATGAGTTGGAAAATCAACTCAAGTTAAAGGCAAGTCAAATGACAAATGTGAAGGTGAGTTGGCAATCTCTATGGCACAAGAATTTTGCACTTCGGGGAATTAAGTTAGCGGGCCAAAATTAAGGGTACGATTTCATACTTAGCAACTCGATTTATTGTGGAGAAATCAACACATGGATTGAATATTTGGTAAATATTTTGGTTGAGATGAATGTGGAGTACTGTCTCCACTCATACCTACCAGCTTACCACTTGTACACACAACCCTTTCCTCAACATCTTCTCACAACAATTCTCAACACCTACGCACAACAGTTTGTGGAGAGGTGTCACACCACAGATTCGTGGTAGTTGGTTGTTGAGAAATCAGTGGGAATTGCCTCCACCTAACAACTCTACCTCATACACATGGCAGCTAGCAAAAATCCGAGTTCCTTTGGAAGGGAATACGCTGGCCACATCACACGAAATCGACTTCTACACTTGGAATTTGTGCTCCACTCATCAAATTCGAATTTCTCTTTGGGATTTTCTCCTTCTCCACTTGGCAATTGGGTTCCACATTGGGATTTTCTCCCATCTCTCTATAAATTGAGCCATTGGGCTCCTCATTGGATCATTCTTAGATGAGCTATTGTGCTTGAGGAAACTTTGCAAAATTTGTACCCAATTCTTTTATATGCAAATAAAGTAAAGACTTTGGGGGTTCGATTTGGTGTGGTGTTCTCCTTCCATGTTTGTGAGGTAATATTGTTTCAACTATTTGTGCTTAATGCTCTACATTGGTTCTAAATCTTGTTAGCTTCATTTGCCTTTCATTGGATTAATTTATGTAAGTTTTCTTGCATCAATTTTTGGATTAAAGGACCACTCTAGATTTAGGAGCACTAGTGGGTTTTTGGTTGAACCCCTAGCCTCCTTCTTCATTGTGTAATTTAATCCCTTGTGAATGCTAACGCTCTTTTCAAGTGTGTAGAAATCTAACATTGTTTGAACAAGTTTGAGCGTGGGGTAAGTCTTTGGTTGGACGAACCCACTCTCAAGAGGCAAAGGTGGAAGGACCCATATCAAAGCAAGCTACTCTCAAGGGGCTAATCCAACGAGATTGATAAGGGACTCTCCCAACCTTACGTCGCTGAAAATCATCAAATTTAAAGTTTATTTTGATAAATCTTATGTGCTTTACTTGATGCAATCTAGCTTTTGGAGCTTGTAGGAAAGGCTTAGCCTTTCCTTGCTTGCGCAAGAGAGGAAGTCTCTTCCTTCTCTTGTTGCATGCGCTTGTTTATTAGTGTACATTACCATTTGTAATTATTTCTAATCCTAATTCTTGTTCCTTTCATGCATTGCGTAGATTTGTTGGAGGAGATAAAGGCTTGTTGAAACATTAATTGAAGGAGTTTGTAGTTTGAGAGTTGAGGATCAAATAAGATATCGTTGGAGCCTTCTCATCTATCAAGTTCTCTCTCATAACCACTTCTTTCTCCCCTCCTCATGTGCAAGTTTTCCTCTTGAAGACCAAGAAATCGAGCCATCAAATTTGTACCTTCTTAAGGAGAGCGAGTTCTTCCATTTGGGAACTCATTGTATATTTTGCAATAGGCATTGTATTTCTTTTTCTTGTTTCAATAAGATTTCTTGAAGAAGAGTATTGGCTCTTTGAAGCTACTTGTAAACTCTCCTCAAGGCCTAAGTCCCTCATTCTCTACTAGAGGGCTTCATATTTAATAATAAAGTAAAATTTTCTTTGAGGGAGCTTGGGGATCATCCCCTTGGCATCCCACTCCTCTCCTTTGAGAGAGGATTCCTTTGCATGGTGTTGATTTGAGTTTTATTTCCTTTCTTTCAAGTAGATCTAACTTGTTAGTTTCTAGCATTTTCATTTTTATGCTAATTTCCTTATGCTTATATCACTTCATTTTTAATTTCATTCTCATCCACATGTTTTTATCTCATGCTAATGTTCATGCTTCATCTCATTTCTTGCTAAATTTTATTGGACATCTTATTTTGATCACACAACTCTTATTTTCCATGCTAAATTTTCTAGTTTAGTTTCATCTTGCTCATAGTAACAATCTAATTGCAATTTCCATTTCATTGTCCTCATATGATTAGAATAGTCGCAATTACATTGCAAGCTTAATAGTTTCATTTTTACTTGCAACTTGTCTCATTTGGAGCTTTTATTTGGAGTAACCTTTACATACCGAGCATATTGCAAGTTTATCTATTTTTCATCTCTTTCAACTTTTGCTAATTTCCACTTGCTTACTCACATGCATTAGTGCTTGATCTAAATTTTTACTTAGCTTAGCTTATTGCAATTTCACTCATAACCTTACTTTGAACAATTTTTCATTTGGTGCAATTTACAATCAACAAGTGGTTTTGCAATTTGTCACTTTAATTAGAACATTCTTTAGCAATTGCAATTCATCATTTTGCACTTCTAAAATTAACCTCCAAGCATAAGCTTGGTTGATAGACCTTTTAGGAAATCTTCCTCAACTTTCATTCAATTTCCCAAGATTTGAGTTTGGAGGAAAGGTAAAAATGCATGACCTCGTAGTTCTCTTATGTGGCCAAGCCCCTTGTAGGAACGAAGGCATGCGGGTTGTCTTGAAGAACTAGGGGGGTATCGTTAATGAAGCCTTAGCTTCCTCATCCTAGCCTTCTTGCAACCACCTCTAGTCCTTACCAAGTTGAAGGAATTGAGAGGAAGAAACACCCTAGAATAGGCATTAACTAAAATCAACCAAGAACACCATAGCACACAAACACTTTACAATTTTGAATGATTCTTCTTGCATGCATTTGAAGTTGGCATTGTTACCCACTCCCTGTGGGTAGTATGCATAGGAGAAATTTTTTCTCCTAGATGGTCCTCAACTGACAACTAGTAGACCCTTGTAGCTATCAGATTGCTGGATGTGCCTTTGTCTTCGTCACTTGAGCCAACCATGTGGTCCGTCGCCCATCTGTTATGATCTTATGTTTGAAGGTGGGCCTCCCGATCTCGAAGGTATGGCTTTTCATTGGTATAGTTGAGTAATTTTCCTTACTTATCATGGACACTTTGGGGCATGGATTGGTGGGGGGCTTCAATGGAAAGAGTGGGCTAGGTCTGTACCCTTGTCTCTTTCACTTGATTTGGTGGTTAGCCTTGTATCCTAGCCCTGTGGGGTCTCTTTTATTGGCCATTAGCTTTAGGGTTGGACTACATGGGAAATCTCGATTTTGGTTGCGTGGTCCCACTTCCCGACACCATATACATCACTCCCTTCTACTCATTCTAACCCCATTCATCATTTTTCCCATCCAGGTCCACATGTGTCCACTGGGTCCACAAAGGGTTAGCCTCCCCCTCCCCTTGTCCACACCTTGGGTCAGGCCTGGAACAATGCCTCGAAGGTTGATGCAGCTAGAAAGAAAAGAAAAAGAATAATTTGGCCACTCTCAATAGGAAATGTACCACAAAATGCAAAAAATGGTCGGGACATACAAATTTAGCACATGGGCAAAAGCCAAACATGAGCTCTACCCCTTAGTTATGGCCATCACCCTGGTTTCTATGGGCCCTAGATGAGCGCCCTCCACATTAAGGAACCCATGAATGTCCCAACCCCTGGTGGGCAATGAAATGCCCCACCTTAAAAGGGGTTACCTACCGCTATATCCTACACATCATGCTCTCATCCCCTGGAGCCCCGAGCAGTTATGAAAAAAATCAATCAAAGGAAAAAGGCATATGAAGAAGGGTGGAAAAACAAAGGTCAGGGTAACTCATGAACCATGATTTTCTCCCTCCTACAATCATATACTCAGGTGTGGGCTTTCCTTATTATAGATACCCTTGTACCATGGCATGTGGCTTGGAGCATTCCCCTGACCCCCACTTCATTCCATCATTATATCACATGCCACCTACCACTTGATTGATGTACCATGGACATGTCACCCCCTTTAAAGGCTGTAACCACCTAATAGGTTCACCTGTACATGCCAAAGCCCACTATGGAAGGGCATGCCACTATGAAGTGCCCCATTGATTCCATGATTTGTAAGGTCTTTTACTTGATTATTCTAATGATTTGTTGTATTGGAGGGCAAGGGGACGAATTGGATCTTATGCAGGATTGCAAGCAGGTCTCCATCTGGGGCTTGGTCTTCCTATACAGGGTCCTAGCCCTCCAGAGGGCCACATTGGCACTTGTAGGGTGCGCGTTGAGAGCCATGCGCCTCCACCATAGTAGAGATTACTTCATGGATCCCCAACACTGCTTATTGATTGCTCGTGTTCCACCTTTTGGATGAGGATGAGGCGCCTGGTTCACCATGCCCAATCGGCTCCACACTTGCACCATACACTTGGTAAATGTTCTAGGGTCCAATTGAGGATGCGTCTCACTGCAGGAGACAAGGGGAGGGCTTATGTCAAGATCCTAGCCCTGACAGATAGTTTACATGCATTTTCGATCCACTTGGAGACCCATGAGGATGTCCTTGTGCCCCCACACCCACTTGGGAGCATGACAGGGACTTGCTTGGAAAACAAGGGGCCAACCCCTTGTCCACTATGTTTGGAGTCCATTTTCTCACCATGGCACACTTTGGACTTCATTAGGCCTCCTCAAAGGGGTTGGCCCAACGATTCATTTTATTGATCATTCTGCCATATTGGGAGGCTTATTTTTATGTTATTGAGCTATCTTGGTGGGCTTGTCACCAAGGGATGTTAGTATTGCACATTCTTTTATTATTTGGGGCTTAATTAGGCCAATTAGACAAATCGAACTCATTAGAGATGGTATAAATAGATGAGAGGTGATTCATTTCTCTCATCACCACTTGGATTTGGGTTTAGTAGCTACTTGGAGAATTTCACATTCCCTTTTGAAGGACGAGTTTGGTTCATGGATGAATTTTGCTGTTTGGATACTATTCTCTTGATCTTGGAGCTTCACTCTTGTCATGATTTGATGATTGGATATACTCTTTGTACATGTAAGTGATCTCTTTTTCATGTCTACTCTTATATTTATCATATCACATGAATGTTGCTGGGATTTTCGCTATCTAGGTCTGAAATTTACTGCTATTCTATGCGAAATTGTGGAAATTTTGATCTTTTGAAGCGTTGCATCATTGCATGTGTCATGTATGAATGGGTGAATGTTCCTAGAGGTTATTTTTGTTGAATATACCTTGATAAGTCATCAAACATTGCACATCGAAGTATAAAGTCCTTGGGTAGCTGCTCTCATGCCCTAATTTCCATGTGAAGTTGCCTAAAGGCCTCCTTGATTGGGTATAGTCTCTCCAAATCACAAATTCACCTTGACTCCATCTCTCCCAAAGGCAAGGCACTGATCCAACCATTAGTGGTCACTTAAAAGAATATCTTTCTCACCTTCTCCTTCTCTTTCTAGGCCTAGCCCTAATAGGTCACCTAGGGCATCCAACGAAATTTATTGTAGCCATCTAAACACCTCAATTTTTAGTCCACTATTTTGCTCGGGTTATCTCTAGAGGCCCTCCAAATTTGAAGCGATTCCAACAGTGGGATCCCGAGATATAGAAAGCCCTAGCTCAAAGACCATTTCTTGCCTTAGGTTTCCCTTGGCTAGTGTCCTCATTTCGATCATTGTATTCAATTCTCAAAAGAAAATTTGTCCTTTGATCCTCTTCTCTTCCCTAATTAGGTCAAGCCTCTCTTTGATTGATCAACTCCATACCCTTGACTTAATTTTGGGTCCACTTGGTTGTGTGTGGTCCCACAACTTCGTAACTTTGATTTCATGAATATCACATAAAGGCCAATTCTCCATAAGGATCCTTAGGTCTAGGAAGCCCCTTATTAAGGCATATCCTCCAAGCCTAGGCTTAAGAATCCTCTTAGTCCTTCCTAGAGAGCCCATCACATTGCTTTTGAAGCAAGCAAGCTATCTAATTGAGCCTCTCTTGTGAATAAGCCTTAGGAATCACTCTCTATCCATTCATAGCTCCATACTTCCTAGTGATTCCCCCTATACTGGGTCTCCTCCCATCGGTGAAAGTTTGTAAAGAGTAGGAAGCCTTAGCTGAGGTGACAATGTAGCCCCTCAACCTAGTAGTTGCTCTATAGGATCCCCTCCTAGCACCCCTGCTAGTTTGAGTGGTAACAAACATCTCATTGAACATCTCACTATTAGAGCTCTTTCTCAAATACATGCAATAGATTTTGAAAGCACTTACATCTTTCATTTGCAAGTATTTTAATTTCATTCTTGTACCTTGTTTATGCTCATTTGGATCAAGTTTAAAATTTTATATCATTGTTATATGTGAGCATATTTCCCTTTTTCAAGTACAAGCAATATTTATTTGCAAGCTTTCAATTCTATTTAAGTGCTTTCCTTTCAAAATTGTGCCATCATATCATAGTTTTGCTATTGGTTGTTCTAACACTTGTCTTGCAGCGTTTCATTCCATTTGATCTTGTTGTATCTTGAAGATATTTGCATTCTCACAAGTATTTTTATTTATTTGAGCATATATCTCATTTCTTGCAAGATTATATTTGGCACTGGTCTACTTACATTTGCCTTGCAGGATACATAGTTGAGTTATATTCATTCATTTATAGTTTGACGTTGATGCTCAATTATACTTGCTAAGTTTTATTGCTTCAAGTTGTATTTCAAGTTATTGAATGGTTGATGCTCTAATTGATTTACTAACTATCTCCTAGAACTTGTTAGTTTTATGCAAGTTTTCCTTAGGGTCCAACCCCCTTGGCTTAGTTAGGAGAGAGCCTAAATGAAGAGAAGGGAATAGGTGACAACCCCTTCTCTGAGCTTTGCCACCAAGGCCACACCTAGTGGGGTTTAGGATTTTCCCCACATTAACTTAGGTGTGTAGGCAAGGCGACAACAGGACTAGAGTCGTCTATCTACTCACTTTTAGAAGTCCGAGCATGCAATCTGAAAATTGATGCAGCAAATCGATCAGTCAACTAGTCGACACCTTTCCTTTAAGCTTGTTGACCTTATTCTCAAAATCTTTGGTCTTTCTTCCAACAAACCTTCTCAACACGTCTTCTCATTCCACAATATGACATGTCTTCTTCTTCTTACCTTTCTAGTTGATGGTTGATCATTATGCTTCTTTTGGTTGTTTTGGTTGTCAAAATCCTTATCATGGTAACCTTCATGGTATTGCCCCCTATTGTATCCTTGGCCTCTTTCTCGACATTTTTGTCATCTTTTCCCTTAAGAAGATGGTCTGATCACTTATTCTCAAGTATTACCTGCATTAAGAAACTTTTTCTATGCCCTAATTAGCAAACCATAGGAAGAATCAAAAGTACAACCCTTAACATTTTATTTTCTATAAGTCTAACTGGTACGTAATGTTTTACATAAAACATGATAGGACGTCTTTAGGGTCATCAAGATCAATTCTATAAGATGACCATCTTTCTTCAGAAAATCCTTTCCACATTCACTCAATTCTGATTGAAGTTCCTTCACATGAGTCCAGTTGTCTTCAATCCTGTCAAAAGTAGAGATGGTTAAGAGATATCAACTCTTTCTTAATTTGTATAATCTGACTTTCATTGATCTTGTAAAACAAATTCTTTTAATTCTTTTGACTTGATTCAGTTAGTCAATCTTTTTTTATTTATATAACCCACGACCTCATCCTTCTTCAATGAACTTTTCATATTCATCCTTAGTGTTTGGAAACACAATTTTTGTAAATTGCCAAAGTGCTTACTCTTTATAGCATTTCCAAATATTGCACACAAGTACCATAGTTGTTAATTTTATCCTTTGAACCTGGCACCTGACAATTTATTAACCTAGCCGATTATATTGACTAAATGCACTACTGGATTCTTAACTTAATTAGTGGAAGCAAAATTACAAATAACCAATCTCAATCAAATGACACAAACAAATTCTGCCTAGTCAACAATTCTTCATTAAATCTAAACTTAATTAGGCTCTTGTCTTGGGATAATGGCCCAATTGAGAAAATTAGAAGTACAACTTGCCTTGGATTTGATTCTGCAGATTGGGCCCTAAGTCAATCCTCAATCTCCTTCACTGATTTGGATCTCCAATGCTGCCCTTTTGTTGAAGCTTGTGGTAGCTTCGGAAGGTCTTCTACAAGAGCTTGGTGTCTTATAATGTAGGAGATGGTTAATTGCCTCTTTAGGTGCTTGCTTGGTGGAGTAAGTGATTTATGACTTCTTTCCTAAGTCTAACTTGTTGATTTTTTAGTGCAATCAAGACTAGTACAATTTTTCAAACTGATAACTACTTCCAGTGATACAATTAGTCTTCTTATAGCATTCCAATCATTAAGCAGTTGTACATGAAAAATTTCAACCATTCACTTTCTTCAATAGAGAAAATAGAGATCACAGTAAACAAAGAGACAAGAGACACCAGAATTTAGGCCCATAAGGGGAAAACCCAACAGTCTTTCCTTATGAGAGAGAATTTAGTTCATCAAATGTACATCAGAATATTCCAATTTTCTGACCTCAATAAATGCCAAGTCAAACTAGTCAAAGGAGAGAGAATATAGTCAACGCTAGTCAAAGTCAAGTCTACAACAGAGGGCTGAATTTTGGCCTGAGGTAGTTGAACAATAGAAGGTCGAAATACGGTCAAGTCACAATAAACGAGCCGAGTCAAAATCTCAGTCAAATCTCAGAGTTGACCTACGGTCAATGAGCCAGAAACAGGGGCAAACTTTTAGTCAAACAAGGTTAATGAACCATTGAAACTTTAGACCTCCACAAACTGTCAGAGTCTCAGTCAAACAAAAGCAAATGATCCCAAGTCAACGCTGGTCAAACAAAAGATAAGAAGGTTGGTCAACGCAGAACTATTCTTCCTCTTTTCTCCTTCACACCCGTGGACGATTCTCTTTGTTTAAGATCAATGTGATGTAATGGATGAGATGCCAAAATAAGGTCATTCGAAATTCTATTTATACATGTGCGAAGAGGAGGGTTTAGACCTTGGAGTCAAACCCATTCATTGAGTGGGGTTGACTTGTGCAATTTAGGCCGACTTGGTCAACATATAAATTCATAATTTCTTCTTCGAATTGCTAATGAAGATATCGACTGAAGCTACCAAATTTTCAACACTCCCTCTTAGCCAGGGAGGTACTTTTCATTCTCTCTCTCAAGATCAATCTCCCTCAGTAACAACCTAAGGGAGAGATCATCTGTACAAGTCTTTCAAAATCAATTTCCTTAACCAATCCATAGGTCTCTCAGTAATAACCCAAGGGAGAGATCAAATGTACAAGTCTCATCATAAGGAGAGATACATAGCATCAAACTCATCCCATCAGCCAAAACCCAATGGCATCAAGGTCAGTGCCCAAATGACCATGGGATCAATCAATGAGACCATGCTCTCCAACCATATGCAATGTTTTCTCAGTCAAGCACAATGACCTAAGAGAGTACACAAGGTCCATCTCTCCGACCATAACATGGTCTCTCGGTCCATGACCCAAGGGAGGAATCCCTATCTCAATCCCTGATTATATAGTCTCTCTGTCAAATGACCTAAGGGAGAGAAATCAAAATCAGTGTCCCCAACCAAACTAGTCTCTCAGTGATCATGACCTAGGGGATCACTTCATACCTCAGAACCAAGCTCCTCAACTACTCACTGGCCTCTCGGTCAACTGACCTAAGGGAGTAACCAAGACAATCTTCCCAACCATATGGTTTCTCAATTAAGCCCAAGGAAGATTGCCAATCACATGATGCTATATAATCAATGCTCACTCTCACCTAGAGAGGGATTCTCAACAACTCCAAGTTGTTATCTGAAATAAGCAAACTTTATCTAGGATAATGGTTTCGTCAAAATATCAACAATCTGTTCATTATTAGGGACATACTCAAGCCTCACAGCCCTCCTCTGGACAATATTCCGGATGCAATGATACTTGCTCTCCATGTGCTTCTAGTTGTCATGAAAAACTAGGTTCTCAAAAAGCTTTACACAACTTTGATTATCACAATATATAATGGTCGATTCTAGTACTTGATCAAACAAACCAACAAACAACTTTCAAAGCCACACAACCTCACAATAGGTTGAACATGCAACAATATACTCAGCCTCACCGTACTAAGAGCAACAAAAGTTTGCTTCTTACTATACCATGAAATCATAACATAGCCCAAGCTAAAACAAAAACCAGAGGTTCTCTTTCTATCATTAGTGCTTCCAACCCAATCAACATCAGTAAAACCATGCAACTGCCATTTTCCATTAGAAACATATCTCAGACCTTAGTCAATGGTGCCACACAAACATCTCAATATATGTTTTTCTGCAACCCAATCACATGTTGGGGCTCAACCAAGAATTAGCTCAACGTGTTCACAACATATCAAAATATCAGGTTTAGTGTTCACAAGATAGTTCAACGAGCCAATCAGTTTGTGATACATAGAGGGATCAATCAAATCAGAATCATGATCACATATGTTCTTCAAATTTGTCACCATAGTAGTGTCAATGGACTTGTAGTCCATCATGTCACATTTCTGATGGATCTTAATAGTGTACTTGCCTTGTTCAATAAAGATTCCATCAGGCTTTTGCCAAATTTCCAATCCCAAATAGTAATGCATAAGACTAAGATCCTTCATCTCAAATTCAGAAATCAACTCCCTCTTACACTAGACAATGAAAACTTCAACCCCTGTTAGAAACAAATCATCTACATACAACAACAAAATCAAGGGCTCACCTTCAACAAACTCGAAGTCAAATCCAGATCAACATCGCTCTTGTTGAAGCCAAGGCTCAACAAATAGCTATCAATGCGAGAGTACCATGCACGATGATCCCGCTCAAGCCCATACAAGGCTTTCTTCAATTTGCAAACATGTGTCTCTCTATCATGAATCTCAAAGCCTTGAGGTTGCTCAATATAAACTTCTTCTTCAATGACTCCATTCAGAAAGGCAGTCTTGACATCCATTTGATGCAATTTCCAACTTGTAATAGAACGAACAACAATGACAGATCTAATAGAAGCATACCTAGCAACGAGAGAAAATGTGTCTTCATAATCCTCTCCCTCTTTCTGGGAGAATGCTCGGGTCACAAATCTTGCTTTGTACTTCTCAATACTTCCATTAGCTGCATGCTTGATTTTGTAGATCCATTTGGAAGACACAACAAATTTCCCTTTAGGTCTTGGCATGATTTCCCAAACATCATTCTTCAATATAGACTGGTACTCTTCAATCATAGCATCTTTCCAAACTTGATGCTCAATTGCTTCTTCATAGGTGGATGGCTTAGACTCAATGATCTTACACATCATTGTTGCATAACCAGAATACTTCTTCAGCCTCTTGCTTTCCCTGAAGGTCCCACGAGGTGTAGCATGTCCTTCAACTTCCTTCAATGTTCTTTCAAGTCAAGCAGGTCTCTTTCTAGTCTCAGGTACAATGACTCTTGGTGAGTCAACAAATTCATGTGGATCATTAGACTCTTCATGAGGATCTTGTTCCATAGGTTCAGGTTCTTTGGATTTCGATTCCACATTCTTAGGAGCCACTTGCATTTCATCATCAGAGTCCAAGTGTGATCCCTTGGACTTCCAGAAGCAGCATCGTCATAAAAAATGACATCTTTGCAAGTTTCAATAGATCGTTGTCTTGATACATAGACCCTGAAGGCCTTTGAATTTTCACTGTAGCCAATAAAGGTTCCCTTCTTCCTAGAAGGCTCCAACTTCGTCCTTTTCTCCTTGGGTACATGAACATAAACAAGACAACCAAAGATTCTTAAATGTTCACCATTGGGTCTCTCACTTGTGGAGACTTCTTCAGGAGTCTTGTAATCCAATATCTGATGTGGACATCTATTTTGGACATAAAAAACTATCCTTGAAGCTTCTCCCCATAGAAACATCGATAGTGTTGAAATTCTATTGCAGTAGAGAATTTCTAGTCATGATAATTACTTGCGAAGATGTTTAGAGTTCTTAGTCTTTCTTTATTATTCATCAAGCTATTATCATTCAAATACAAGAAAATAGAGATTATAGTGCACAAGAGACAAGAGACTCCAGAGATTAGGCCAGAGGCCAAGGCAAAACCCACAAGGGGAAAACCCGTGAATCCTTTCCTCATAGATTCTTCATCAACAAGAGAAATCCATGTCAACCATCCAATGATCCAAGTGCGAAGTCAACCCTCCAAACTGTGCCATGATTTGTCCTATCACATACCACAAATCTTCTTCTGCTTCACACCATTACATCTGTCACAGGCTTGCATTACAAAAATGCTTCGCATCATAGAGAGATTTGTCACAGGCTCGCATTACAAAGAGATCTGCCATAGGTGCGCATTACAGAGAGACTGCCAGAGGTCCGCATTACAGAGAGACTGCCACAGGTCTGCATTATAGAGAGAAGGTGCCACATCTTGATCGAATACCACAAAAGAAGGTGCCTTACATTCCAAACCATAGATCCAAATTTGTCTTCCACAAATGTCTAAAATTGATGCCAAATAGTGGAGGATAGGTGCCAATTTATAGTTATTTCTTTGTGCAAAGGGTCACATCCTTTGGGTAGGCTGACTTGTCTTTTTGGAGGGCCGACTTGGCAACATGGAGGGACAAATGACACATAAAAATTCAAATTTTCTTCTTTTCACAGGGTCACGAAGAACATGTCCTTTTACCTTTTCTTTTGACCAAAACAAAACATGACAAACATGCTTGACAATAAAAATAATAATAATATTTTCTCCTCTTTTTGTTTTTACATACATACTGATACAAGTACAATGACAATTATGAAGACTGAACCTAGTTACAATTTCAACACTCCCTCTTAACTAGGGAGGTATTCATAATGACTTATCAGGATATTCTCAAGTTGAGAACTTCTATAAGAAAGGATCTGGATTGATAAGCATCAATGATGATTACATCATCATAACCAACATTGTCAAATTACCAAGGCCTTGACACATACGCTCTATCTCTCCACTAGATTAGGGCACAATGTTGGGAGGCATTCAATTGGAGAACATTGCCTCCCAAGGCACATACCCCACCTAGGTGTTAACCAAGGTATGTCCTCACAGGACCATTTCCTAATCCCAATGAAAAGTTCATCCTCCGAGGACCGAACCATTCTTTACCAAGTCCATGTACTTGACTCTTACGACTGTTAGTCTTGGTCACAGTACAAGACTTAAGAATGTATGTCCTTGATGCTTATCCAATCCACCATTCTCCCTACCCATGTTCATGCACTAGACTTACAATAGTTAGTCCTGGCCAGAGTACATGACACATGGAGAACTCACTGTCCATCCTTACTCCCTCTCAATTAGGGAGGAGATATCCACAAGCCCAAGCTTGTCTCAAAAAAAATACTCATCGGGAAGGGACATCGTCAATGCATCGACTACTTGTTCATCGATGTAGATATACTAGTAGCATCACGACTCCAACAAGTCACGAATCATAATGTGTTTCAACCTTCCTGGATCTTTGACAATCTTCAAATAGCTTTGACCAATACAAAATATCATAATTGAGTCTAGCATGTCATCAGATAGTCCATCAAACTCTTTACGGAGCCAAACTGCTTTGTAGCTGATTGTAAAAACTTCCATATCTTCTTCCTTCACAGTTCGATAGAATCTTGCTTCATGCATTTTCAAGAAACCATACCAAATCCCAACCATCAGTAGCATCTCTATCATCAACATTGGTAACCCAAACGATGTATCCTCAAGTCCCAAGTTGTAGTGTAAGATCCTTCATGTCGACTTTTGCTTCCAACTCCCTTTGAAGTCTTTGGTTCATGAATTATTCTTTCCCAAAGTATGAGGTCTTCTTTAATCGCGAGGCTTCTTCAAAATCTAGGGTAACTCTTCTAATTGAGGCAATCGACTTAACACGATCTTCTTACTAGGCGAATCTTCTTGCTTTTGTAACGAACAAAGTTCGTATACTCAGAGGAATGCTCTGATGCCAATGTAACGAAAAAAGTTCGTATACTCAGAGAAATGCTCTGATATCAATGTAATGAACAAAGTTCGTATAGGTGGTGGAGTAAACTTCAAAATACTTCGAAGACGTAAACATCCATTGTAGGACAAGTAATGTATATTAAATATTGTATAAGAATTGATGTGATGATACTTACAATGAGGGTGAGGGCCTGCTTATGTACCCTAGGTAGGTACCTCTTCACCAACGGTTATGTCCTTAGGGACACACCTTTTCATTAACTAGTTACTAATTAATCATTATTTATTACTATTATTGTTTTACGTTATTTGTATTATTTTATATATATTTTTATTCATTAACAACTTCTAGGCCTGTCATTTGATTTTTGACTTCTCTAATGCATACTTCAAAGTCAAACCACTCTCTTCTTTCTGCATTCACGTTCTCTATGATTCAGGAAAGTCCTTGTGCTTTACTACGTTCTTCCAAATCTGATATCAAGTCTTATCACTTTTGAGAAGTGAATAAACTCCCTCTTAATTTAGTACTTCTTGTAATGTTGATGTCAATTCTGTCATTCTCAAGAGCCACGACTTCTTTTAGCGAAAATAGTTTGTCCTAAGGTTTTGTTCCTAGGATTTTCAGAAAAACCCTAGATGCTTCAAAAGTCTTCAAGACTTGTCAACTTCCAAATTGCAAGATCTACATGTATACCAATATTTTAGCCATGAACCCTAGAAATGATATTGATAGACCTTTTATACATGAGATGGATGTCATTGATGTATAGATCACAAAACATAGTCTCCATATGCAAGGAAAGGATCTGAATGCTAATGAGAGAAACACCTAACACATTGATTATGTCTTTGTCCTCATGAGAGGACACGACTTCTTATACAATATGTTAGCTATGATATTTCCTAAATGTGGTTTCTTCATATCCTAGGACTTTAGCATTTCATGCAAAAATGATTAACATAGAGATCATTCTTTAGATGAATTTGCAAGAAAACTTAATCTAGATCTATGTCTAGTTCTTGAGATATGATAACAAGGAATTATATGTACCTCTTCAGAAACTAAACTTGTCTTCCTAGAATACAGTGCCAAATCACAAATTTTTTCAAGCTGCTTCAAAGAGATATGCTCGTAGCAAAACTCGGACTTCATTTTCAGACTCGAGCTTCAAAGAACATAGGTATAATAGGCTCAGATTTTATCTCATAGTAATAGTCTTGGACATCCACAGAGCTTGCCATTGACATTAAGAGAACTGCACAAAACTCAGCGTCAACAACTGAAGGAATTTGGGCCTTTCCACAAAGGTAACTTGGACATAGCAGACCTCGGAACTTCTACTTCGGTAGCCACAGAACTCAGGTATAGAGATTAGGTTGTATCTCAGTGATGTTGCATGAACTTGGATGCCAAAAGATGCCACAGAGTTGGTTGTTCTATATATTCTCAGTTCTTAGGATTTTCTTGTCACCAAATATTTGTAACTATGCTCAGAACCTTAGTCTATAAACTGTCTTCTTCAGAAATGGCTCGTCTTTAAATTACTTCACAAGGATTTAGATAATGGTAATGCTCGGTCCTAGAAAAGATTCAGATCATTCATAGATTTCGGACTATGTCTAGATATAGGATATGCTTGAATTACTGCTTCTACAAATCAACCTTAAATAATGATTTCTGGCCTTTCCTCGGGCTGCTATTATGCTTGGATCTGTTGAGGAGGCTACGATACAATGCCTACAATTTGGGCATCACAGAAATGTAACTTGATTTCTGTCCACATGAAGTCTGTCCATAAGATGCTATAGGTCTGTCATAGAGGTGTAGTGTCATATGTAGCTAGGATTCCACAGAAATATGATACCACAAGTCTTGGATTAAGGAGCTCATTACTTTTCTTAGACTCGGACCTGATACCTTATACAAACTCTTGGCCCGGAACTTTGCAAGGACAAATGTCCATCTCCACAGAAAATTTGGCTGCTTTACAAGGGTGACTCCACCTCTTTTCAAGCTTTACTTTTCCTCCTTCTTCAGCTCAGCTATCTCTGAGGTAGACATCTTTCTTAGGTTATTCAAACTGCCTTTTGATTTTTCTAGCTCTGATATCATGTTAAAATTCTAATGCAAGAGAGAATTTCTAGTCATGATAATTACATGTGAAGATGTTTAGAGTTCTTCTTAGTCTTTTTTTATTATTCATCAAACAATTACCATTCAAATACAAGAAAATAGATATTATAGCGCACAAGCGACAAGAGACACCAGAGATTAGGACAGAGGCCAGCTCAAAACCCAGAAGGGGAAAAACCGTCAATCCTTTCCTTATAGATTCTCATCAACAAGAGGAATCCAAGTCAACCTTCCAGTGATCCAAGTGCCAAGTCAACCCTCCAAACTATGCCATGATTTGTCCTATCACATGCCACAAATCTCCTTCTGCTTCACACCATTACATCTGTCACAGTCTCACATTATGGAGAGACTTCGCATCATGGAGAGATCTGTCACAGGCTCGCATTACAGAGACATCTGCCACAGGTCCACATTACAGAGAGACTGCCACAGGTCTGCATTACAAAGAGATTGCCACAGATTCGCATAACAGAGAGAAGGTGTCACATATTGATCGAATACCACAAAGGAAGGTGCCTCAGATTCCATACCATAGGTCTGAATTTGTCTTCCATAGATGATGTCTAAAATTGATGCCAAATGGTGGAGGATAGGTGCCAATTTATAGTTGTTTCTTCATGTAAAGTGTCACTTCCTTTGGGCAGGCCAACTTGTCTTTTTGGATGGCTGACTTGGCAACTTGGAGGGACAAATGACCCTTATAAAAATTCAAATTTTCTTCTTTTCACAGCGTCATGAAGAACATGTCCTTTTACATTTTCTTTTGACCAAAACAAAGCATGACGAACATGCTTGACAATAAAAATAATAATATTAATTTTTATTCTTTTGGTTTTTACATGACATACATATTGATAGAAGTACAATGAAAATTATGAATACTGAACCTAGTTACGATTTCAACCGATGGCTTTTGATCATGAAGCATGGCCTTGGCCACTTCTATAATAGTCCTATTCTTTCTTTCGACAATTCCATTTTGTTGAGGATAATAGTGAACTATCAACTCCCTCTTAATTGCAGCATCCTTGCATAAGGCAATCAATTCCTTGGATACAGACTCTTTTCCATTGTCAGACCTTAAAGTCTTGATCCTTCTTCCTGTAACGTTTTCGGCTTGCGCTTTGAATTCCCAAAACTTCTCAAATACTTCATCTTTGTATTTCAAAAAATAAATCCATGTTTTACGAGAGTGATCATCAATGAAAGTGAATAGTACAGATGACCACCCAAGGACTTATCAGACATAGGTCCCCAACATCAGAATGCACAAGATCCAAGATTCCTTTGGATCTACTATCACTGCTAGTACATCGTCCTTTGACATTTTTCTTAAGAGCACATCCTTTGCAAACTTCATCATGCTCAATCTTGATTTTAGGTACACCTTCAACAAAATCTTTCATTCTAGACAAGGCTTTATAATGAACATGAACATATCTTGATGCCATAGCTCAGAAAGATCAGTGGTGTTGTGTAACAAGGCTTGAATAGAATCTAGATCGACCAAGGAGACGATATAGTTCTCCAATTTGCACACCAATGACCTTGACAGATGCAAAGGAGGAGTCCCTTTTCCATATTAGAACTTGTCCATCAATGAAAGCAATTCTATATCCTTTGCCTTCAAGTGATGAAATGGAAAACAAATTCTTCTTCAAACCAGGAACATATAAAATATTATTAATAGATACATTACCTCTTGATTCCAATTGGAAGGACAATGGCCCAATGCCTTTGACTTTGTATTTTCCATTGTCTCCAGGTGCAACTCTTTGAGATATCTTCTTTTCAACCAATTCAGAGAGATGTTCACAACTTCCAGTCATGTGCCTAGAGGCACCACTGTCCACCAACCATATTTCATCATGACCTGCAATGGAACCTGTAAAAGCATAATAGAATGAGTATTCATCATCAAAATCTCTCTTTCTAGGCCTCCTCTTATGTGAGGGTTCATTAAGATCAACTGCAGAAGCATGGTGCTTCCCTTTCCTCTTTTGATCATCATCCCTTCGAAGATCATTCCTTTGAGGGCAACTATTTTGATAGTGACCATATGCTTGGCAACGATAGCATTGAACATTTTTCATATCTCTTCTATCTTGAGAGGGAGGAGGAGGTCTCCTTTGTGGAGCAGATCCCCTTCTTGGAGCAGGTCTTGAATTAGGTCTTCTATCTGAACTTCTTCGAAATCTTCCAAAATTGGGTCTTCTACTTGAACCTCTGTTACTCTGAGTTGGCTGCAAAGCTTGAGAATCTTCACCTAGATTTGAAATCTTGCCTCTAGATAGGAGCCTTGATTCTTCTTGAGTGCAAGCAACCCATAGCTTGTCAAAGATAGGTGCATTTTCTCTGCCACTAATGCTTGCTGCAAAAGGATCCCAAGATTCAGGTAAACCACCCATTGCCACAACTACCAATTCTTTGTCAGATACTTCTTCATCAATAGCTTTGAGTTGATCTCTTATTTGAGATATTCTTACAAAGTATGATGCTACAATATCATTCTTTGTCATCTTAATCTCACGAAGTTGACCCCTTAGACTTATAGATTGATTGATGTTGTTGATGGTGTATAATCCAATGAGGGCATCATACATTTCCTTGGAAGATTTGTGATCAACAATATAGGGAATTAGATGATCCTAATAGATTCCACAATGATGCTCCTAGCCAAGATGTCATCTTCCTGAAACTTGTCTTTTCTTACTTGGTCAGCTGGTTCAATAACTTTTCCCAATACAATACCCAAGACCTTATGCCTTGCAAGCACTAGGTCAATTCTAGCCTTCCATGCCCTGTAATTTGTAGCTCCTTCAAGCTTGTTCTTTTTCTTCATGAAGGAATTCATGATGAAGATGTCCAATCAAAACAAAAGATGTAGAATCCCAAAGCTCTTCAAAGTGCTCTCAATGCTCTTCAAGGTGATCTCAATGCTCTTTTCCTTCACCAAAGTTATGATGCCATGTTGATTTTCTAGTGCAATCAAGATTAGTACAAATTTTCAAACCAGTAACTGCTTCCAATGATATAATTAGTCTTCTTATAGCATTCCAATCGTTAAGCAGTTATAAATGAAAAATTTCATCCGTTCACTTTCTTCAATAGAGCAATAGAGATCACAAAGAACAAAGAGACAAGAGACAAGTGACACCAGAATTTAGGCTATCAGCCAGGGAAAAAACCACATGGGGAAAACCTAACAATCTTTCCTTATGAGAGAGAATTCAGTTCATTAATTGTACATCAGAATATTCCAAACAAGATTCTAATTTTTTGACCTTAATAAATGCCAAGTCAAACCAGTCAAAGGAGAGAGAATTCAGTTAACGCTGGTCAAAGTCAAGTCTACAACAGAGGGGCTGAATTTCAGCTTGAGGTAGCTGAACAAAGGTTGAAATTTAGTCAAATCACAGTCAACGAGCCTAGTGAAAATCTCGGTCAAATATCACAGTTGACTTGTAGTCAACGAGCCAGAAATAGGAGAAATTTTTTAGTTAAACAAGGTCAACGAACCACTGAAACTTTCAACCTCCACAAACATTCAAAGTCTCGATCAAACAAAAGCAAATGATCCGAAGTCAACGCTGGTCAAACTTAAGATAAGAAAATTGGTCAGTGTAGAACTGTTCTTCCTCTTTTCTCCTTCGCACTTGTGGAGGAATCTCTTTGTTTCAGATCGATGTGATGTGATGGATGAGATGCCAAAATGAGGTTATTCGAACTTCTATTTATACATGTGCTAGAAGGAGGGTTTTGACCTTGGCGTCAAGCCCATTCATTGAGTGGAGCCAACTTCTGCAATTTAGGCAGACTTGTTCAACATATAAATTTATAATTTCGTCTTTGCTTTGCTAATGAAAACACTGACAAAAGCTACCAAATTTTCAACATAACTTAGGAAAAGTACAATAATTAAAGTCAATTAATTATTGTGGATTGTTAAGTCAAAATACTAAGGATAAATAATAAAATTATTTAAGTGACTTAGATATGATCTCAACCGTTGATCTCAAGTGAGGTGAGATCTAATCTCAACCATCAATCACTTAGGAGATTAGGGTTAGGGATTTGGCTTAATGAAGATTATAAAGAGAAGCCTAAGGGAGAGGTGAAGACACAAGACAAGAGGCAGCGACTGCATTTTGAGAAATCAATTTTATCAAAGAGGGAGACAACGATTTTCTCCAGAGCGAGAGGCTCATCTAGACTGAGGAGAAAGAGGAAGAGTACAAGGTGATTCGGGAGTATTTCCAGGAGGCCAAGATTTGGAGATTGAGGAAGGCTAAATTGTTTAAGTGTGAAGGAGATTGCGAATGGGAGAGGCTGATTTATCTAGTGCCAAATTGCTGGTGAGAGGTCGGCCAAATTCTCCAGGCTGCGAGATTTCCATGATTGCAATTAACTGGAAATTATTCTCCTAAATTTTGCAGTTTATTTGTCTTTTGTAAATTAATATTACGACAAATAGCGAATAATTCACAATTGCAATCTTCACAGTAAAATGCTGTGAAATATAAAAACTGAAACTGAGAAATATGCACACACAAAAATATGACACTGTTATTTTTGGACGATTGTCCTTGGAAAAACCCCAAAGGGAAAAGCAGTGAAACAGATGAGGGTTTTATTATTATTCAACAATTTAGGAGTACAATGATCTGCTTGCCTTTCTGGCAAAGCTCCAACAATCTCTACTGGAAAAATAAATTGGAGACACCTTGTCTCCCTCTGCAACTCAATCTGGCCCTCTCCCTGCAACTTGCACTTCCTAGCTATTCGCACTGCCTGATTGGAAATGTGCACTGTTGCTCTCTGGAAATTCGTACAACCCTAGAATCACCTCCTAGCAAGTCATCTTGCTTTCCTCTACCTCTAGAATCCACTCGCTCCGCCTTTGGAAAATAGATCCGGCCTCTAGCAACTAAAACGTGGTCTCCTCCGACAACTCACACTGGGAAATTTGGTTATTCGCACTAGCTGTATCGACCTCCTTTGTAGATGAATTCAACCTCTTCTTCCTGTCTTCCAGACACTGGAAAATACTGAGGAAATTTCGTCCGAACTCCTGCTCCCAAATCTCTGCTGAAACCCCTGCCTTCGATGCTTCCATAGCTTCAACTGCACCCCTGCTGAATACCTGCAACTGAGTAGTTGAACTGCTCAAAATGATAAATCGTGTCTTCTCCAAACCCTTCGACCTGCCCTTATAATCTCTCGTTGGACTCTCAACGACCACGATCACATCTCAACCGATGGCTAAGATCATCTTGACTTCATCAATAGAGGTCTCTAGACCAAAATTGAACTTCCTCAATTAATTCACTTTAACTAACCAATTTCCCTATAGACTTAGGAAATATTTAATTATTGGCTAATTAATTTATTTGAGGTGTCTACAAGTCTTTTCTCACGAAACCTTTTCTGGTTTTTGGAGATCTCGTGTTCCTTAGCCCCTTAGACACCGTAAAGACTAGAACACCTGTCCGCTGCTACCCCAAAAACTAACACCCCCTCTTAGCGAAGAAGGGGTTCTCCACTGCTCCCATCTTTTCCCTGAAGAATACAAACTTGCTCCTTCTCAAGGCCTTTGTGAGTATATCAACAACCTACTGATCTGTGGGAACATGTTGTAGCTGAATTGATCCATGCTGCTGGTGTCTAACATCTATGATACTTCCGGTGAACTCATTTCTTCCAATCTTCTAGCTAATATGACTTCCTGCCACTAGAAATCAGTGTGAAGAAAATACTCCAACAGTCACTATCCACCATGCTACTACACATATTCTGATCTCACACTGCTGAAGCTCTTGCGCTGGAGTGTCTCTGGTTGGAACTACGCCTTGCTCTTAGCAACTGGCCAATTCGTACTTCCTCCCTCCTACTTGCTGCTATGAGTACAATTGTGTGTATTGATCTCTCACCGATCTACTAAGTCACTGCAACTGTCTCTGCAACTCTCTGTCAATTATTTGTTGCACCTCACAACTGGCTCTACAACTATCTCTCGAGTAACTAATGGTGCCTTGCTGACTTTTCAAACCTCCTACTACTTTAATGTTGGGCTCCCATAGCAAAGTTAATGATCCAACTGGGGAACACACAACAACTAGATCTGATCTACTAATCAAGCCTTCCTTGGCCAGATCTAGACCACCTTGCTGCTCCTCCCTCAGACCATGCCCAATCTGGCATATTGGAGTCTCATACTCGTCCATCTGAGCATAATAGAGAATTCATCCTCCTTTCTAGCAAAAAAATCCTCAATCTCTATCAAAGATGTTGTCTACTTCCCCTTCTTATCCTTCTTCCTCTTCAAACACTAGGTGACATAGTGACCAAGCTCACCACAACTGAAGCACTTGACCTTCAACAAATCTTTCTTTTTCTTATCTCCTTTAGAGTCCTATCCCTGATTGGGACGCTTCTTCACTTTTCCCTTCTATGCAAGAGTGACGTTCTCCTCCTCCTCCTCCTCTACCTTCGGTCCCTTGCCACTGCTGTTGGTAGTACCATCAATGAGACTGAGCCTCTACTCCTCCTGAGTGAAGTCACTCCATAGGCGTTCCCAATCTGGTAGCTTGTCACGTCCAATAATCACCTGAACAAACATTCACCATTCCTTTGTAAACCCATTTACAGCTGTACGCACCAGTTTGTCCTCTATTGGCTTCTCTCCAACTGCTACAAGTTCATCTCTAAAACCTTGAATTTTTGTGAGATAGGATGTTACATTCTCGCCTTTCTGCATCTTGACTATCCTTAGCTTCTCCTTGAATATCATCTTCCAACTCTCGGAAGGATCTTGGTACAACTTGATGATGGCGTCCCACATCTCCTTTGCAGTTCCCTTCTCTGCAATATGCAGGATGATATGATCTTGTACTCCATTGAGGACCATCCTCTTAGCCTTGGCCATGTCCTTTCTGTAATCATGTAACAAGATAGGATCTACTGGTATAACTATACAACTGTTATCACAAACTCCTTCAAACCATGCTCATCTAATAGGAAAACCTCCTGGCCTTCTAGATGCTAAAGTTTTAGGCTTCATCACCCCTTTCTTGATCTCTTAGTCTTGCTGCGATCATCTCCTATGAAAATTGTGAAACTCAATAAATTGGAGAACTGATGAATTGGGAAATCCCCGTCTCCTTTCGACAAATTAACTTGGTCTTCTCCTTGCAACTCGCACTCCTATTTGGAATGTGCAATTCTGCTCTGGGTAACTCACACTTGCTTGCAGAAACTCGCTTTGCTTGCTGCTTCTTCTGGGCAACTCGCTCTACTCTCAGAAACTATCCCGACATTGGCACACACACTGCTGACCCTGAAACAAGCACTAGCTCGACTAAAAAGCTCGCACTGGCAGTTCACACTGCCTGCTACGACCTTTTGCTGGAAATTACGACCTCCTTCCCTGTCACTAGGATGCTGGAAACCCTCTAAGAATTTCTGGAAATTCCCTCTATTGAAAACTCTGTGTGTTTTCTCTTCCTTGCCCTGCACTGATCTGCTATTGCAAATCACTATGCTAGATTTGCTTTGCAAATCTCTAATTTGCTCACTGAAAACCCTTTTCGGCAACCTTACTGCCTATTGCTACTGCTCTGAGACAATTCACACTTTTCCTCTGGACTGGATTGGAAATCGAACTGTTGCCTCTCTGCAATTTGTACTGCCTGGCTAGGCCTGTGCAGATTTTGTTTTCCGTGCTTTAGATCTCCCTTTGAATTGCACAACCCTCACTTCTAGAGCTTTTGATCCGACCTATATTGCTCTAATACCATGTGACATTTCCACGATTGCAATTAAATGGAAATTATTCTCCTAACTTTTGTTGTTTCTTTGTCTTTTGTAAATTAATATTACAACAAATAGTGAATAATTCACAATTGCAATCTTCACAATAAAAATGCAGTATAATATAAAAACTAGAACTAAGAAATATGCACACACAAAAATACGACACTGTTATTTTTGGACAAATGTCCCTGGAAAACCCCCAAAGGGAAAACTAGTGCAGTAGATGAGGGTTTTATTATTATTCAACAATTTAGGAGTACAATGATTTGCTTGCCTTTCTAGAAAAGCCCCGACAATCTCTGCTGGAAAAATAAACTAGAGACACCCTGTCTCCATCTGCAACTCAATTTGGCACTCTCTCCCGACAACTCGCACTTCTTGGCTATTCGCATTGCTTGGCTGGAAATGCACACTGCTGCTCTCCGGAAATTCGTACAGGTCCAGAATCACCTCCTAGCAAGTCGTCCTGCTTCCCTCTGCCTTTGGAATCCAATCGCTCTGCCTTTGGAAAATAGATCCAACATCTAGCAACTAAAACATGGTTTCCTCTGGCAACTCGCAGTGGGAAATCTGGATACTCGCACTAGCTGTAGCGACCTCCTTTATAGATGAATTTAGCCTCCTCTTCCTGTCTCCCAGACACTGGAAAATACTGAGGAAATTTCCCTCGGGCCCCTGCTTTCAAATCTCTGCTGAAATCCCTTCCTTTGATGCTTACCTAGCTTCAACCGCGCCCTTGCTGAATACCTACAATTGGGTATTCGAATTGCTCAAAATGATAAACCGTGTCTTCTCCAAACACTTTGACCCGCTCTTATAATCTCTCGTTGGACTTGCAATGACCATGATCACATCTCAATCGATGATTAAGATCATCTTGACTTCATAAATAGGAGTCTCTAGCAATGTTGCACGAAGCGGGGATGTTTCTTTGAAGCAGATCCGCGGAAGTGTCATTTCCCAAAAATCTAGGAAGCGAAGCGTCTACTATGTATATATATATATTTGCATTTATATTAAAAAAAACATTCAAAATACCAAATTAGTTGTAGAAGACATGAAAACATGCATATTTTTACATAAATCAAGATATATATGGCATCCATTGTACATCAATGATTAATTATTCCAACATCAACCATCTAGATGCATCAACCATCTAAAATCTAGATTCCTCTTCTCTTGTCTAGCCTTTGCCTCTACTTCGATTCTTTGGGGATATTAGTCAACCTTGCCCAATTTTGATCAAACAACCTAATCCAAGCCTTATAATATGGTAGAGAAAGCTTAACTTGCCTGATCAATGATTTTGATTTGAGTGAAGGGTACATTTTTGCCAAGGCCATGACAAAGGAGTTCAACAATCAACAACACTGACATTGGGGTACATATAGGGCTCAATGCTCTTGATTAAATGCCAATCACATGGCGTCATACATGATATAATCCAATGAAATGCCACAATCCCATTGATCTTGAAAACTGTTAAGTCTGCTGAATTTTGAATGGGATATGAAATTCTATTTTCTCCGTATGAAGTCTGATGAGGTTGGAACCACTCTCAAACATCCTAAGTCATTTCATGGTAATGTTAAAAATTTTAGTAAAAGGATAAAAATGAAAGATAAAGGAGAATGTCACTTTTACTTTAAGAATTTAACATTACCATTAAGGAGCATTTAGGAAGTGTCTAGGAAGCATCAAGGGGCACCTTGGGAGTATTCAGAAAGCGTAGTTCCTCACATAATAGTTCGAAATTTCCAAAAAAACAAAAAAAAACTGTGAAATCCTGTGAACCATCCACCTCTCAGATCCGCTCATGATCTACAGTGGATACACGCCCCAACCTCCATGGATTCGCAGCCGATGCTTTCTGGATCCGCGAATTGGGCGACCGGAACAGTAGATTGGGCCCCCGCGGATCCATTTTGATAGGAATCGCCGAAAATGGCGGAACTGCGAATCTGTTTTTTGGATCCGCGGTTCCACCCGAGGATCAGTGGCAGATCCGTACAAGACGCGGTTTCGCCTCCTGATCCTTGGGGGGGTGGATGGATCCTGCAACATTGGTCTCTAGAGCAAAATCAAACTTCCTCAATTAATTCAATTTAAGTAGCCAATTTCAAGTTAGACTTAAGAAATATTTAATTAATTGGCTAATTAATTTACTTAAGGTGTCTCCAAGTCTCTTCTCACAAAACCTTTTCTGGTTTTGGAGATCTTTTGTTCCTTAGCCTCTTATACACCATAGAGACTAGAACACCTATCCGTTGCTACACCAAAAACTAACACATGTTGATTTCCAAAGGGCCGAAATTCTTTGGGCAGAATTATTCCTAATAGGGCCGAGTTATAGGTTCCAATCATTGCATTTTTCTATGTGGGTTGAAGCCCAGATTTTCTTGAGATCATTGAATGAAGGAGAATTGTTATGGGAGTACATTTGTTGTTGTGGTGTGATTAATCTATTTTTTTTTTGCTACATATTAATTTATGGAAGTTAAAATACGAGTGATTTTATTTTTCAACAATTCAGAAATTATTTGGGTAATAAAATAAATTTCTAAGAATAAATAATTGTTGAGAGAAAATAAATCTGGTAACCTTTGACACTTCCTCGGACCCGACACACTTGAGTATCATACTCCTTAATTGAGGAAATCCCTCTCCCAATGGCTTGTGTTGTTTTATGATGTGTCTTCTCCTCTCCTTAGCCTTGCTTTTATAACTTTACATTGAGCTAAATCCCTAACCTAATCTCCAAAGTGATTGGCGACTAAGATTAGATCTTGCCTCACTTGAAATCAATGATTGAGATTAAAACAATCATTAAAGTAATGTACTTTACTTTTCCTAAGTTTCTTTAGCTCAATTAGCCAACATAATAATTATGTGCTTTTCCTAAGTTTAAAACTTAGTCTAAGTTACATTGGCAACTTGCTCACACTTGAGCAAGTGTCCCGAGGAGATTTATGGGTGACTTCTACACGCCTAGAAACTTAGGCCTGTGCAGAAGCACTTGTCTGAGCCAAAAACATCAACATTCCCTCTTAGAGAGGGAGGTACCTCTGCCCCCTATATCTGTCTTCACTCCTAGAATTGCATTTGTTGCCATGGATGCTCCCTTTGAACTGGAAACCTTCCCTGCCACCTGATCTCAAAACATCCTCAAAGTCCCTCTCCCCTTGGACTATTTCTTGGAAGCCTCCTGCTCTTGAACATCCTATAAGGTCATCTCATACCAAGGTCCCTTCTTGATAAATTTAGAGGAATCTGCTCATTGCACCTCCCCACTTGAACCTAAAAGCTGACTCCTTAATTGCTCAACCTTCGGAGCTTCTCGCTCCTTGTTCTTTGTCACTTCTCTCCTTCTTGCCATTGCTTGAATAGGCTGAGCCTTTAGCCTATACAAATTGCTCTCACTAACTCCAATGGCGTGGCCCTCATCAGAGTTAGATCTGGGCTGATCAATGCCTATCCTTAGTGTAACTCCTCTGCACAAGCCTGTCGTAACCCTTTTCTCTGCCTTATCATGGCATCTTCTGCCACAGGGTCGATTGGTTGCCCCGACTGTGCCGACAGTCTCTGCGATTAGCTATGCCAACGCCCACACACAACCACCTTCAAGTTGCCACCCATTGTCAGGCCTCCCTATGCCGTTGCCCTTTTGCTAACTTTCGATTCCTTTACTGCCTATCCCCTTGTTTGGTGGACTGTCAGCTGCGTGTTGTTGGGTGGCTGGATGATGTTGGGAGGCTGGCTAATGGCTGGGTTGTTAGCCACCACAAGCCAACCCCATTGTTTTTATTTTTGTTTTTTAACTTCTTTAACTCATCTCCAAAAACCCCCTTTTCTTTTCCTTCGAGTGGCCCTCGATTTTCTTTAACTCAACGATTATCTTCGTTGTATGATGGATTTCCTTCAGCTTTACCAAAAAAATTGTGCCTCATACAATCATGTCCAAACATGGCTCTTGTGATCTTTGTACGAACCTAACTTCCCGCATGATTTAGAGATTGGTTTTAGAGTTTCTCGCTTCAATACCATGTTAATTTTATGCTTTGAATCTAGCACCTGACAATTTATTGACCTAGCAGATTATAGATCTACTGAATAAATGCATAGCTCGATTCTTAATTTAATTAACAAAAGCAAAATTACACATAACCAATCTCAATCACAATGTCATAAATAAATTCTACCAAATCAATAGTTCTTCATTAAATTTGAACTTACTTGGGCTCCTGTCCTGGATAATGACCCAATTGAGAAAATTACAAATACATGTCCTAAATATGATCCAAAAGATTAAGCCCTAGATTGGTCCTCGATCTCCTTAGCTGATTTGGATCTCTAATGTTTCCCTTTCGCACTTCGTCGAACCCAATACACTTGAGAATCACACTCCTTAATTGAGAAAAGCCTTCTCTCAAAGGCTAGTGCCGTTGTATGGTCATGTCTTCTCCTCTCCTTAGCCTTGCTTTTATAACTTTACATTGAGCTAAATCCCTAACCCTACTCTCCAAAGTGATTGATGGTAGAGATTAGATCTCACCTCACTTGCGATCAACGACTGAGATTAAAGCACAATCATTAAATTAATTTACTTTGCTTTTCCTAAGTTTCTTTAGCTCAATTAACCAACATAATAATTATGTGCTTTTCCTAACTTTAAAGCTTAGGTTAAGTTACATTAACAAATTGCTCACACTTGAGCAAGTGTCCTAAGGAGATTTGTGGGAAACTTCTACATGCCTAAACACTTAGGTCTATGAAAAAGTACTTTCCCAAGCTACAAACATTAACAATAGTTATGGCCTTTCAAAGCCATGAGTTCTTGCTTAAAGTTGATAATCACTTTGCAAAACCATAATCCAATCTACAAGTTGAAACTTGGTCCAATCTACCAAAGAGATCTGACCCTATAGTGGTGCATATACAAGTGACAACCTTAAAGTGACTTGTAGACAATAGGTTGGGTCTTCTTGTTGCCTAGGATGCACACCTAGATTAATGTGGGAAAAGTCCCTAATCCCACTAGGCGTGGCCTTAAAGGAAAAACGCTTAGAGAAGGGGCTGTCACCTGAGTTCAACTCTCTTCATTTAAGCTCTCTCCTAGCTAAGCTAAGGGGGGTGGTCCCTAAAAAATAAATCTAAAGGAAAGCTTGTTAGAGATAACAAGTTCTAAAAGATGATGATGTTAATTAGATTAGCTAAGGCCTCACAACTTGAATTATATCTTGAAATGAGAATAATTATCAAGTATGGATAATTAAGAGCATATAATAATCAATAATAGAGATAAATCAATTATTTTCAACAAGATATCCTGCAAGGCAAATATAATTAGACCAATGCCAAATATACTTGCAAGAAATATATGCTCACAAATAAATCCACAATACTTGCAAATATGATATGTCAAGTAGATCAACAAGTTGCACAATTAGAGAAGCTAGAAGGCAAGAGGTTAGGGAACCACACAAGAGATTATATATAACTTTGAGATATGAGCAATAAATGGATTTAGAACTTGCAAGGAAATAGAGCTTGTACTTTAAAAAGATATATGCTCAATTAAAAGACATTTAGCAAGAGCATGTAAATAAACAAGTACAAGAAAATTAATGAAATACTTGCAAATTCGATAAAATGCTCACAACCTAACTTATTCAATAACCAATTGTGTGAAAGATGCAAACAAGTGGATGTGAAGTGTGTGAAATAAGTGGTCTTGGTAAATTTTATTAAATGCCTAATCTAAGGTTTAGCTTCCCCTGAATTTCTTCAACTGGGTAAGGAGTAAGGTGGTTGCAAGAAGGCTAAGGCCTCATTAGCGATACCCCCTTAGGACTTCATTACAACCCATATACCTTCGTTCCTACAAGAGACTTGGCTACAAGACAACTGCGAGGTCACCCATTTTAACCTTTGCTCCAAACTCAAATTTAGGGAGATTGAGTGACAATTAGGGAAGTTGGTCCTAAACATCTATTACCCAAGCTTATACTCAAAGGTAAATTTTAGAGATGCAAATCAGATGTAATGTTAACACAAGTGCTCCAAGTGAGATTAGGAGTTGACAATTAGAACAAAATGCTTCAAATGTGAAATGCTAAGTTGCACGAAACGGGGAAACGAGTACGAGTTTCCGAAACGAGAAGCGATAACGAACGCGACCTCCCCAAATTTTGGAAACGGGGAAACGCGAATATATATATATATATGTGTGTGTGTGTGTGTGTGTGTGTGTGTGTGTGTGTGTGTGCAATCATAAAGCATAAATGATACATTATAATTTATTACACTTAAACATTAAGATTTAATTTACATCACATTTACTCATGAATGATCACATAATGAAAATAAAAATATCGGAATATCCAAAAGAAACCTTTATTATATATCCAAATCTCAAAATCAGCCTTTATTTATATTAATATATGATGCTGCAAGTACAATAAAGACTATAAGGTTGCAAGAGAGAGATCCAAATCAGGATTTTCTGCATCCACATCCCATTCTTTAGAAGGACCACTGTTGTATTGGGAGTCTCCTCCTACATAGTCGAACGACTTTAGTGCTTTTGATTAAATACACGTTTCATACCCTAGTACCCTACATGATCTTGATTATTGGGAGTTTCCCCTGCATAGAGGGCTTGGTTCTCTTGATTAAATACAAGTTCCATACCCTAGTACATGATAAAATCCAATGGAAACATTGCAATCCCTCCAATCCTGAAATCCTGAAAAACAAATAAGTCTGCTGGATTTTGAGTGAGATTTAAAATTCTACTTTCTCCATATGAAATCCAATGAGGGCGAAACCACTCTCAAACATCCTGAGTCATTTCATGGTAATGTTAAAAATTTAAGTAAAAGGGGGATATTCTCCTTTATTTTTCATTTTCATCCTTTTACCTTAAGAATTTAACATTACCACGAACTGCATATCCCTCAAACTTCCTGATGAACTGCATATCAACACTAAGGCAAAAGTTCACTTTTATAACTTTAGACACGCATCTAGAAGCAACAAGAAGTCACTAACATACCCTAAAAGTAAATTAAAAAACAAATTAAAAAAAAAAAAACACAAGTTAATGAGGAAACGTGGGTCGTACGACCCTGAAATGCGTTTCAGGCCGTACTGGCCATGTTTACGTTTTGGGAAACGTGGCAGTACGGCTGGAAACACGTTTCACGGCCGTATCAAACGCGTTTCGTACCCGTTTCCATACGGAAACGGACCTCTATACCACGTTTCCTGCAACATAGGTGAAATGCCTTAAAAATATCAATAACAAAATACCATTTCACTTCTATGATAAAATTAATTGATTAATAGAGTGCGTTTAGAGTGTGTAAATGATCAATGAAGCAAGTAAATTTCGTCATTGAAGCAGAAGTAAATGGGATCAAGAAACTTAAGACTATACCAATGAAAATACCAATTAGATCAAATAGCTAACCAAATTACTCAATAACATCAAAACAAACTAATTAAATGATGAGTGATTTAGAGCTACCTACAAATGAAGATTAGAAACTAGACCTGGAAATTAGAAAATGCAAGAAGCTAAACTAATCTAGCAAGTTAGTGATCAATCAATCAAGAAATTGTCCTTCCAAATGAGGAGGTGGGATGCCAAGGGGAAAAACCCCAAGCTTCCTCAAGAAAAGATTTATTTTATTACTATTACAAAGTGAAAGCCTCTTAGACAAGAATGAGGGCTTTAAATCCTTAAGGAGGATTTGCAAATATAGAGCTTTGAAAGCCAATACCCTTCCTCAAGATATAAGATGAAAATGAAGAATTTTACAATGATTATGTGTTAAAATTGGCAACTAGGGCCAAACTCCATGTGGGTCATCTTATTTATGGCAGCTGATATTTTTCTTGGATTCCTCTCTCCGAGAGGTGTAGGATTGATCTAAAGATCATCCGATTCCAACATGTATTTATGGAGATATGAATTTATTTGTGTTATTTGACAATTTGTCAAGGTCGGCCAGCAAGCAAATAACCCCAGCTCAACCTCAACGTTGCATTATAAATAGAAGAGTCTTCAACTCATTTCACACACACTCATCTCTTGTGATCTCTCTCCACTCATTTGGGTTTTGGCGGAAAGAGAGGTCTAAAGGAGAAGCCCTATACGCTGTTCTAAAGGAGACCTAGCCGCAGGTGAAGAGAATGATCTGGCTGCAGTCCTAGAGGGGGGGATCTAGCCCTAGGCACAGTTCAGATGTTCCCTAGCCGCAGTCAAAGAAGACAGCCCTAGCCGCAGTCAAAGGGAGCTCCAATACACAGCCAAAAGGAGCCCTAATCTGCTGTCTAAAGGAGGCCTAAGACGCAGTCTAAAGAGACCTAATCTAAGGTCATCAATCCCCTGTCAAGAGGCCCTAATTCGCGGTCAAAAAGGAGGCCATAATTCTGCAGCAAGGAGAGGCCATATCTGCAGCAAGAGGAGAGGAAGAAGGAGCCCTTAACTGCAGCTAAAAGAAGCCCTAGCCACGACAAGGAAGAGGACTGGACAGCGAGGACATTTGAGGGTTATTTCAGGGGTCCGTTTATAGGACAAAGTGACTGATTGGAAGGCTGAGGCCTGTTCTTGGAGGCCAAGGCAAGGAGGGTTTGCTGGAAGGTGCAGTAACTATTTCAGGGTATCAAGTCCATGCATTGGGCTTGGAACTACCCTAAAAGAGCAGCGTGGAGGGCAGCATTCTATTGAAGGACAACCAGAGCAAGAGGAAGCAATTCTGGGTTAGCTTGCGGGTTGTTAAGGACTGTGGTTGGGTTGCCTAACCAGTCCAGAATTCCAACAGCCTAATTGCCCTAGAACAGTGAGCTAGTGCACACATCTTGGAATGTATCTTGTATGTGTTGAGTCAGTTTGATGGGCAACTTGTAGGAGTCTTTAGGACAACAAGTTTGCAGACAGCATAGAGGGTTAAGGGCTGCATATTGTGCCCTAACCAGACTTGCAGGAGCAGCAAGCAAACAATGGTGGACAGCAGCACTTTGTGGAGGAGTGTTGGGTCAATGTGTTGACCAGATTGAATCGTGATTGCAGCAGTCTGTTGCTGCCATGTGGAGGATCTTCCAAACAGCAAGGAGGATACATTGAGCTTACTGTTGAAGGCCTTATCTGCTGCTGTCATTAATTATCAGTTCTTGTATATTTGTACTATCTCTCTCTCTGCTGAACTATTGAAGAATATAAGAAGAATTGATCAAGGGTTTCCCCACATTGGGGTTTGTCCCTGGTTGGTGCCACATCTTGTGTCCTCTTGTCTTGGCTTGTCTTCTACTGTTTATATTTATGTTCTATCTGCCCTTTACTATCATGCTGATGTGATTGCTAATCTGAATGTTGTCATTGGGCTAATATGGAAAATTGAAGTAAATTGCTTTAAGCATAGAACATACCCAAAATTTAACATTATGGCAATGATTTACAGTGAAAATTTCCTCAACAAATCAATTCCTCCAAAAGATTTTTGCTCAAACTCTTGACGTCCAATTGGAGAATGAATTTCACATAACAGAGAGGAGGACTCTCCTTTTTTGCTTGCGGTTAGGAGGAGAGGGCTCAAAAGTTAAAAATCTTAATTTTCTTAAGCTTCAAAGTTGAGATCCCTTCAAAATGATTCCAAAACCCTAACCGTCTACCCTTTTCAAAGTAGGTTTGAGTGAGAGTTTTGGTCCACAAACAAAGGAGAAGAGGGCTTCAAAAAAATTTCAGATTATCTCCTTCAATCTTCAAGCATCCACCTGCAAAATAAAAATTTATGCAAATTCCTCCAATCCAAACCCTCCTCTTTCAAATCTGTGCAAGCATAGAAGAGAGAATCCATTTATATATACAAGGGAAATTGATTTATATACAAAAGGGTTAGGATATATATAAAAAATTACAAATTTTTTAGCCTAAAGAGTGTGAGGAGACCTCCGTTCTTGGGAAACAAAAATATGGCTCTAAATTAGCTAGATCTGATAAATAAAACTCATGAATTAAATAGATTTGAATTTTTTAAAGATATTTGCAAGCTATGGCAAGAAAACTCCCTTTCACAATTCGTTTGATAAACCTTTGAAGGAGATCAATGTGGGTCCTTCCACTTCTATTTCTTGCGAGTTGGTTGGTTCAACCAAAAACTTCCCAAATGCTCAAGATCCGATTGAAAAAAGTAGATTTCTACACACTTCCAGAATATATTTTTAAATCCACCAGTGTTAAAATTGGCAACTAGGGCCAAACTCCATGCAGGTCACCTTATTTATGGCAGCTGATATATTTCTTGGATTCCTCTCATCGAGAGGTGTAGGATTGATCTAACGATCATGCGATTCCGACATGTATTTATGGAGATATGAATTTATTTGTATTTCTTGACAATTTGTCAAGGTTGGCTAGCAGGCAAAACAATGTTTTACACCCCCATCTTATCCTCAACGTGGCATATAAAAGGAGGAGACCTCGTGGCATTATTCCCATCATCTCATCATCTCATTCTTCTCTCTCCTAGTCTGATTGGGTATGTGTAGGAGGAACAGGTCACTCGCACATGGGAAGAAGGAAGGACACAGGTCTGATCTAGGGTAGCGTTGACTTGGGTTGACCGTGGAGCAACAGGGTTGAGTTTTGACTGCATTGACTAGCGAGGAGGTTAGTTTGACTGCGGTTTGGGTTGGGCAACCTCTTCTAGGCTAGCCACATTTCTGGGCAGCAAAGTGTTGACCTTTTTTGACCATACGTTTGACCAACGTTGACTGTTGAGGGTTGACTGCAGACTTGCACGTGCGTTGCCTGCTGTTTGACCATCATTCTTGGACTGTTTTGGGTTGCCTATCATTGCTGTTGGAGGCTGAGTTGACTGAGGTTGACTTGAGGTCATCTCTGACCTCTTTGACCAGCTTTGACTTTGCTAGTTAGGGTTTTATTGTTGCTGTTATAAAATCATAGATTTGTGTAATTGTACTATACCTCTCTCTCTGTGCTGAATTATTGAAGAATATAAGAAGAATTGATCAAGGGTTTCCCCGCATTGGGGTTTGTCTTTGGCTGGGGCCACATCTTGTGTCTTTTGTCTTGGCTTGTCTTCTACTGTTTACATTTATGTTCTATCTGTGTTTTACTATCATGTTGATGTGATTGCTATTTTGGAAATTGATATTGGGCAAATAAGAAAATTTGAAGTAAATTGGTCTTAAGCATAGAACATACCATAATTTAACATGGTATCAGAGGCGAGATGAAGACAAAGCCCAAACAAGTGTGAAAGAGCAATCACCGAAGACAGTTGGAAAGGTCAAAAGGCTTCATGGGTTCCTCATCCCACTTCCCGGCCGAAGACAAGCTTCGTGTTGAATTTTCTAAGTCTATCTGTTAGAAAATTAATTTGTATTCTGCTGGTTTATTTCTTCTACTTGTAAATTCTGAGCAAGTTATTTAAAACATATAAATAACGAAATAAACACGATACAGTCTCAACATCTACAAATCATTAGCTGAAAGAAAACAAACACACAAGTGACACCGTTATTTTTGGACAAATGTCCCCGGTAAAACCCATTGCGGGAAAACCTGTGCGGCTATTCTGAGGGTTTATTATTATTCAGTATTTCCTTGAGTACAATTGGGTGCCTAAGTGGCTCACCCGACAGAGAAAAAATACATGGCAACAATACCTCTCTATTTGGAAACAGGTATTTAGAAAACCTGTCCCACGAAACCCTCTCCAGCAACTCCGAAGCTTTGCGCTGGCCCTTCTGGCCTCTACGTCAGCCTCCTGCTGCTCTGCATCAGCCCTCTAAGGCACTGCGCAGCCTCTAGGAATCTTTGCGTCACTCCCTCTGCCTTCTGCGTGGATGACGCAGTCCCTCTAGGCTCTGCGCTGTCTCTGCTGGGCTCTGTGTGGCCTGCTCTGGTTGCTGCTCTTGCTCTCTGCCTCTGCGCTGGTCTCTTGGCACTGTCTCTACCTCTCTGTCCAGTACTCACTGCCCCTAGCTGCTGATCACTAATTCAACTTTGCTTAGCAATCTTGCTCTAGCAAAATGAATGACTGATAACTGTAGTGTATTCTCGAACTGACCCTCAAGCCTCCTTTTATACTTTTCGTGTTGGTCCTTCAACGGCCGAGATTACATCTCTAGTCAACGGCTAAGATTAGATTTGGCTTGATCCATGTCTTTTGGAACCTTCTAACCTAGTTTTATATTAATACCCATTAATATTTTAGTTTTCCTAAGTTTAGACTTAGGAACTCCATTAAAAATAATAATTATTTTAATATCTCCCAAACTGGTTAGAATCTGCCCAAACCATATTTGGGTCGTGGAGATCTCATGTGCTTTAGCCTCTCCACCAATTTTCATGGCTAGAGCACATCCGATGCTACCCCAAATCAACATTCCCTCATAGCGAGGGCTGTGCTCTAGTAATACTCCACACCGAGTATCACTCTGATTATATGGCACCAGTACCTGTCCTGATGCTAGGCCTCCTCGCCCAACATCCTCTACACTGTTGCATCCTGTACTGCTGCCCATGGCTCTGCCACTGCCACTGCTGCATCCGTATGACAAATCCCTCTGCATCCGTGCTGCTGCTGGTCCTTTCTCCCAACACTGCATCTGCATTGCAACCCCCTCTCATCATGCTGTATCGTGCTACTACTAACCGCTACTGCACTGCAACTCAGTTACTGAGAAGTAAGTAACTGATCCACCCAACTACTGACATCCTTGTAAGGCTAGAAACCTCCCGATGTTGAAGCCCTCTCTGCCGCTAACAAGTGCTCCCTCTACTGACCTCTGCACTGCTGCAACAACTCCCTACATCTTGCACCGTTGCACACCTTTCTGTGCCATCCTGCACCGTTGCAACACTCCCGTGCCTCTCGCACTATTACAGCCTGCTGGCCTTGTGCTGCCCAGGGACTCCTGCACTGTAGCACTCTCTGCCACTTCATCCACATCCGTCTCTACCGACATCTGCCAGTCCTGCTACTCTCTCTTTGGGGCTCCCATAGCAAGGTATAATCCAAGAGGTTGGGTATCTCAAGGATCCTGCTTATCGCTTGTAGTCCTCCTGACTATAGCTCGATGTCTCCCCACCTCTTCTCTAGAGGTACATGAGCACTTATGGCACAGTCGTCATCAACGACCATCTCCGCTTCTCTTCTTTTCGACTCCTCCAAGTCTCTACTTCCCTCTGGAAGTTCTCTCTTCGACTCTCTCTGAGTCACGATTTCCCTTCTGGAAATCCTCCTGCCAATCGTCAAGTCGCACCTCTCCGATCTTCTGTGCACCTGCAACACTAATACGGATTCATTGGCTAGAAATCTGCCTCGGTAGCGACTCCCTCTACCTTGGTTTTTCCCTGTTAGGTATTGTTCTATCCACAGTACCCCACCAGCTTCACTCCCGCAAATTGCCCATAGCTTCCTATGCCCCAGCAATTGAAAGACTGAGCCTCTAGGCTCTACGCACGTCGCAATCCCGACACTGGCAAAAATGCTCCCTCAGCCAACTGCGTCAACCTTCTTGGTCTCTGCGTGGCTCTGCGTGAGCCTTTTTCTCCCCTTCTCAGCGTCTACGCTGGCCTTTCTCTGGCCCGGACTGATGACACAATCTCTCTGTGTTAACCCTTCTTCTCTCGCTTTCTGCAAGGATCAACTTCTATCACTCGAGACAACTGATTCTGCTACAAATGCTTTGCTTCAGATGATGCCTTCAACTCTCCTGTGATTTGCAACCATGCTCCAATACCATGTTGAATTTTCTAAGTCAGACGAGGATATTCAATCCTACTTCTTAAGGATCACCGAGATCAAGAATGATCTTCTATCGATTGGAGAAGTCATTCCTGATAGGGAACTAACTATCACTACCCTTGGAGGGCTCCCATCTGAATGGTATATATTTAGAACCACTCTTCTCAACAATGATCGAATTCCGGGATTTGAAGAATTGATGTCGAGATGCATTCAAGAAGAGACAAGGATGGTGGAGCAAGAAATGCCTTCAAGTAAAGGCAACCCCACTGCTTTCTCCTCTCATGCCAAAAGGAGAAATAATTCTGGGTCTAAAGGTCATTTCAAAGGAAAACCCGGATCGAAGGGTGGAAGGAAGGGAAGATGCTTCGTTTGCAATAAATTTGGCCACTATGCGAGGGAGTGTCCAAATAGAAAGGACACATCACATGATGATGATCAAAATCACTCCAGGGGCAACTCCAACAACAATCAAAGGAATGGCAGGTTCAATGGCAAAGGAAAGAGGAATGTGGGAAATCAAGGAAATGGTCAACCCTCCAAGAAAGCAAGGAACTCCAGGTATGAATCAAATGTTGTTAACAATAAGCAAGATGAGTATTATCTGATATCGACCCTCTCCACTACCTCTCCTCCGGACTTGTTGGGCAATTGGCTTATTGATAGTGGTGCTTCAAGACACTTCACTGGTTACAAGGAAGCTCTCTCTAATCCGATAGTGAAAGAGACAAACTTGGAGATTATTCTTGGAGACAATTCCACCTATCCCATAAAGGCAGTAGGGAATGTTACTCTTCAATTAAATTAGGGTAACACAATCCATTTGCAAGAAGTCTTATATGTACCTGATCTCAAGAAGAACCTGGTGTCCATTTCGGCAATGGAAGGCAAAGGCTACAAGGTGGCATTCATCGATGGCAAGGTACATGTTTGGAAATTTTTTTTTAAAGATGCTTTCACTCTTGGGTTCCAGGTTGATTCTTTATATCAAGTTGGAGGAAGTCCGTTGGGAGTCATGTCTTGCGACACATCTCTTCAGTCTGAACTATGGCACCGGAGGTTTGCCCACCTTCATTATAAGGCTCTACCCGATGTGAGACAGATGGTGACAGGGATGCCCGAGTTCAAAGTAGAGCATGAAGGTGTATGTCCGGGGTGTGCCGAAGGAAAGCTTAAAAGGGGACCATTCCCCTCAAGCAATAACAAGACTACATATATATTGCAGTTGTTCCACTCCGACGTATCTGGTATGATGCCCGTAAACTCTTTGGGAGGATATCTATATTATCTTACTTTTACAGAGGATTATTCTCACAAGACTTGGATCTACTTCTTGAAAAAGAAGGATGAAGTGTTCTCCTGGTTCCGTCACTTCAAAGCCTTGATTGAGAATCAAACCGAGAAGAGAATCAAGATATTAAGGACTGATAATGGGACCGAGTATGAATCTAATGAGTTCCATGACTTTTGCAAAGAAGCTAGCATTAAGAGGGAGACCACAACACCATACACTCCCGAGCAGAATGGTGTGGCTGAAAGGAAGAATTGTACAATTATGGAAGCTGTTTGTGCTATGCTCCATGATCAAAGGCTTCCGAAGCTTCTATGAGTCGAAGCTGCGAATACTGCTGTATATGTTCAAAACCGATGCCCTCATCAAGCATTGGATTCCAAGACTCCCGAAGAAATGTTCACTGGTAAGAAACCTGATGTCTCTCATTTTAGAATTTTTGGAAGTCTCGTATATTTTCATGTGCCGAAAGAGAAAAGAAGCAAATTGGGTGCATCTGGAAAGAAGGGAATCTTTGTGGGCTATAGTGAAAATTCTAAGGGCTATAGAATCTATGTGGCTGGTCAAAGGGAAGTCGAGATAAGTCATGATGTCACCTTTGATGAAGATATGGCTCTTAGCAAGGTTGACAATCTTCCTATTCTAAGGAAGGATAAAGAAGCTGACACCAGGAAGCCAAATGAAAAGGAAGATGAAACGATGCCTGATGTTGAAGAACTTATGGATCCTATTGATCCCCCTTTGCAAGAGCCTTCCTCCTCTAGGAAGAGGCCCTCATGGCTTAGGGGGACCCTTGAAGATGTCGAGAGACATATTGCACCTAGAGGGACTTTCCGTGAAAGCAAGAAGTCGACCCAGGTACTAGGGATACTTGACCATTATGAACCATCATTCAAAACGAGCCTACATCATTTGAAGAAGCCGTGATGCATAAAGTATGGAAGGATGCTATGAATGAAGAATATGAGTCCATCATGAAGAATGATGTCTAGGATGTGGTCCCCCGACCCTAGGACAAATCAGTTGTCACCTCGAAATGGCTTTACAAAATCAAGCATGGAGCTGATGGGAGTGTTGAAAAGTCCAAGGCTCGCTTTGTTGTTCGAGGTTTCTCTCAAAAGGAAGGTGTTGCTTACGATGAGATATTTGCACTTGTTGCCCGATACACCACCATCCGCTCGATCATATCCCTTGTTGCTTCGCAAGGATGGAACCTACATCAGATGGATGTTAAGACTGCGTTCTTGCATGGTTCGATGAAAGAGGAAGTCTATGTGGAACAACCTGAGGGGTTTGAGATTCATAATAAGGAATCCCATGTGTGCAGGTTGAAGAAAGCTTTCTATGGGTTGAAGCAAGCACCCCGAGCTTGGTATGAGAGGATCGATAGCTATTTGATGAAGCTGGGATTCACTAGGAGTGAAGCCGATCCGAACCTTTACTTTAAGGTTGAAGATGATAAGCCTCCCATACTGGTGTTGTATGTTGATGACCTCTTTCTGACAGGTGCTGACCCTCTCATTCACAAATGCAAGAGGGAGTTGGCTTCCGAATTTGAGATGAAGGACTTAGGATTGATGCACTATTTCCTAGGGCTGGAAGTCTGCTAGGAGAAATTTTCCTATCTCAAGGAAAATACGTAGTGAAGATATTGGAGAGATTTGGTATGGTGGATTACAAGTCCATGACTACCCTGATGGAGCTTAACTTCAAGAAGTTATGCGGTAGTGCCATCGGACCCGTATTGGGAAATGCTTTTGAGTATCATCAACTCATAGGAACATTGATGTTCTTGGTGAACTCCTGACCAAATTTGCAGTCAACACGTTGAGCCAATATATGGTTGAGCCTCATCACTCACATTGGTGCTAAGAATCTTCTGAGATATCTTTGGGGCGCAATCACTCATGGACTGAGATACACTGCTGGAGATGTGAGTCTGCATGGTTATTCCGATGTTGATTGGGCAGGTAGTGTGGTGGACAGAAAGAGCACTTCCGGGTGCTGTTTCTCTTTGGGTTCTGCTTCGATATACTGGATGAGCAGGGAGTAGAAGTCGGTGGCTTTGAGCACCACTGAGGCCGTATACATTGCTGTGAGTATGCGCTCCTGTGAAGTTGTCTGGTTGCGGAAGCTCTTTAGTGAGTTGTTTGGACATAGACTGGATACTATCGTGATCCTCTGCGACAACCAGAGTGGGATTCATTTATCAGAGAATCTCGTATTTCATGATCGCTCCAAGCACATCGATATCAGGTACCACTTTATTCGGGATATGGTACGACAAGGAGTGATAAGGCTCCATCATATTGGAACTGATGAGCAGGTCGCTGACATTCTGACGAAGCCCCTGGGAAAGGTCAAATTCTTGACTTTCCAAGAACGACTAGGAGTCGTGGAGAGACCCTCTTATGAGGGTCCTGTATGATATATACTTTGAGCTCTGGGAGCTCCGGGGGCTTGGGGTACTTCTTGGAGCGATGAGCAACCATATGGTGAATGGTTCAACCTTCCCCTGTGATACCCCGTGGCGACATGTAGGTAGGATGAGTGGTTCATCCTTCTCCCGCTGAGACATCCTACCCATGCAGTGTGGGACTCATGGGAAGTACCTCTCATCTGGCCAATGAGTAGGGGAATGAGGATAGGGACCATAGTAGTACCGATGGACGCATCGTGTATCTACCATACTCTCTATGCTAGGATGACATTGATCTGGGATCAATTGGAACTGACTTCGAGTCAGTAAGAGTGGTATATGACACTCTTTATTTGGAATTGACTTCGGGTCAGTAAGAGTGATATAATTCACTCTCTTTTGGAACTGATTTCGGATTAGTATGAGTGGTATGACACACTCTCTTCATTGGGACTGACTTCGGGTTAGTAAGAGTGCCATGAGACACTCTTTTATCTGGGACTGATTTCAGGTCAGTAGAGGATGGTATGATACATTCTCGATCACTTCTTCTTCTTCATAGTTCAGTAGAGTAGAGCAGTGCATTGATGGCAGAGATAGTACCGACAAACAGATGGATTAGCAGATGGAGTTCTCCCTAGTTGAGAGGGAGCGTTAAAATTGACAACTAGGGCCAAACTCCTTGTGGGTCACCTTATTTATGGCAGTTGATATTTTTCTTGGATTCCTCTCATCGAGAGGTGTAGGATTGATATAATGATCATCCGATTCCGACATGTATTTATGGAGATATGAATGTATTTGTATTTCTTGACAATTTGTCAAGGTCGGCTAGCAAGCAAAACAATGTTTTACACCCCCAGCTTTTCAACGTTGCATATAAAAGGAGGAGACCTTGTGGCATTATTCCCATCATCTCATCATCTCATTCTTCTCTCTCCTAGTCTGATTGGGTATGCGTAGGAGGAGCAGGTCACTCACACGTAGGAAGAAGGAAGGATGCAGGTTTGATCTAGGGCTGCATTGATTTGGGTTGACCGTGGAGCAGCAAGGCTGAGTTTTGATTGCGTTGACCAACGAGGAGGTTAGTTTGACTGCAATTTGGTTTGGGTAGCCTATCTTAGGCTAGCCGCATTTCTGGGCAGCAAAGCATTGACCTGTTTTGACCATACATTTGACCATCGTTGACTGTTGAGGGTTGACCACAGACCTGCACCTGTGTGGACTGCTGTTTGACCATCATTCTTAAACTGTTTTGGGCTGCCTATCATTGCTGTTGGAGGTTGAGTTGACTGAGGTTGACTTCAGGTCATCTCTGACCTATTTGACCAACTTTGACTTTGCTGGTTAGGGTTTTATTGCTGCTGCTATAAAATCACAGATTTGTGTAATTGTACTATCTCTCTCTGCTGAATTATTGAAGAATATAAGAAGAATTATCAAGGGTTTCCCCGCATTGGGGTTTGTCCCTGACTGGTGCCACATCGTGTGTCTCTTGTCTTGGCTTGTCTTCTACTATTTACATTTATGTTCTATCTGCATTTTACTATCATGTTGATGTGATTGCTATTCTGGAAATTGATATTGGGCAAATAAGAAAATTTGAAGTGAATTTCTCTTAAGCATAGAACATACCATAATTTAACAACCAGGGATTAGATAACACAATGAAAAAGAAGACTAGGGGTCAAATAGAAAACCCACTAGCGCTTCTAGATCTAGAGTGTTTCTCTAATCCAAAATATCAATGCAAGACAACTTTACATCAATAGATCCAAAAAGTGGATAATGGAAATAACAATTTAATTAGCACAAGTAGAATATTAAGCACAGATGAATCAAAAATATATTATCATAGATGTAGAAGAATAACACCACAAAACATTTGCCCCCAAAGTCTTTCTTTTATTAGCTCAAAAATAATTCCAGTACAAATTTTGCAGAGCTCGAATTTTTTACAATGATCCAAGTGAGGAGTGAGAGCCTCAATTTATAAAAAATATGAGTGAGAGATCTCCCTCCAAGTGGAACGACTTGATCCCACAAAAAAAACAGCTAGATCTCTCCAAAAATTTGTAACCCTCAGAGGGCTTTGTGCAGATCTCAAGAGAGGTAGACGTTTTCCATTGGAGGAATGACTGGGTTGAGTAATATTTGATCACTGGAGTGGTAGGACCATAAAGAGAATATTCCTCTCATTTTTCCTCGAGAAATTCTCATTCATTTCAATCGACTTGGACCATCCTCTTAAAACATTTGATTCGCTGCGTCATTGGTTGTGCCGGAGAGCCAACAAATTTTTTCTTGAGACTTCTCTTGCTTGATTTGTGGAGATTCCATCACTTTTTGACTTGACTCTCTTCTTGGGAAAGTCCACTTCATTTTTTAATCATTTTCCAATTGGAGAGAATTTTATTTTTCTCTCATTTTTATTTTCTAGCTAATTTTTTGGCGAATTATTTGCCATTTTTTGCCAAAAATTATAAAAATGGGATTTGAGGGGCAAATACACATTTTTCCACCCCCAATGTGTGTCTAAATAGAAAGTTGAGGTGTAGAGGTTTAATTTTGATTACTCATACCCCCTACAACCTCTATAGACAACACTTATTACATCATATATAACAAAATACATGGAAAATTTCCATCGAGTGGGGAATTTTGACAATTAAAAAATTGCACTTAGACTCAACAAAATTTTGCGAAACTTTAGAGATGATCTAATATGGTAATATACATTAATTCTAGGCTCTAGGACTCACCTAAGACTCTACCATCAAGCCACACTCTAGCTTTGGGGTATATTTGGGAGAAAAACTTAATTGATTATAGGCATTGAAAAACACAAATAATGAGCTAAGTAAAATAACTCCCTAGAGTGAACTCACTTATTAGCAAATCCCTAAGATGCCTAGGCCATTTACATGACTCTTTTTCATCACACTATAATCATTTTTACAATATCCCTACAAGGCTGCAAAATCTAGCATACAAAATTGATGAACTCTGGAATTTTGGAATATTGGAATTCTAGCATTTTGACATGATTTGATGATGATAGAATCCTTTTGAATATGCTTTGCCCATGAAACCTTTGACAAGTCTTCAAATGCAATTTGAGAGGTTAACAAGTCTCAAACCCACAACTTTGATACCAATTTGGAGAACTAGGTTAATGTAGAAGTGAATAACAAATGAATTCGAAGAAGAGGTGGTGTCAATAAGCCCCATTATAACATTGAAACACAAGTGAACGTAACTCAACATATGGAATGAATAATCAACACCATATTTTTTATTTCTTCATCAGGATAGGCTCCATAGGATCATTGAAATATAACCAAAGCATAACTAACTCCCATAAGTTTAGGAAGAGATTCAACTTTGATCACCTTAGGTGCATCCAAATATCTAGCTTTTTGGCCTTAATTTGCACACTAGTTGACTTGATTGGGATGACGTTTAGTCAGTCCAATTGACTAGTTGACCAATTAGTTGATCTTTTAGTTGGCATCTTAATCAACCTTTGACTATCTACATAATTACATAAACTCTCTCTAAAGGATCCATAGATAAGATAAATCCACTATTCGAACATTAATCTTGACTAGCATGAATATAGGTGCACATAGTGGATTTGTAGATACATTCTTTTGACATTCAATGTGTTCTCTCTATATATCTTAGGTGACTAATGAGCATAAAACTTGAGATTCCCTTTAGGATAGTTCTATTTTTGCTCACATCTACTCAACAATTGAGGCAAAGCATGGTATAGCCTAGGCCTAGTGTAAGTGGATGCCTTTTGGAGCTAGAAGTTTAAGCGCACTTGTCTTTTGATCCCTGCCATGTTAGAACATTCGAGACAACTACTACTGCTAGTTTAAAGGGGTCACAAGGTCTTTGTCTGTCTCCTTTAGAAGAGGGTAGGGCATCCACATTTTTGTTTATTAGGGATCTAGTTACTGGATTTTAAGGATTGACATGTGACATTCATTTTGTTGGTTTTAACCCTGTACAATTAATTGCTGCAAACAAATTCTTAATAAAAACAAAAAAGATGCAATGGTGCACATACATATTTAACGCAAAGATTTTACCCTGGAAATCCAAATTGGGAAAACCATAAAGATTTTTAAATATATTCTATAAATCCCTGTAAACTCCCAATTCGTTAACCCTGGATTAGAATAAGAGCATATTTCCTTAACTGGAATTACAAAAGCATGCACTGAACCACCATTCGCCACAAAAATGCTACAAGTGAAAACTTTGTGCCGAAAACTACCAAAAAAGCAGATGCGAAAATTGCCCCCCTTTTTTTTTGGGTACTGCTCGTGATCCCTTGGGCAGAGTGCCCCAACTGCGCCTGATGCAATGTATCAATTATAACACATACCCAACACATTTTCCATCTTATTACTTCTTTCCCATTTTCTACAACCATGGCTAAGTAGAATAATAAATTAGACTTGAGATAATAATAGAGATTTATGGCATTGCCCTTAGACAAGGTGAGTGGGAAACATACCCAACCTCATTGTGGATTCACTCCGTAAGCTATTAAGATGCACGCTAGAGTTACTAGTTGAGGCTACATCACATCCTATGCTCCTTTGAAGAAGATTCTACCTTGAATCATAAGGGATACGTTTCTTTCTTTGCTGACAACAACTAGATGACCACCTACAATTGTGTATGCTATCTTCATTTTCGCATTCAAGAATCAATACAGAGGCTATAGTCTCTTTTCTATCCAAACATGAATAAAACTTTCAAATAACGCTGCTTGTTCGCAAAGAAAGCTTAAGCGTGATTACATGTCACTAAACTAACCTTAGATGCACTAAACTAAATGAATGCAATGATAACATCAACTGATCTAAAGATGAATATATTGTTAATCTGGACAGATCTAACCATAGGTGCTAGTAGTGGATTTGCAGATACATTCTTCTAACGCTCATTGTTTTCTCTCATTATATAGTAGGCGATTGATGAGCATACTACTTGAGATTCCCTCTAGGATAGTTCCATGTCCGTTCACATCTAGTTCCCAATTGTGGTAGATCCTAGTACCAATGTGTAATATTCTAACTATAGAACTACGGTGAAATATCAAAACATGAACTAGCTACAACAAACAAATAAACATGCAATCTGAAAACTCCACAAGAACAACAATTTTAGAACACTGTTGAGCAGAAATAATAGAGTTGAGCCATTTTATTGAATATCCAATGAGAAGCTAAGTACAAAATATAGTGGAATGTGTGCACCTGGGCTTGCTAAAGCAAGCACGCAAAACCCAGGTGAGAATGAAGAAAACTCCATGCTGAAATGGCTTATTGGCTATACGCTCTACCTAAAAATTTATTGCTATTGCTGTTGCTGTTGGAGGCAAACTTATAGTTGAGGCCTCAAATATGCTCCAAAAATTCTAAAAAATTAGAGAGAGGTTCTTCACACCCCAACCAATAAAACCTAGAAATATTTTGAGCTAATTCCAACTGACCCGGAATGCCCAAAATAGTGTGAAAATCCCAGCTAAACCAACAATTTTCCTTACTATAAGAATGAGGATTTCAGGCCCGAATATTGCTCGGAGAATTTTAAAATTTTAAGCACAGACTTCTCTCATAAAACCCAAAAAAACCCAGATTAATCTCAAACTGAATCCCCAGTCACGAAAAACCCCAAAATCAATGTGTGGCCCTTCACATTTTGCTAGTGAGCTACAAAATTCCAACTGCTGCAATAATGCACAATTTCCCCAAAGGGAAACTCCTCCAAATCCCAACAAATTCCTTCCTCAAATTACCGACCAAAATCAGCTCCAATACCTGGCAAAACATTACTGTTCAACCCCTGCGTAGAGAGTAACCAATAAACCCCAGTGCAACTCCAAAAAGAGAAATTATGACCCACAAATAATGTTGATCTCTGGTCTGAAAATCCTCTACAACTCACATCAATAGGGAAAGTCACCTGCAAAATAGCCAGTACTCCAACCCACAATAGTTGATTCCCCAATGAGAAACTCGAACTGCCTCTGTGCCCAAGGAGTGGCAAACAATGAATCTCTGCAATAAAGTTATGTGGAAATCATGAATTGGTCTCACCAAATTACCTCAATAGGGAGACACTCAAAGTTCTCCGAAATGAGGGTGGAATTTCCTCTTGGAAATTCCTTGTGCTAAACAACATTGGTTGACTTGGCTAAGCAGCTCAAGCAAACTCTCCAATTCTAAAATGAAATGCCAAATAGAATGATCAAAATGAGGTTCTAGTCTTCCTTTTATTTTTGCTTTCCTTTCCTCATTCCATGATTCGATTTCTCTCACACTATGATTTAATGCCATGGTGTGATTCTTCCCATGGTTCGATTTCCATTTTGGTAATCTCCACAACTTATCTTCACTTTAATTTTTATTCTTTTCCCAAGTCCCAACCATTGTCTTTTCTCCAAAATTTATTTAATATCTCCACAACTTATTTCTCCTAATTTTATTTATCTAAATATATATTAATCGTCAAAATTCCAAAATTGGGAATTTCCCTTAGCAAAATTATTAATTGGGGACATGACAATCCTCCCCGCCAAAAATTGCTTGTCCTCAAGCAATGCCTGAACAAGTGCCCTCTCTGACTACTGATCACCATTGTAACCACCAATAATTCTAGGGTCCCAAATGTGTCACTAAGTCATCCCCAATCTTAGCACTTTCCTGACATTAAGGAATCCCTCGATACCAGGATCCCAAGTCATCTTGATCAATGTGAAGCACATCTTGCTCCACTCACTATCCAACCAGATACAGGTGCGAGAGGCCCTCTAAATATATCAATAAGTAGAGCATCATGATAATGTAGGACAATGTCCAACTCCCCATGAAGCTGCCCTACCAAGTAGTCCACCTCATGCACTCCAAGAGTAAACTCCAGAAGACACAACACAATCCCTATGGGAATGAAGTCTCTCTCGCAGGAACTTCCCCTAGTATCCTCCTGCTGACCAACTTGCCATGTTGAGGAAGTCTCCCATGTTATCAGCGAGTCACTAAATCCCCAAGGAAGATCTAAGTGATCTCCCCCTATAGTAGCCAACTCATCCCTAACAATCGTTGGGCTGTCAAGTACTATGATGCCAGGGTCCCATTACCATCACAGAAAGAAACTGTCTCGCTGACCCTGCAAGACTCTAGTCATCACTGCCTACTATGCTCATACCAGAACCTCCTCTCCTGTAACTCTCAACCATAATATATGTGATGATCGAGGCTAAGCTCAATCTGCCAAGGTGACTCAGCAACGCTCGCGCCTATCACTCCATGGCTGGCCCTAATCTTGAACAACAACCTGGCTCTCCATATGATGAAGACCTCGGTGATCCCCCATGTGTCAACCTGATAATGAACCAGATCACCTACTGTCCTGACTGTACTCACTAAGTAATGGAGTGTCTCACCAATCAACTGGATCCATGGATCCCATAACCATACTGGAAATCCACAACCCCCAATCCTCACTGCTTGCTGTCCTCACTGCCTGCTGTTGTGACATGCTACTAGTGTTGAAAAGTAACTAGGTTCGGTATTCATAATGACATGTGTAATTGTGATTTTATGTAATTGATGAAAAGAAGAAAAATAAAGTTATTATTGTAATGCTTTTCTCATGGGTTTCATGAGCAAGAAATTTTATTTTTAGTAATGGCTTCCATTGTGAGCCTTTAGGATTGGTCATAAAGTCAAAGAGAGTCAATGACATAAAAGACCTTTCTTGGGCATGACACATTTGTATATAAGTCAATAGAAGTGTCAAACAACTGTCCAAGACAAGCATTAGCATCCTCCTACAAGTCGGCTTCAAAGAAATAAAAATATCTTCTCAAAGGACACATCGGCTCACTTACTGTCATGTCGGCTTATATACATGAACATACAACTATAAATAGCCAACTCAGATTCCATTTCAACACAGAAATTTCAGAGCAGAATTTCAGAGATTACGGCTTGAAATACGAGTTACAGTGGGAAGTTTGAAGTCCGAGTTTGCTTGTAGCAGAAGGAAGGTCGAAACAAGAAGGTACAATCTAGAAAGAAGGTTGAGATAAGAAGAAGGTCAAGTCTAGAAGGGAGGCCGAAGGTTTGAAGCTGAAGAAGGTCGAAGAAGACAGCTTGAAATACGAGTTACAGTGGGAAGTTTGAAGTCCGAGTTTGCTTGTAGCAGAAGGAAGGTCGAAACAAGAAGGTACAATCTAGAAAGAAGGTTGAGATAAGAAGAAGGTCAAGTCTAGAAGGGAGGCCGAAGGTTTGAAGCTGAAGAAGGTCGAAGAAGAAGAGGAGCTGAGAAAAGGAAAAAGAGCAGAAGGTTGACTGTCGTTGTCAAAGGATCTCATCAAGAGAACTTGTGTCTTGGTCTTGGTGTGGCAACTAGATCAAGGGTCTTAGTTTTGGTATTTGGCAATTGGAATCTCTATAAGAAGAAGAATTTGTTTGGGTTTTCCTCTCAAGGAGTGAGAGGTTTTGGCCCTGGCTGATAGCCTATATTCTGTGTCCCTTGTCTCTTTATGGTTTATGCATTGGTGGCTGTTTGATGAAGAAGAACACTAATAACCTAAGGTAAAAGAAGATCCTAATCTAAAGAAGTGAAAAATACTCACAAACAATTACTAATAGTAGAGAAATCTCTTAATCCCTATGCCCTAGATTTCTCAACATGGTATAAGAGCCAAGGTGACTAAGTCAAGGAAGGGTATCTTATCAAGCAATACTCAAAGATCAAATCTCAAGGAAGGCATCAAAGCAAAGATCATCTTGAAGTCAAGACCCTAGATCAAAGACGTCTACAAAGGAGTATTGGGATCATCATTAAGAGGGAGAAGGCCAAAACCCTACATCTAGTCAAGTTAAAGTGTTTTGAAGACTATTCATCCAAAGGAAGTTAGATCAAAAGGTGGTGTCATCCCACTCTTTGTGGGATTAAGGATCATTCTTGAAGAATACTAACTTCATCAAGGAGAAGTTTTCTATCCTCTATATCATCATCAACATCAAAAAAGCAACAAGGAGAAAGGAGCATCCTATCAAGTAAGTATATGACCTTATCTGAATCTGTCAAAATGTTTTTTTGCAAGGAAAGCAAGAAATTGGTTGGGTCTTCAAACTATCTTGCATGGAAGAAAAGGACAATTCTAAATCTCATTGAAAATGAGGTCATGGATCATGTCAAAGGTTCTATCACAAAACTAGGAGAGGAAGATGCTCAATCTCTTGCCAATTATATGAAAGGGGAAGTTAGGGCTCAAAGGATTCTCATAGAATCCATCAAGGATCCCCTCATCCCATATGTATCTAAACTCGCAACTTCAAAATAAATCTATGAAAAACTAGTAGAGTTGTATTCCGTAAGCACTGCTAGAGAAGTCATCTCATTAAGGCAAGAAATCTACAAGCTGAAGATCCCTAAGGAAGATGGAATAGCCTCATACTTGATGAGGATATCTGAGATCTAGGATCAACTACAAGAACTGGGAGAAGTCATGTCTGATAATGAAATGACTACAATGGTATTAAATGCACTACCGGAGGAATGGGGTAACTTTACTTCAAGTATTTATGGGAAGAGAGAAGCTACTCCATTCCAGGATCTATGGTCACTATGCAAGATTGAAGAATATAGACTAAAGGCCAAATTTGATGCGGGAGCAAGTGAGAAAAATCAAGCTTATGCTGCAATGGCAAGAAGAAAGGGAAAATTTGGAAAGTTTGTTCCTCAGAAAAAGAAAAAGAACATGGCCAAAATCCAATGCTATGGATGTCAAGAATATGGACACTACAAAAGAGATTGTCCTAAGCTCAAGAAGGACATTAACAAAAGAGGAAGAGAATAAGCTCATATCACCGAAGAAGTGGAGGAAGTTGAAAAGAAGAAATCCAAGATAGGGGAAGTAAGAGATCTCTATTATGACTGAGATAGTCTTCCTCAACTAAGTTCTTTTCAAATTCTTAAGTCTTCTATTGTAAGATATGGCTATCATGATTCACTAAATAGGATGCATCAAGACATCATAGAAAAACATCATTATAGAAAAACATGAAAGATGGTTAGGATATAGCGCTCGAGAATTTCATTGAAAACACAAGTGGCAAGGTCATCTAGTACAAGGTTCATCATACATCTCTCAAAAGGAAACATTTGATGATGGGGATACTTTAGATCCTCAAGATTCTCTGATGGAATCTTCATTGAAAGGTTCACCGATTATGAGGAAAGGCAAGTGTTTCATCAAGAATTCCAATCATGTGGAGTTCATGGGATGATGGTATGATGACATAAAAGTGAAGTAGTTCAAGGGATTGAAGCTCTTTCAATCAAGAAAGCTGTTGCAGGAAGTCTGGATGACTGAAAGGAAAAATGAGGTATGTATGCTTACATTTGATATTGTGGAAGTCATGTCATATGGTTGTAGGTAACATGGATCAATGCTCTATCTTGAGAGCATGATAAGAAAGGATCTCCTCCCTCAACGGAATGCAGGAATGCATGGGTCACACATTCACTAGATGAAATCAACATAATATGTTCTCATATGAATAATGAGGTGGTTGACAACAATTGAGGAACTCTGAATGGAAGCTCCTTGGAATGTGATGTGTGAGGAAAGGAAGGAAGAGATCATGGAATATGCAACCATGGTAAAGACGATCAACATCCAAAAGACCAAGAAGATTTGACTAGGATATCTCCATGGAAGATATGAAGACTCTGATGAAGTCTAAAAAAGAAAGAGACCCTTGACAATACATATCTTTGGGAGATGTGTCAATATGTATGCAGGATGTTGATGCGAACTTGTTGATGTCATGATGAAAGACCATCACAAAGGTAATGCTAATTTTAATGTTCATTCCTTTATTTTTGAACAGATATCTGGATAGGTTTAAGCAGGGCTGCCAAGGGAAGATCTATGGATGTTCCACCACCGATGCACATGTAGTAGGATGAAAGATCCTTAAGTAAACATGGCATGAAGGAAGGTGAAATATGGACTAATGGATCACTTTCCGATGATGACATGGCTAACTCATGAATGAAAGTGATGGATGGTCGGTGCCCTATGTAGAACTCCCAAACATGAAGACTTCTAGATAATGAAAACAAGTTCATGACAATCGTGAGGAGGAGTTCTTCAAGCAGTTGGTTGTCCCATCATCTCCACCTGAGGAGCTGTTGAAGGTCCCTAATTAAGAGGGAGTCTAGAAACAAGTTTCTTACTTGGAAGAAACTTGGAAATTCCTAAACCAAGAGGGAGATTAGGTACATTTCTTCTGCAGGAATGAGTACATTCCTTTATTGGAATAGATATGTCCTCCCTAATTAAGAGGGAGAGATAGACACATCATTCTTGTCTTCACTTGGGAAGATAGAATGGAAGATTGGGTAAGCATTTGGCATCCGATGCTCTTTGAGGATGTATTAGGGCATCCAAGATAAGAGTAGTCGTTGAGGACCGATATTCTTTGAGGACTGGGAATCCAAGATAAGAATAGTCCTGGTGGAACACACCCTAAGAACTTGGGTGGGGTATGTTCCGAGAGAGACAATGATGAGGGTGTCTATACATCATTGGTCTCGCCAGCATTGCGCTAAGATCTTGTGGAGAGATAGAGCTGTTAGTTAAGGCCTTTCTATGTGACAATGCTGGTTGATATGATGCTATATAGATGGGTTACCAATCCGATTCTTCTTAAGAGAAATTCTTCAGATTGAGAATGACCAAGTACCATTATGAATATCTCCCTAGTTAAGAGGGAGTGTTGAAAAGTAACTAGGTTCGGTCTTCATAATGACGTGTAATTGTGATTTTATGTAATTGATGAAAAGAAGAAAAATAAAATTATTATTGTAATGCTTGTCTTATGGGTTTCATGAGCAAGAAATTTTATTTTTAGTAATGGTTCCCATTGTGAGCCTTTAGGATTGGTCATAAATTCAAAGAGAGTCAATGTCATGAAGGACCCTTCTTGGGCATGATACATTTGTATATAAGTCAATAGAAGTGTCAAACATCCCTCCAAGACAAGCACTAGCATCCTCCTACAAGTCAACTTCAAAGAAATAAAAGTATCTTCTCAAAGGACATTTCGGTTCACGTACTACCATGTCGGCTTATATACATGAACATACAACTATAAATAGGTAGCTTGGATTGCATTTCAACATAGAAATTTCAGAGAAGAATTTCAGAGATTACAGTCTGAAATATGAGGTACAGTAGGAAGTCTGAAGTGCGAGGTACAGTAGGAAGTCTGAAGTGCGAGGTACAGTAGGAAGTTTGAAGTCTACAAGTAATACAAAGGTGATAAGGTCTGAAGCAAAAGGTGCAACAAGTACAATGAAGTACAACAAAGGAAAGAGGAGTATAATCCGAGCTCCTCTTTGATTTGTTTATGGGTTTATATTAATCTCCACCAAGCCTACTTACAGCAGAAGAAGAATACACCGAGTTTACTTACAACAGAAAAAATGAGCATAGCCATATTACCTCCACCGAGTTTACTTGCAACAGAAGAAGAGGAGCATAGTTATAGTTTGCTTGCAGCAGAAGGAAGGTCGAAACAAGAAGGTGCAGTCTAGAAAGAAGACCGAGATAAGAAGAAGGTCATGTCTAGATGGGAGGCCGAAGGTTTGAAGTTGAAGAAGGTCGAAGAAGAAGAGGAGTCGGGAAAAGGAAAAAGAGCAGAAGGTTGATTGTCGTCGTCAAAGGATCTCATCGAGAGAACTTATGTCTTCGTCTTGGAGTGGCAACTAGCTCAAGGGTCTTGGTCTTGGTATTCGTCAATTGGAATCTCTATAAGAAGAAGAATTTGTTCGGGTTCTCCTCTTAAGGAGTGAGAGGTTTTGGCCTTGGCTGATAGCTTATATTCCGTGTCCCTTGTCTCTTTATGGTTTATGCATTGGTGGCTATTTGATGAAGAACACTAATAGCCTAAAATAAAAGAAGATCGTAATCTAAAGAAGTAAAAAGCACTCACAAGTAGTTACTAATAGAAGAGAATCTCTTATCTCTATGCCCTAGATTTCTCAACAACTAGCTGTTGGGACCCCTCTGTGCCTTGTCTCTGACCCCTATATGTATCCAGTGGATGGGCACCCAACATCAAGAATTTGTTCCGTGTATGACAAACTGCTCTGCTCCTGCCAGACCAGACACCTAACCCAACTCTTGATGATGTACCCGGATATTGCCTGGAGCCTAGGCATCCTCCTACTAATATGGACTATCATCCCCTGTACCTCATGCTCACATAACACCTCGGGTTTTCTTGCCAAAATTGCAACCTGCAACTCACTCACAGTCACCTCCCTAAGTGTGAACTCAGGGGTGGAGCATACACTACCTATGCAACAAACAATGTGCTCCCCAAGTCTGTATTTGTCAGCTCGTGCTCTGATCAAATTCCACCGTTGAGAAGTCTCTACCTGGATACTTTGTGTCCTAAGTTCCTAACTAATTGTCTCGAGTGAACCTCCCGCGTCCTACTGCTCGTGATGAAGGCATAAAGGGACAACACCCAACTCCTCTGCGCCTGCAAACAATGGAGAAGTGAGAGAGGCGCATGATTCCTCATCGATATCATCCAATGAGGCTCAGCTGCGTCCTCATCATTCTTGGGTAAATGATACCCAATGGCATGCCTGTCATCTTTATCAGGTGGTCTCCCTGGTGGTAATGCTACAAAATCCCAATGGGAAGCATCACACATCACTACATACGGCCAAACTATCCTGCACTCCCCTGCATAAGAACATGTATCTCCGTGCTCCTTGGCACACGAATGCACCCAGTTGCACACCTCTGTGCACTGCTAGACACCACTACTAGCCGCCATATCATACTGAATCATCTGGTATCCCTTCTGTGACAAAGTAGCCATCACTCCACGCGAAACCTCGACGTGGTGTGAATTGCTCCTTCTCTCCACAGTGCAACGCTGCACAACACGACACTCCTCCATGCACCTTTATGCTCCTCTGCAGAACACTGAACTCTGTGGCACGACTCTGTGCACCATTCAACACCTACACCAACTGTCGCACCACCTTGCGTCATTGGCCATCCTACATGCGTCAATGCATCCACTCCTCTGTTAGTGAATCCACCATAATGTGGGCTACACCTCCTCACCTTCCCTAGTAGGGCTGGGCAGCCTAGCTCCTCACATGCTAATGGGAATGACTATACTGTGCCTAGCCTCACTAGCTCCTGCATCCAATATGCCAACAAGAGAGCACACAATGCCCCATCTGATGGTTTGCTGATGCCACCTCCTCCGACCAGCCCTTGCCAGAGTATGCTACTCTCCCTGTGACTCCATGCATAACCAACATGCCCAAACAACTTGTGGAGTCTGCTTGCTCCCCTGTCAATCCAACCCATCACTAATGTTGATGGAGATATGAAAGTGTGTGGACGCTTAGTCATTGAATCTGCCACATTGCCAATACTTTCACTAGCAAAATCCATAACGTGGTTGGGAATCCCACCTGGATTCCAACAACAGTTTGGCCCTCGGGCTCCATTGGTAACCTATGACCCCTGCTGGACTATGCTCTAGGCCATGGATGTATCTAGGCACTTAACCAACTCTATCAAGTACCAACTCAATATCTCTCGCCATCCAACCCCAAGTGAGGGATTGAATGCACAAACACCCGTATGCAGAAAAAGTTCTCCATTCTATGGATGCTGCACCCTGCGCAACTCATGTCGCCTTGTCTTGCTAGTCTGGTCAACACATATAATATAACTAGGTAACTCTGCCTCTCTCTCACCAATGTGCAGAGGTAACCTATTAGTGCTACAAGTCCCATCTATATATGCTTGAAGAGGGTTGCTCTGACGCTGCAATGTGTACTCCTCTATTTGTGTCGTTAGGGAATCCAACTGTTCCCTAATGCGAGTTGGTTGTAGAAATTTTGAATAATATAACACTTATTCACAAAGATTATCCTGATTATACACTATTGCGGAATGCATGCATAATACATAACCTCCTCTACGTTGATCATCAATTTTGCGGAATTAAAAACAATGAATCGCATGCACACATTAACACAGTATGTAACCGGGGAAAGCATACAGCTGAAAACCCCCAACTATCTGTATATTATAATGATAGAGAACATGTAACAATACATAGTACAATAGTCCTCGCAAGTACTCAGTACTATCTCCACCTGTTACACACAAACTAGCTCAGATCTGAATCAATCACAGGTTCAAATCTCCTCTGCTGCTTGCTTGCCTCCACTGCGCAATCCTGCATGAGAATAGATGAGAATGGCTGATCCAAACTCGTATTTTCCTTGGCTGAACCACGCAATCCTCATTGGCAATACTCAATCCATTGATTGTGCAAGATCTCATGCACAACTATAGTCACAACTGATAGCAATCTCAACCTCTAACACCTGTCTCCACTGAACTGTACATGCACTGACATGCAACTGAGTTAACTGATGTATTCTTTAGTTTCTTTATGAGTTAATAGTTAGTGAACTAATTAACAATTAATTCACATCACTCATCACTAGTGTATTCTGCAGTTAGACTAAATACAACTAGTTCAACTAAATCAAACTGAACACAACTCCATCAACTCCACAATCAACTCCACCAAACTCAATCACTTGAGTTCTAACTGAAGTCCATCATGCAATAGCTCAACTGACCCATAAGAAAAGCGTATTTCCTTCCGGCAGTTGCATGTGCCACATCCATAGCTCGAACTGAAGTGTTCCAAGAGGATAAGATAATGTTTATAGTCCAAATATTATTAAGAGCTAATAATATTCGACTATTCTATTTTTAGCCTAGCAGTCTAAAAATAGACTCCGCCCATATGTTGAAAAATAGAAGTCCATCTACTTTTACCAACATGACCAATCATCCACAAATAGCATCCTGCAACTCATAGACCATGATCCATATGTCTAAAAATAGACATAGTCTAAAAATAGACTTTGCGCCAAAAATAGCCTGCGGGCCCACTTAGTGAAGACGACTCCTTTCCACTAAGCTCCATCATCTTGTTGCATTTTCAACACTCCCTCTCAACAAGATATGGATTATCTGCAATCCCTATCCTGCAACTCTGGAATGTTCTGCATGCAACACATTTGCCTGGTCCACTTGCTCCAACAACACTTGGAACAAAAACACTCCCAACTGACCACTCTGTTGGGCTAGGAACATACTCTGATGCTGAAGCTCTACCTGCTACTGACAAGTGCTCCCACTCTGACATCTGCGCTACTGCAACATCTCCATGCATCTCGCACCATTGCACACTTCTCTGTGCCACTTAGCACTGTGCAAAACACTTGTGCCTCTCGCATTGCTGCAGCCTGCTAGCTATGCACTGTCCTGGGATTCCCTACACTGTCGCTCTCTCTGCCACTCCATCCGCATCTGTCTCTACCCAATCAGTCAGTTTCTGCTACTCCACATCGGGGCTCCTTTAGCAAGGTCTCATCCAAGAGGTTGGGTACCTCAAGGATCCTGCCCCTCCTCCTTGGGACGATCAATCCACATCACCCCACCTCATACCTGGAGGTATGGTTGCGTGCAATCCCTCTGCCCACCTGGCTCGAAGTTTCCCCCTACTGGAGGTCTCTGCATGAGTAGATGTCTCTACTCGATCTCCTCTCAACTTCCCTTGTTGTGGCTGCTCCACAACCTCCTGAAGCTGCTGCACCAATCGTGGCTCCTCCACAATCGTCTGAGACTTCTTCTGGCTCTGCATGTTGAGAGGTAATATACGCTCCCTCTCAACCACCAAGTCTCCATCAGTTGCCTCACTGCTGAAGGCTTTGCATGCATCTTGAACCTCAAGAGCATACAGGTTCTTGACCCGTGAACCAATCTGCTTCACCTGTCTAGTGATGATGTGTCTAAGGAAAACCTTTCCCTTACTGAAGACTACATCATAGCCTCTGTCTTCCAGCATCGCAATCGACACCAAGTTTCTCTTCAGTCCTGGTACATACTTGACATCGGTCAAGGTAAGGCGAGCTCCATGCTCCCTCTGAAAAATAACCATGCCTACACCTGAGACACTATACTTCTCATCATTACCCATCGCTATGAGTATCTGGAGATCTTTCTCCTCCAAAGTACTGAACAAACTCTTGTCACCGGTCATGTGGAAAGAAGCTCCACTGTCAAGAAACCAACCACTTCCCACCATGGATGAAACCATGCATGCGAAGAGTGTGAAATCCAACTCAAACTGTGAAGCAAGTGCTTCACCTTCAGATCCTTCCCCGGATCCCTTCTTGGATTTCCTCTGTGGACAATTTGCAGCATAATGGCCCACCTCATGACAACGAAAGCATCGCAATTTCGATTTGTCAACCTTCTTCCCATCATTGGAAGAACTGGATTCAGAAAGAGAACCCTTCTCCTTCCCCTTCTTTGCTTTGGCAGCCAAAGCGCAATTTTCTTCATCAGATGCCTTTGATGAAGATCCGTCCCTGGTATTCCGCCTGATCTCCTCTTGCACAAGATCTGACCAAAGTCTCTCCCATCCTGGCAATTTCTCCCGACCATTGACAGAGTCCTGATAGGAATGCCAACTCTTCGGAAGACCAAGGAGAGCCAAGCTCACCAAGTCCTCATCATCGACAGTCACCCCCACACTTCCCAGCTCATCCCGACGTTGGGTGAACTTCGTGAGATACTTGGGCATACTGTCTCCATTCTCACACTTAATGTTTCTAAGTTTATCCTTGAGCGCCAACTTCCTCTGGTCGCTCTTGCTTTGGAATAAATCTGTCAACGCTTTCCACATCAAGTATGGAGAAGCCTTTCCATGTAGGCTGGATACAATGTGATCCTTCACGCCCTCCAACAGAATCCTTCGACACTTTGCTATCTTCTTTTGCCAAGCCTCAACGTGAACAACATCAGTAGGCTTTGGGACCTCAGCCTCTATGAACTCCTTCAGCCCATTGTCATCTAACACCACCTCCATCCTGTCTTTCCATGCAATATAATTCGAGCTGCCCTCAAGAGCATACTACAATCGCAATCCGTTGAAAGACATTTCAACTTTGACACCAAGAAAACACTGCTGCAAATTCGAATTCCACCAGCTCAAAACTTAACCCCTTCTGATCTAAAATTCGTGAGAACAAAGTATTTTTCGTACAGAGATTGACTGTATGGGCTGTTATCGGATATCTCACCTTCCAAAGAAGGATGAATCCAGAGGCTACTTGGCCCGATTATAGACTCTGCCTGAAGAAATAAAATGTAAACACTTTCTGAATAATAGATCTGATGATCAACAACTCTGATACCATGTAGAACTTTTTCTACAAATTAGCTAGCTCCGATACCATGTAGAAATTTTGAATAATATAACACTTATTCACAAAGATTATCTTGATTATACACTATTGCGGAATGCATACATAATACATAACCTCCTCTACGTTGATCATCAATTTTGCGGAATTAAAAAAAATGAAACATCAATCGCATGCGCACATTAACACAATATGTAACCAGGGAAAGCATACAGCTAAAACCCCCAACTATCTGTATATTATAATGATAGAGAACATGTAACAATACATAATACAATAGTCCTCGCAAGTACTCAGTACTATCTCCACCTGTTACACACCAACTAGCTCAAATCTGAATCAATCACAGGTTCAAATCTCCTCCGCTGCTTGCCTGCCTCCACTGCGCAATCTTACATGAGAATAGATGAGAATGGCTGATCCAAACTCGTATTTCCCTTGGCTGAACCACGCAATCCTCATTGGCAATACTCAATCCATTGATTGTGCAAGATCTCATGCACAACTATAGTCACAACTGATAGAAATCTCAACCTCTAACACCTGTCTCCACTGAACTATACATGCACTGACATGCAACTGAGTTAACTGATGTATTCTTTAGTTTCTTTATGAGTTAATAATTAGTGAATTAATTAATAATTAATTCACATCACTCATCACTAGTGTATTCTGCAGTTAGACTAAATACAACTAGTTCAACTAAGTCAAACTGAACACAACTTCATCAACTCCACAATCAACTCCACCAAACTCAATCACTTGAGTTCTAACTGAAGTCCATCATGCAATAGCTCAACTGACCCATAAGAAAAGCGTATTTCCTTCTGGCAGTTGCATGTGCCACATCCGTAGCTCGAACTGAAGTGCTCCAAGAGGATAAGATAATGTTTGTAGTCCAAATATTATTAAGAGCTAATAATATTCGACTATTCTATTTTTAGCCTGACAGTCTAAAAATAGACTCCGCCCATATGTCTAAAAATAGAAGTCCATCTATTTTTACCAACATGACCAGTCATCCACAAATAGCATCCTGCAACTCATAGACCATGATCCATATGTCTAAAAATAGACACAGTCTAAAAATAGACTTTGCGCCAAAAATAGCCTGCGGGCCCACTTAGTGAATTCGACTCCTTTCCACTAAGCTCCATCATCTTGTTGCATTTTCAACATTGTTTTGGCCATTGACTCGGCACAAACCACTCTCATGCTCTCCAACTCCTCATTCTGCTATAGAATGGTCTCTCGGACTGTCGTGGCCTTCCTTTTCAACGCTAGAAGGTCGGCTTGGAGCTATCGAAATTGCTGTGGGCAGCTATCATCTGTAAACCCAATCACAACTCTAGATACCTCTGTGTTTCCTGGCACCTCATCAATGGTGGACATGCCCCCCGACACCTCATCAACTTGTGGTGTGCTGCTAACACCTGAAAACTCGATCGCAACACCGGGTACCTCATCAACTGTCAGCATCTCATCAACGGGTGTATGCTCAACTGTCTCCTTGCCAATCATGGCCCTTCAACTACTTTTTCATCTTTTGCCTTGATCCTTTTCATCATCCTTGCGTAATTCCATTGAATATCGATTGATTTGTGCATGTCTCTTAGTTCACAGAACTCCCAAAAGGAGAGGGACACCTGAATGTCATGTCCCAATGATTGGTATGCCCTCCAATTTGCTGCCAATAACTCCACATCAGTTGCAATCATGTCTTGCCATCTTGATGCATTATCCATAATTTTGGGCATAATGGATTTGTTGTATAATTGAGAATGGTCCTGATTCCCAATTGTGGTATGAATCAGCTGCTCCCCCACCTCAATCATCATTTGTTGCATCCTAATCACCTCATTCAAGGTTACTGCCATGTTGTTTGATTTTAACCTTTCTTTGGATCCCATGATTTCTTAGCTTTTTATTCTGGTCTTGTCATCACTTGGCTTAAGGCTCACAACTTGGCCAAGATCATGCTCTGATACCATTGTAATATTCTAGCTAGAGAAATACTGTGAAATATTCTAGCTAGAGAAATACTGTGAAATATCAAAACATGAACTAGCTACAACAAACAAATAAACATGCAATCTGAAATCTCCACAAGAACAACAATTTTAGAACACTTTTGAGCATAAATAATAGGGTTGAGCCATTTTATTGAATATCAAATGAGAAGTTGAGTACAAAATATAGTGGAATGTGTGCCCCGGGGCTTGCTAAAGCAAACACACAAAACCCAAGTGAGAATGAAGGAAACTTCACGCTAAAATGGCTCACTGGATGTACGCTCTGCCAGAAATTTACTGTTGCTGCTGCTGTAGGCAAACTGATATTTGAGGCCTCAAATCTGGTCCAAAACTTCTGAAAAATTAGAGAGGTTCCTCACACCCCAATCAATAAAAGGCAAAAATATTTTGAGCTAATTTCAGCTGACCCGTAATGCCCAAAATAGTGTGAAAATCCTAGCTAAACCAACAATTCGCCCTACTATAAGAATGAGGATTTCAGGCTCGAATATTGCTCAGAAAATTCTAAAATTTTAGCCATGGACTCCTATCATAAAACGCAGAAAATTCTCAAGCTAAATCTGCCAGTCATTGAAACCCCAAAATCAACATGTGGCCCTTCACAGTCTGCTACTGAGCTACAAAAATCGAATTGCTGCAAGAATGCACAATTTCCCCAAAGGGAAACTCCTCCAAATCCCAACAAATTCCTTCCTCAGACTACTGGCCAAAATCAGCGCCAATACGTGGAAAAACACTACCGTTCAACCCCTGCACAGAGAATAACCAGTAAACCCCAACGCAACTCCAAAAAGAGAAATTATGGCCCACAAATAATGTTGATCTCTGCCTTGCAAATCCTCTACAAAATCACCAACATCAATAAGGAAAATCACCTGCAAAATAGCCATAACTCCAACCCACAATAGTTGATTCCTCAATGAGCAACTCGAAATGCCTCTGCGCTCAAGGAGTGGCAAACTGAGTGACTACCTGAAATTAAGCTCTGTGGAAATCTTGAATTGGACTCCCCAAATTGCCTCACCAGGGAGACACTCTGAATTCTCCAAAATGAGGGTGGAATTTCTGCTTGGAAATTCCTTGTGCTAAACAACACTGGTTGACTTAGCTAAGCAGCTCAAGCAAACTCTCCAATTCTGAAATGAAATGTCAAATAGAATGATCAAAATGAAGCTCTAGTCTTCCTTTTATTGCTGCTTTCCCTTCCTCATACCATGATTCAATTTCTCTCACACTATGCTTTAATACCACGGTTTGATTCTTCCCATGGTTCAATTTTCATTTGGTAATCTCCACAACTTATTTCTCCTAATTTTATTTATCTAAATATATATTAATCATCAAAATTGCAAAATTGGGAATTTCCCTTAGCAAAATTATTAATTGGGGACATGACACAATGTATTTGGATGCTCTTTGGAGCTAGAAGTTTAAGAGCATTTACCTTTTGGTCCCTGTTATGTTAGAAGAATAGAGACTACTACTGGTTTAGAGTTAGGGGGTCTCCCCCTCTACCTCCTTTAGAAAAGAAATAGGGTATCTACATTAGTGGTTATTTGGGATCTAGTGATGCAAATTTAACTTGCTTATAAGGATTGACACAGGGCAGTCAATTTCCATCTTATTCCTTCTTTCGTCCTACCTACAACCGTGGCTGGGTAGAAGAACAAAGTAGCCTTGGTGATACTTATAGAGTTTAATAGCATTGCCCTTGGACTAAGGTGAATGGGAAACATACCCAACCTCACATACATTCATTCCAACCTCACGTACATTCATTCCAAAAGCTACTAAGATGCATGCTGGAATTATTAATTGAGGCTGCATCACATTCTGTGCTTCTTGAAGAAGAATTGACCTTGAAGAATAAGGGAGACACCTCTTTCTTTGCTGACAGCAACTAGATAACAATGTAGAATTGTGTATGCAAAATTGGGAATTTCCCTTAGCAAAAATATTAATTGGGGACATGACACAGTTTATTTGGATGCTCTTTGGAGCTAGAAGTTTAAGAGCATTTACCTTTTGGTCCCTGTTCTGTTAGAAGAATAGAGACTACTACTGGTTTAGAGTCAGGGGGTCTCCCCCTCTACCTCCTTTAGAAAAGAACTAGGGTATGTACATTAGTGGTTATTCAGGATCTAGTGATGCAAGTTTAACTTGCTTATAATGATTGACTAGGGCAGTCGATTGCCATCTTATTCCTTCTTTCTTCCTACCTACAACCGTGGCTGGGTAGAAGAACAAATTAGCCTTGGTGATACTTATAGAGTTTAATGGCATTGCCCTTGCACTAAAGTGAATGGGAAACATACCCAACCTCATGTACATTCATTCCAAAAGCTACTAAGATGCATGCTGGAATTATTAATTGAGGTTGCATCACATTCTGTGCTTCTTGAAGAAGAATTGACCTTGAAGAATAAGGGAGACACCTCTTTCTTTGCTGACAGCAACTAGATAACAACGTAGAATTGTGTATGACATCTTCATTGCAACAAACACTTTATTGTGACTAATCATTGAGAGGATTTACAAGATGCTAGATAATCAATTGTTTTATACTTTTTGGTATTTTTTCTTGTACATCATTTTGCTTTTTCATTTTTATGTTTCTAACTTTTGTACATTTCTGTTTATTAGGAATCTAGTTATGCAAATTTAACTTTCTTATAAGGATTGATATAGGACATTTAATTTCCATCTTATTATTATCATTTTCCTCTTATCTACAACCATGGATGGGTAGAAGAACAAATTACCCTTGGTGATTCTAACAGAGTTTTCTGGCGTTGCCCTCAGACTAACGTCAGTGGGCAACATACACAACCTCATTTAAATTCACTCCATAAGCTACCAAATTGTATACTGGAGTTACTAGTTGAGGCTGCACCACATTCTGTGCTCGAAGAAGAAGAATTGACCTTCAATAACAGAGGAGGCACCTTTTTCTTTGCTGACAGGGACTAGATAACCACCTATTGTGAATGATGCCTTTATTGTTACAAACACTTTGTGTAACTGTAGTCATTGTGAGGATGTACGAGACGCTAAATCATCACTTGTTTTATAATATTTGGTACATTTTCCTTGTACATTATTTTGCTTTCTTTATGTTTCTATCTTTTGTACTTTTTGCTTGGTACTTTTTGCGTGGTACATTATACATTGCCTTGATAGGTCTTTTATGATTTAATTTGATTCCATGGATTTCTTTAACTTTAGTTATTAATGGACGTTAATATATTGTGTTCTTTTCCTTTTTGTCTCGTATTTTTATTTCTGTTTTTGCTGGATTGGGCGGTTACGTAATTGATTTATATTCTGAAACAATGAGATGAAGTTACACTAATTGATTAAACTTCTTGTTGGGCATTTTTATGTTTTCATGTTGGATAATTTTTGGTTGGATGTTTTGTAGTGGATTGATGGTGTCCTCTCAAGTGGCCAGGAGATTGAGTTCTTCCATGATGAATTTCGGTGTCCAGTTTATGTGAAGGATGTCGTAAATGTCATTCTATATCTTATTAGAAAATGGAATTCAGGTTTGAAAGTTGTGAAATCGCATAAATCAAGTTATTTGCCTTTTTATTCTAAGTTTCTTTACATTGTTTTCTTTTGGTAACTAGCTTTTTTATCATCTAAAATCATAGAAAAGTTCTAGACTGTTAAATCATGATTTGTTTTTAGTATTTACATTGAAGGGATAGAAGTTGCTCATTGTATGTATATTATAATCTTAAACTGAATATACAAATTTGGATTACATTTCTTTCAGGTGATAAGTGCATGCAGATGTTGCTAAATGTTGGTGGGCCTGATAGAGTTTCACGGGTGCAAATGGCAGAGGTAGTATCACAACTGAGAGGATATGACAGTTTAACTATCAAATCTGTCTCGGCAGCATCAGTGAGTGTTGTTTCTTAGAAATGCAATTGGTGAATTATGATAATTTTGGTGAATTATGATAATTTTGTTTAAGTGCTTTGCTTTTTACTCTCCAATAGACAGTGGAAATGCTAGGCAGGAATACTCGAAGTATTTAGTACTTGTTTTCCATTCTACAGGTAAACCGTGGGGTTGCGTCTCCTGCTGACATATCCATGGATGTCAGTAAAGTGGTCAAGTTGCTTGGAATCAACCTGACACCATTCAAGGATGGCGTGCAACTAACTTTTGAATCTCAACAACATTAACAATGCATGTTTACAATACATTAGGAATGGGCCAATAATTGTGTTGAATTTGTTTATCGATGTATGTGGGGTCACCATGCTCAATAATTGTCCATTTTCTTTTGTGTCAAGCCTAGCTTCCATGATGAGGTTAATACTACTATTCATGCAAAATTAGAGATTGATTATGTTGTCTTGTAGAAAAAATCTGGTTGGATAGTACCGGACACTCATATAATGACAAGGATTATTTGAAGATTATTCATTTAGCTTGTCTGCAAGTGTGAAAGTGCATTTTCCTTGTATCCACTTCCGTTGACAGAAAGTTTTAGAGTTGCACTAAGAATTAATCATTATGTCAAATAATGTTTTAATCTGACATTTGCTACCTCAAGAACGCCTATTATCATGACAGGATTTGTATATGCAAAATAGCAATTTTTAATTAGTGTGTATTACACACATAATATAGCATATAATATACATATAATTATTCCATAACTATGTAACTATATAATTATTTAAATATATAACTATAGATATTTAATTATTATAAAATTATTTAAATATATAACTATATATATTTAATTATTATAAAATTATAACACATCTAGATCTATTTTAATTATATATATATATTGTTTATAATATAACATAGTTTATAACTATTTAACATTATTCCATATAATACAAAATTATATATATATTACATAACATAATTATATAATTAGAATATAATTTAACTATCATAACTATAATATTATATGACTATATATATATTAGACATATATATATATTAAAATAATTTAATAACTATTTATAGTAACATAAAATAATTTAACATAACATAACAAAGTGTAATATGTATTGTACATAGCATGTAACATAATTATAATTAGATAGTTCATAACAAAACTATATAATTAGATATATAACTTAACTATTATAATTATAACATCACATCATAGATAATTTTATAACTATTTATCATGTCATAAAGTTATTTGACATTATATATATATTAGTATGTATTGTGCATAACTATAACATAATATTAGTTATAACATTTAACATAGCATAACTATTTAAAACATAACATATACATATATATACATATAACATTTAATATATATATTTCATGTTTCAACAATGTATCATTAATAGATACATTAAATCCATCATGAAAAGTTCATTTGGTATAGTAAATATAAACATCTAGACTCTTTTCTAATTAGTACAATATTGTTTCATTATGTTGTACAAGAAACATTGTCTACATGTGCTTGCAACTAGTACATGTCATGCGTCAAAGTCAAACATTAATATCTTAAAGTTTATTGGAGTATTTGGTTGGTATGAAATTTTTTAGTTTTGTAAAAATGTTTTTCAATTTCTTATATATATTTACATATTTATGCGCTATGAATAAAATGCATTATTTAGAAATGAGAAAAAATGTGAAGGTAGATTTAATCACTTCTTTCAATTGTGTTTACATGGAACTCAATACTTTGATTGATAAATTATCAAAAAATTGACTCTAAAGTTTAGGACTTCAGGCTTGATTATTCTACTTGAGTTTAGAAATGGTTTTTTTTGTCAACATTCTTTCTAAGTCAACTTTTTTTTCTTGGATTAGTTTATATGTATTATGTATAATATGTTGAGGCATCCCATATACACGCCCTATCTGCAGGCCATCATAGTGCGAGGGGTTTTGTTATACATGGTTGGGCTTGTGATAGATCACGTAGCCCACCGAGAGTTCACGTTCCACTCATAGGTCTTGCCTCCGACACCAGTCAAAGTGTCAGAGGTAGTGTTTCTGTCTCTGTTGATGATCATGTTACCTCTATTGGACCTTCTTCACTTATTTTAGGTACACCTCCTGTATTTTTAAATCCTCTTTAAACTTTATCTTTGTTTTAAAGCCGTCTTTAATTTTTAAATTGTTTTCAACTGATGTGTTTGAATTTAATTTATATGTTATTATGCTTCTTGTTTGTTAATTATATATGTTAAATTATTTTTATGATTCACAGGCCAGTGAGCAGGCTGAAGCTGAGTATTAGAGTGCAATATCGATCCCTTTGTGGGATGATGTTACAACTCATATCGCATTGGAGGATGTTATGACCCATCATACGTGGATCACACAAAAGACATGTAACATCCCTTTCAATTCATCGACTCGTCGTAGTTTGTCTTTGATGCTGGATAGCGTCAATAGGTTGATCAAGACATACCAGAGGTCGGGCCCACAGAGCCACCTCTTACAGTCCATATAGAGGATTAGGAGGCATGAGGTTAGAGGCGAATTAGGAGGCATGAGGTGGTGAAAGAAGACACCAAGGACATTGATGTTCGTGAGGAGTTGTTCAACATCCCTCTAGATTGCCCTACTAGACATAAAGGTCTGATTCCATTGAAATATTTTAGGAATGTTAATGTAGCCTCTTTTATGTATGATATATTCATTGGTGCTTGGGGCCAGTTTCCCCACCATGACCAGGGCGCCATTTATTTTTCCAAGCATTTGTATGCAGAGTTCGTGTTACATATGAGGCTGGATTACACTGATACCAAAGCTCATTATTATGGAACTAGCTTGGGACGTACTTATGAGCGCGAGGGTGCTCGTAGGGACCCTAGGCATGTACCACCACCTCTGATATTCTTGCCACTACTGTCTCGGAGCTTGGTATTGCTAACAGAGCTAGAGGAGTTGTCATAGCCCAGTGGTGAGACTAGGGAGATTATTGCAGACAACATGTAGATATAATTGGTCAATGCACATGTTGCATTGAGTGGAGAGATTATGGGACCACCGCCGTTGATTCGTGACCTGCCAATGCCCTTATATGATGATGCATTTTTTGCGAGTTTACCCTTTGACCAACTTTTGACATATACATGTATGTATCGTGATGTCATTCGTGAGACTTGGAGGGTGCACGACCTGCGTGACACATACCAGGTACACACACACACACACATATATACAAAACTTTTCTTTTATTGTCAAATTATGCATAATTATTTATATTAATTTCTAGTTCGTATTAGATTGCATTTATATCAATAAGTTCATGATAACATGTAGACACAACCTAACTACATGGATGAGCTTATGAGGTCATCCTAGGGGGCAGTTGATCATCCAGGCCATCCTCAACTAGAGCATGTTTCCATCGATTCTACTCCACCTCCGCCTCCACCTCATATGTTCACTAATGTGGAGGAGAGTCACTATGTACAACCATTTCGACCAACAATTGAGGTAAACGTTTTTATTCCTAAGGTTTCAACATTTTTTTATCAAGTTACAAATATATGATAATTAATTTGTTCTTGCCATTGTGTATTCAGACCCATATGCAAAGTGCCGTTGATGCTACTATTATGTGGAGACATGAGTGAGACACTGGGTTTATAGGCACTGATGATGCGGGTCCATCGGTGCAGGCCCTAATTATTGAGCCACAAGTACGGGAACACCAAACCCAGATTCATCAGACCTTCGTCTTATCTGAATTGCATTTGGACTCGACTGAGGTTAGTAGATCCATGTATATGTAATTAAAAATGTGGTTCAAAATTGTTTATTTTGCACAAATAATGATCTAATTAGTTTGAATTTGAATGTGTTATATCGTAGTACCGGTTAATGGCTATTTACTTTGCGCGACAGAACTCACATAGGAGTTTTGGTGGTACTTAGAGTGGATAGTTTGTATATTTTCAGGTTTATTTCTTAGGGCACATTCACATGTGATACAAACTTTGTATATTTTCATACATGGACTATTTATGGATGCACATGGATATTATTTTAGTTTATGGATGCTTATTGTTTCAGTTTATGGATTTGTATTAATCTTATTTATGGATGCTCATTAATTTTTGAAGTTTATGGACCTGTTAAAATTATTTCACTAGTTTAAACATTTTTCTATATACGATAACTTTTATTAGTAAAATATTACGATTTTGATTTCCAGTTTCGTAGACTAAGAAAATAAGTATGATCTTAAGTTATGATGGAAGTCACTTTGATACTTAAAATGAACTAGAATATATCGTGTATCAATTTAATGTTGAACATGGAAAGAATTATGATCATGCTTCATATTGGCTTGTAGAAAGTATTTTTTAGTGCAATCAACATGTATGTTATTACAATTCAATTTAAAAAATTAATTATTTGAATTATATACTATAATAAAAATTATATATATGAAATTTTTTGTTAGAAATTAATTAACGGAGCAATGAAACAAATACAATTTTGCAGAAACACAAATACAGAAATGCATTACAATTTTGCAGAAAAGCAAATACAGAAATGCATAAAACAAGAGTGACACAGATATATGTGGTTCACCCAATTTGGGCTACAGCTACAAAGAAACATCTAATCCTTCCTTTTATATTATCCAACAAAATGAAGAGATACAACCTATAGTAGATTCGCTGTAAGTTTCTCTTTGCTTTCACACAACCTCCTCTCTCTCTTTCTCGCTCAAAATAGTAATACATAGCTGCAATACAATTCCTTCATATAAACCGAGAGTTTCTTTCTAGGGCAAAAGACCCTAAATTAACGTAACTTCTATTGTCAGATCATTTGCCTAACGAACGACCCAGGTTGACTACTAAATTACAATATTTTACAAGACAAAATTTAATCTATTTTTAGATCCGGGGGCAGCGCCCCACACCTCACCTAAGGGGTTCATAAAAGTTGTCGTCCCCCCCTGATAGCCTTGCCGCCTTGTTAGGAACACAAATCCAACACGATTAAAACAAAAAAAAAACCCCTGAACAATCAGGAAGATAGTCAGACTCCACATCCAACAATCTTTGTCACTCACCCTTATGCCATTGCATGGACAACTTTTTAAAGTATTTCAATCAATTTTGTATCTCAAGGTTTAATTAAAAAACACGAATAGGATTGAAATAAGTTATATTCAATTTTAAAAGATGTTATGTAAACAACAAATATGTTTTATTCAACATTATTTCTTTTGATATTATCTACAAGAGCTTAGTCATAACATGATATAAGTCAATCGTATTGAAATTTAATATATAGGTCAAAAAACAATAGATAATAACATTTCTATAATTTTATATAATGTTATCAACTTTCATTAATTTACAAGTAGTTATCCAAGTATTTCAATCAATTCTTTATGATTGAAATACGTTTTATTCATTTTTTAAAAACTCAAATTTGATTGAAATAAGTTATATTCAATTTTAAAAGATGTGGAGATGTAAAAGTTACAAATACAAGTTTTATTTGATTTGATTTTGTTTGAGGTTATCTACAAGGACTTAGTCATAATGCATGTCGTCAATAATTTTTATGTGATTGCACTGAAATCAGTGCACAATGTTAAACTAAGTACCTTGAAATTAATGTACACCATATATCTAGTTACAACAAATCAAAAATCTGTTAGAAAATTATATATTATAGAGCAATGGAACACATAAAATATTGCAGAAACAAAAACACAGAAAATGCATAAAACAAGAGAGACAGATATACGTGGTTCACCCAATTTGGGCTACGTCCACAAAGAAACAACTAGTCATTCCTTTTATATTATCTAGTAAAATGAAGAGATACAACCTACAACAGATCCACCGTAATTTCCTCTTCGCTCTCACACAATCTCCTCTCTCTTTATTGTTCAGAATACACATACACAACCGTAATACAATTCCCTCATATAAACCTAGGGTTTCCTTCTAGGACAAAAAACCCTAAATTAACATAACTTCTACCATCAGATCATCCTCTTAATGAACGACTGACTACGAAATTATAGTATTTTACAAGGCAATTTCACCTCTATTTTTAGCTTCGAGGGCGTTGCCCCCGAACCCCCACTAGGGGGGGGCTCATAAAATCACCATCTCCCCCCATTGGACCCCCCTAACGACAATTAGGAACTGGGGTCCCACAGTGCGATACCTCTAAATAAAGAAGATAATCAGGCTCCACACCCAACAAAATCAATGCATCTAATGCAAGTAAACAAATAGGATGAGAAATCAACATCTACACTAAAATCAATGCATCTAATGCAAACAATCAAATAGGATTAAAAATCAACATCTACACTGAAATCAATGCATCTAATGCTGCAAGCAATCAAATAGGATTAGAAATCAACATCTACAATGAAATCAATGCATCTAGTGCTAGTAATCAAACATGATTAAGAATCAACATCTACGCTGAAATCAACGCATCTAATGCAAGCTCAATCAAATAAGATTAGAAATTAACATCTTTATTGAAATTAATGCATTAATGCAAACAATGAAATAGACTTAGAAATAAACATCTACACAGAAATCAATGCATCTAATGCAATAAATCAAATAAGATTAGAAATCAACATTTGTACACTGAAATCAATGCATCTAGTGCAAGCAATTTTCTTCCCTTTCTCTCCCCCTCCATCTATATCGATATCTCCCTCCATCTCTCCTTCTTTGTCTTTATATCTCACCCCCCTAGACACACATACTCCCTCTCTTCATATCTATCTATCTCTCCCTCCCTTCCTCTATCTATCTCTTCTTCCCTCTCCCCCTTCCATGTATATCTATATCTCCCTTTGTCTCTCCTTCTTCATCTCTCTATATCACCCCACAAACATACACATTGTTTCTCGACATTTATCTATATATCCCTCCCTTTCTGTCTCCCTCTCTCTTCCCCTTCTCTCCCTATGTCTCCCCTTCTATCCCTCTTCCCTTCTACTATCCTCTCTCCCTAAGCTCTCTTCATCTTCCTTGTCACTCCCTCTCTCTCTACACCTTTTTCTCTCTATATGTATTTCTTATTAGCTCGCTCTCTCCCCCCCTCACTCTCAAGTCCTCTCTCTCTTCCTTTCTTTCCCACCTCCCTTTGTCTCTCTCGCTCGTCTCTCTCCCCCTTCTATCTATATCTATATCTCCCTTTGTCTCTCCTTCTTCATCTCTCTATATCAGCCCACAAACATACACATTGTTTCTCGACATTTATCTATATCTCCCTCCCTTTCTATCTCCCTCTCTCTTCCCCTTCTCTCCCTATGTCTCCCCTTCTATCCCTCTTCCCTTCTACTATCCTCTCTCCCTGAGCTCTCTTCATCTTCCTTGTCACTCCCTCTCTCTCTACACCTTTTTCTCTCTATATGTCTTTCTTATTAGCTCGCTCTCTCCCCCCCTCACTCTCAAGTCCTCTCTCTCTTCCTTTCTCTCCCACCTCCCTTTGTCTCTCTCCCTCGTCTCTCTCTCTCTCTCTCTCAAGCTTCGTCCTGCAACTCTATTGACTATCTTCCTCCCTCTCTCATTCTTTCTCCCCCTTCTCTCCATCTCTCCTTCTTTGTCTTTCTATCTCACCCCAAAACACACACACACACACACTCTCTCTCTCTATATATATATGTTTTGAACTTCTTCCTTCCCTATCTTTTCCTCTAGCTCCATCTCTCGAGCTCCCTCTTTTCTCGGAGTCTCTCTCCTCTCCCTCTCTCCATCTTTGTGTCTCCCTCTCTCTCACCCTTCTCTCTCAATCTCTCTCCTCTATGTTTCAAAATTTTTAAAATACTTTGATAATATATATATATATATATATATATATATATATATATATATATATATATAACACAAGGTTTCAAATGTGTGTTGTACATTCACTTGGATAGAAAATGATAATTTTCCATGGAAATATTATCTAAATTTTTCCAAAATATTATTAATGGTCCAACTACCTCCATCAAAGATACATAGAGTGCTTCATGTCTTCCAATTGAAACTGTTTAGGTTTTATTTCTCTAGATAGGTTTAGGTTATGATTACTTCAGGATTTTAAAGATATTATATATTTTATTGTGTTAGAATTAAAAAGAATAGGTTAAATAAAATTAACGTATTGAGTCAGCTTGTATGACTCTTTTTGTATTAATGACTCTTTTGTTGATGCTTACGACGTACATCAACCACCTTTATTAATGTGGTTGTGCTAGTATATATTATAATATAACAAGTTTTATATTATATTAAAGTTAATAATATTATATTAACCCAAAATTAATAAATTTAATATTAACATTAAAATATATTAATATTAATTTTTTTATAATAATAATAATAATATATATATATATATATTTATATATATATATTTTAATTTTAATATTAATTTTAATAAGGTTTTTACATTACACAATAACAAAAATTATAATAATATTTGAAATTTTAAAATATGGTAAAAACTTAAATTTTAGATAAATTATGGGATTCATTTTTTTTAACCATGTATAACCACATTAACCACGTATATGATTCGATCGAGGGTTTAAAAAATCCTCAATTGATCTATTTGAATCTGAAATTTAAACACTCGATTGAGCCTTTGAAGTCCTAAAATCCACAATTTCAATACCCCTTCTACAAAATTTCTTGCAACACCATTTTGTACCCTAGCGGACTTAAGGCTAAATTTATCATTGAGTGGCAGGGTTGATCATGTTGGCTTCATGAAATAACCCTCTCTCCAATGTCATATGAGTTTGACATTTTCGAATTCATATGATATTTTTCATCTAATTTCTTTTAACATAATGTTTGAATTTTTTTGAGCAGTTTTAAGGAGGTTGAATAAAAAATCAATTTTATGAGAGGTTTTTTGGCGTACATCACAAGATATTTCATTTGTCGACGCGTTTCGAACCAACCAGTGTGGTTCATCGTCAAGACAAGTTGAAGAATTAGATCTAGCTTTGCATGTTAAATAGTCAGCGCAGAACCTCCAACGACTATAATTCTTGATCAGGCAACAACTATGTTAACTAATGGCTAAATTTGACAGGGAAATGGTTAGTTGGACTTAAATAACTAACTATCAATTTAATAATCAATTAAATTAACTTATTTTAAATTAAATTTGGTTATGCCTCAGGTCTAGTCCAACTAACAGTTTCCCTGTCAAATTTAGCCGTTAGTCAATATAGCTGTTGCCTGGTCAAGAATTATAGTCGTTGGAGGTTCTGCTCTGACTATTTAACATGCAAAGCTGGATCTGATTCTTCAACTTGTCCTGGCGATGAACCACACTGGTTGGTTTGAAACGCGTCAACAAATGAAATATCTTGTGATGTACGCCGCTCTCATAAACTTGATATGGATCACAGAAGCCTCAATTCAACAATAAAAAATCAATATCATAAAATATACACAATGAAAAATTTCAAAAAATACCACTATCTACATATACGAGTCCTCTTCAAAAGGGCACTCTTGGTTTTTTAATTTATTTAAGTAATTGAAAAAAATATTACGTGAACATGTGTCTGCAAAATGAAATTGAAATATTACTTCGCCAACTTCGAATATATATATATATTACACATTTTAGACTAAGTTATGCTACATGAACAAACACATACCTCTTAAGATTTGTGAAAATTTGTAAGGACATGCATTTCATTTAATGGAAAATTGAAATATTATGACACTAAATATTTTTACAAAAAATATCGTTACGACAACAACATAATTCTCCACAATTTGTGTTTTTACTCCGAATCAAAATTCACAATGCTTATATGAATTTTGAGGACTTCAATTTGATAAAAGGGGAAAAAATTGAAATTTCATCGCCTCATTTTGTCTAAACGTGTAACCCATTTTTATGCATTCACCCATAATATACATAATTAAATAAGTACAATTATGAAGATCGAACCTAGTTACACTTTTCAACACTCCTTAACTAGGGAGGTATTCATAATTCCACATTCGGTATAAGAATACTCTCAAATTGAAATATTCTCATAAGAGTCATATTGATAAGCCATCTTCAAGCATCAACATCATAACCAACATTATCAAATTGAAATTTAGTAAAGCCTTAACTAACAAGCTCTAACTCTCCACTAAATTAGAACACAATATTGGGGGGAATACATATGGACACCAACACCACAACCTCTCAAGCCACATACCCCATCAGGATGTTCACCAACTATGTCCTTCTAGGACTATTCTTATCTTGGGTTCCCAATTCTCAAAGAATATCAATCCACTTCAACTACTCTCATCTTGGATACTCTATCATATCCTTAAAGAGTATTGGTCCATGGGACTACTTCCTATCTTGGATTCCCAATCCTCAAGGAATACCAGTCCCATATGCTTATCCAATCCTTCATTCTCCCTACCAATGCGTTCAATAGACTTACAACTATTAGTCTTTTTCTAGTTCACGACACATGGATAATATGGTCTCCCTCATCACTTCATCTCAACCAAGGAGGAGATCCTTACTCCCTCTCAACTAGGTAGACATCATCACAATCCTTAGATAGTCTCAACCATAAGGTTCATATTTTCTCATTCATCACCTACTTGTTCTTCCATGGAGATCTTAGTAGTACCTGCAAGAGCTCCTATCTCACATCATCACATCATAATCGCGCTTTGACCTTTTTAGATGTCAAAAATTTTACGGAGCCAAATTCTTTCATACTTCTATCTTCATGACATAGTTTCTCGGCTCCTAACAACATCACATCATATAAAAATTCGAGCTTCCTAGATCTTTGACTATCTTTATTCAATTTTTCCATCAATTGGTTCATATATCATCTTCAAAGAGCCGAGCTTCCTCACAACTGTTAGCACATGCTTGCCTATCCTTTCATAATAATGTCCAGTCCTCATGTTCTTCTAAGCCATCATCAGTGCCATTTACTCAATCCATGTGCACCCAAATTGAATCAAACAACAATCAGTATAATATCATCAAACAAGTGATCATTCCAACTTCTTCACATACATTTGCAATATGTCCTTTTAGGAAGCTAAACCATATCCCAACATTATCAGAGGTACCAAATCATAATAACTTTTAGTCAAGATATGGGATTCTTCAAAATTTTGCTACTTTCTTCCTACGATGTCAACATTCCTTTGTATGGTATATCTTCATATTACAACATAGTTCTGCGTCAAGCTTTTCAATCATCAATCAATGTGTTTCTAGAATGAACCAATCAACTACCGGTCTAGAAATTCTAGATCATCTCTTTTGGTCACAAGATTCTAAGGGTTTTCTGCTAAGCTTAATTTGATATCATGTCTATCATGGTATTTACAACTCCCTCTTTCCATGCAAGGTTAGTGAACCTTTTTTCCATCTAATAGTTTTCTTTGATGCATACGTCAAACTGATCCTTCCTTCATAGTCTTCATGAGCCTATGCCATGTTCCTTCAAATCTTACATTTTCTTAGTCAAGCTTTAGATAGAGCTTGCCTTGACCCGTAACCTTGGTTAGAAGAGTTTTAAAGAACATGGAGACAAACTATAAAAACAATAGAATTAGTAATAATAAATATGACGTTAAATACTTATCTCTTGAGGAATTTTGAATCACTCTTAATATTGAACCGTTTTTCATCAAACCTTGTCTCCACATTAGCATGCTATAATACTAGTCATTCTTAAGAACTAATTTCCTTTTCCTTTCACAATGGAAATAGTCAGTTAGTGTTTCTACTTATATGATTTCTCCTTTTATTCCATACTCTACTAGGGTTTACAAACCCTGGATGCCAAGACTTGTCACTTACAACTGTAAAGTTCTACAACCACACAAGAGAGTTAGTTGCAAAACCATAGATTTGTAAGGTCTTCAAGGTCTATTACGAAAGGAATTGCAAATTCTATGCAAATCCTAGAAACTTTGTTGACAAGCCTTTTATACTAGAGATTTGATCCATAGAACCTAGTCTTATTATGACAGTCTTTAACATATTTTCTTGACACTAAGTTTCAAAAGAGCATAAAATCAATAATCATGATCTAGAAGTCTTATCTATGCACAATAGTGAAGAATGATGTGTACCTCTTTTGATCTTACCTAGTTCATACATAGATACTTGTCATGTCTTATTTTCTTTCATCAATGATACCTTAGATTTTTAGCTGTCGAACATCAAAGAGAAAGTCCTTTGACTTTCATTCTTCAAAATCAAACAAGTCGACTTCATGGTGAAATTCATCCTTCTTATATGAATAGAAAAGACATCTCATGGATGTTATGCATACATTTCTTTTAGTCTTGTTTTTCAAAAGTGTTATAAGTCTTTTATTTTTTGCAAGATTGTTTCTAGTTATTTAAGGTACATCTTGTTGGAAAATGTGAAGTGGACGCTTATTAATTCTTATTTTCCTTAACCTTAATACTTTATTGTAAACTTACTTATTCTTCTTGTGTCCTTTAGTTATATATTTTCATCAAACAAATATCAAGAATGAAACAAAAACGACAGAGGGCAAAAAAATTAGGCTCTCAGTCAGGGAAAAACCCAGAAAAATATTCTCTTCTTATAGAATCTGCTTCAAAATGAGACACAAAGACCCAAACCCTAGAACAAGTCCTTCTCTAAGTATGAAGTAAACCTTCCAACAAGTCTTTCCTTGAATCTCCACCAACCAACTTGAAAGTGCAACTTCAACCTGCTAGCTTCATTAGTGTAACTCATCCTTCAACTTCGACCTTATGATTTCGGCCTTATAGTTGCTAAAGAAGCCCTAATACAGTTTCCTATTGAGACCTTCCTAGATCAAGAAAGCTCCTCCCAAGGTCAATGAGGTCAAGGTAGGGTATTATTCCTTCCAACCAAAAGATACTGCACTTCCTCCTCTTGCAACTTGGACCTGTAACTTCATCCTCATTTTGTAGCACTAGAAACTCTAGAACTTCACACATGTGATAGAGATTGAGCCCAAAACCAAGATATTTCATCTTTATTTATTCTCTTAGACTTTCAATTTTTTTTTAGCTTCCGAGCTACAAATAAAACTCTTTATTTATAGACCAAACTTCTTGAGTGAGTGAGTGCTAAATGAGGTCGAATTGATTCTTCATATAACCTTTCTAAGGGGCTGAATTCCCTCCTTTAGGCCAACTTGTAACTGTTAGGGACAACTTGTACGTTTGGAGTTTCCCAGACTTTCTAGACTAAAAAATAATTCTTTTCATAATTACATTTTTCCTGAAAGGGTCTTATAAACATGATGTTGACTCCTTTGACTCATGACAATAAATCCTAAGACCTAACAAACCCTAGAAGCACGAAGAACATGTTTTACCTAGAAGACTATTAATAAAGAGCATGAAACCCATTCTTTAATGATAATGAATTTTTATTTTCTTCTCTTGTTTGTTACATAGGATACATATTGAAATGAGTACAACAATTATGAAGATCGAAACTAGTTACATTTTCAACACATCCAACCTTTATACATGTCCTGAACTGTGGTCCATCGATATGACAATTTTAAAATGTCCTTATTTATGAATATAGTATGGTTTCCTCATAGATAATTATTTACATACTCATCAGGTCATTCTCAAGAAAGAATCCTTTTGTTCCACTTCCAATGTATCTCAGGACTTCATATTAGTGAAGTTTTATTTGATTACTTAGTGAAGAATTTTTGCTAACTTTCAGATCCTTGTATATAGTGCCTTTTTCCAAGCCTCATAGTGATACTAATTACATAATGTCAAGCCTCAAATGTGATGTCACACAGATAGCACATAGTATGTGAATCATATTGCAATGATGCCACTGTATAGAGTTATAAGGATGTTCAAAGTATTGTGAAACCAATGTGATAATATCAAGATTTAGATGATGCAAAAGGGTGAAGGATTCATAACTATGATATAGTGATAGAGTGAAAGATACATCAATGTGTTCGATCCATAAATAACATGCCACAGAAAATATTATGAGCCATTGGGAGGGTATAAAATCACTGTAGTGAGAGTGATTCATTGCAATGTATGGATCGAGCCGTAGGAAACGATTATACAAGGAAAAGAAATGAGACATCACAGATAATATATGTGAACCAACATAAATCATGAGCAAATAAATAAGAAATAGACCCGATCCACTATTTATAGTGAGCCATATTTAAGAGCAATCCACAGTTAAAATAACAAGCCATATATACATAAAGTGCGAGACAATGTGATCCGCTGTAATAATACCACTGTAATATAACGTGTAGAGTACAAAAATGTTTTCCATCGAGTTGTATAGTGATGTCACCACAGGTGATGCCACTATAAAGGTAATGAAGCTAATTCCTAGAACAATGTATTACAATTGTAGAGTGAGATCCATAATAGAGTGTAGAGATATCCATGCCAAGAGCGAGCCACTGTAAAGTTCGATCCACCAAAAAAATAAATAATGCGAATCACTATGATGCGACAAAGGATCATGATAGCCACCGTAATTATTAGTCAACGAAGAAATCAATTGCGAGCTAGAGTATACAAGCCATAGGTGAAAGTGCGAGCCACAATTATATATATATATATATATATATATATATATAAAATTGTGGCTCACACTTTCACCTGTGGCTCATATACTCTAGCAATTATATATATATGATCCATAACAAAGTAATGTTATTGTATTGTGATGTCAATGAAATGCCACTGTCATGCAATGTTAATATGATGTGATGTCAAGACACTATGTATAGAAAAGTGCGATTGTAGAAATTCCTTGTAGATTCAAACTGCTTATATAATTTGCTAAAACAAAAGATTTGAATCTACTCTACTTGTTGCTTCTAATGGCACCTGCCGTGCGAATGCTTCGGGAGACATAGAAATCTTCCTATAGACATCATCTGGGTTGATTGTAGACTAGTGCCTAAGACATCTTAAAGAGAGGAGTGCATGGAAGATTATCAGTGGGGGCTCTTGGTTTCACTTCAATTGTCATGAAGTTTGAAAAGAAAATAAAGGGGGGCTTGGTTCAATAGGCCTTCATTAAGGGAAACACAAGACAATGCATGGATCCGAATATTCAGGGGGTAAATTGGGCCAAACTTAGAGAGAAAATTTCTGGTTATGGTGGACGACACACAACAAGGAGCAGCTTAAAGTTGAAGTTGTAGTAAAGGTGGAGAGGAGGAGAGAAATGAGGGAAATAGATGTGTAGGGATGTACGCAAACATAATCCTGAGAAACAATGTTCCAACAGAAATATGGAAGAGCGAGGAGGTGGAATGGTAAAAATAGCAAAGCACTAATTAAGGAGGTGGAATGGTAGAAATAGCAAAGCTCTAATTAAGGTTTCATGCCAGATATATCATGGGTACCTTTATTGCCAAAAAACATGAGTAAATCCGAGCTGACACAGGTACTGTAGTTAATCGAATAACATAAGTGAATCTATCTTGTATACAGGTACTATAGGTTACAGACTAACAGAAGTAACTCTGCCTTAAACGCAGGGACAATTCAGTTATTTATCAACTTAGATAAATCCATGAATCAGAGAGAAACCAACAGCTTTATTACACTATTTTGAAGGGGGAAAAACATACATGAAGTGATAAACAAAAGAGGAAACATATTGCGCATTGATCTGCTTGGAATCACCAGGGAGTTTCATTAATACTTGAAGGGTCCAAATAACTAGTCCATTACATTCAACATGTGTCGCTCTAATCCCTCATGAACAGGAAATTAGAACCAAAATGGAACCCATGAATTAGGACCACTTGGGTGCAGAATTTCAGAACCTGTTTTAAGTGTTTCTCCCCCTTATTTATACAGAGAAGGGGGGATTTGAATCAAAATTTACAAAATATCTCAGCCAGGGCCATCGATCTGATTGACTAGCTATTTTAGCCTATGATAGCTCTATTTCCCAAAATCATTACAATCGAGATTTGATTCCTTTCTTTAAAATGAAAGAAATACAGAAAAATCAAGGAAAATTGACTGATGGTGAGGAAGACATCTCTCAGCCGTTCCTGTTATGTCCTTTGGTTAGGCTGCGTCTCTTCCATGATGTGCCTTTCCTGCTGTTAGGATGGTTCCTGTCACTTTCGACTTAACTGCCCCAGTGGAGCCCCATGTTGAGCAATTAATCTTCCTGAGTCCCCATACCTTCATTTACTCTCCGAATACGTACAACGAAACAATTGAATTCATTTCTGAGGCCATTGTTGTCCTGGGTTTCTTGTTGTGGAGGTTTCCACAAGATTAGCCCATATCACTCTCCAACTGCTCCATGCCTTGATTTAATACCTCAGCTTCCGACCCATATGCCAAAAAATACCCTCGCCGTTCCACTGAGCGGAAGCGAAATACAAATTTTAATGTTCGCTGATCGGGGTCATTGATCCGGGATGATTAAATATGGGCTGTTGATCTGGGCCTGTTGGTATCACAGTCGCAAGTCAGAAGGGAGTTCAGCAAAGGAGGGAGTTATGCTTTTGTGCGATCCCTGATTGCGATATCACAATTGTTGGTGGGAGGATTTATTGCGATCAGTGGAGAGGACCTTATCGCGATCGAAGGGAAGGTGGAAATATCACGATTGGCGGGGAGGACCTTATCGTAATCGGCAGGCGGAGAAGGGACTTAGATATGAAAATCGGAGGGGAGATTGCGATATTCGATATCGACAGATTTTGTGATATCGCAATCGGTGAGGGGAGATAGAGCTTTATTGTGGTGAGTGGGAAACTTTGCGATATGCAATATCGCAATTGCAAAAGGATAAGGGAGATGAGCGGAGTTGTATGACAAAGGGAAATGGATTGATAACGATAAAGTTTTACAGATCCAAGCCTTTTAAAAGGCCTTCAGTAATGTTTTACGAATGCTTTTAAAGATATTTCAAAAGGGAATGGGGAACAGGACTAGAGTTGGAAATACAAAGGGATTTCGGCTAGAGTTAAAAATGGGTCACTATGGCTAGAGTTTAAAAAACAAATTTTGCACAACTGGAACTCTCTTTTCAGAGGGTGAAAACATTGGCTCCAACAGGGGACAGTGCCTTGCTGGCGAGTTGCTGAGAACCTGTAGACCATTAGCCTTCACCATTGGGCATGGAGTAAAAAATATAATGAAGCTATATAACTAGAAAATCTCCATGGAACCTTGTTTGCAGGGAGTGCTTTCCTCACCAAACTGAAATACTGGAATATAAATTCTAACAACTAGAAAATAAATTCTCATCGAGTGAGATCATTTATGTACTGGGGTCAATTCACCTAAGTGAGTTCAACCCTGCAATGGAGCCAGACCAGCATTAGAGTACTGGACCTTATGCCTCCATGCTGTTGAAATTTAAAAATTAAAATAAGCATGCACCATGAAAAATCTTTAGGCAAAGGACTTGATCCATACTCCATAAATAACCTCTGACACTAACCTAAGAATGTGGTCACGTAATTAGCTACAAGGTCATAGAACTGATAAGGAAAGTTTGAAATTGCCTTATTTTCATGAAAAATATGATGACCAATATCTTCTTGGTTAGGGCAGCCACAAACACTTTTCAGCTCCTCAGCCTTGGATTTTTTGTTAGGTCCCTATAATACTAGTGATTCCCCCTTTTCTATCTTTTTTGAGCTGGTTTCATAACATTTTTCAAGAAAGGCTGGTTGTTGATCTTTTGCTACCCATTTGTCAACGGGCCAACCCTCTTGGGGGTCTGCAATAGAATCTTCAGTTTCTGAGCTGTAAGAGTCATAGATTAGAGGGTCTATAGAGAATCCCTACCAAGAATCTTTCTGCGATAGGTAGTTGTAGACTCTGCTTGGTCCTTCAACTTTGGGCTCTTCTTGTAAAATTTGTTGCTGGAAGCCTGCTCCCCACTTGCTGGTAAACGACTCCCTTTGAACATCCTCCTCTGAATAACATGGATCATAAATCGGAGGAGGTTCTTAAACTTGTTATCTAGGTGAAGGATGTGCATCGTGGTCTGGAGCCTCTTTTTTTGTGCATCTTCCCATGTCTGGGACTGTTGTGGTTCATCGTCGCTTGACTTCCCATCAGATTCATACTCATCATAAGAAGGAGAATCATCGAACTTGGCTGAATAAGATCTCTGAGGGTTTGTTTGCAGCTCGATGATGTTTCCTTATTTTCTTTCTTGAACATTGAGAAATGCTTCCCGATGTGAGTGTATATCTTCTTGGAACGGAGTCTCACAAACATATTCAACAAGATCATTACCCTCAGGGATATTTTTGACATTAAAATGTGTGCAACAATCTTAAAACAGAGCATTCTGTGGATATAATATTTTGCAATAAAGATGGAATGATTTATGAAAACATTTTAGGGAGGATATGCTACCACGAGGTATTGTTCTGTACCAAAATCTAAAATCTTCTTCTAAAGAGTACATGAACAATTTCATTTGTGCATCTTCAAAAATAATACCCTGCTGCTCCATGCAATCATGAAAATCCTTGAGGTGCTGGTCCGATCTTCTATCTGTGTTTCCACTAAATCTAGGAAAATAGGTATTCCATTCATGAAATGAAGGGATATTATTGGGATAACCAACAATAGAAGAAAAATTCAGTGGGGCAAATTAGTTGGCCAGGAATGCAGGAATGGCCATTTTAAAAACCCCCTAGGTGAGTGATCTCAGTTTTAAAGGTAGCGAAAGATTTCGGGTGTTTTATCATCAGAGTGAGTATGAGGATGTTTGAAAGCCAGGGCGATCAAATAGAGATATGGACAGTGGAGTCGCCAGGATGTTTAACATAAAATTGAAACAGTGGAGTCACCAAGGTGAGAGATCTTCAACCCACACTTCCCTTGCTCACTTAATAGAGGGAATGTAAAAAATTGTCGTACCTAGGGGAAAATATTCTAATCCATTCCTTGGTAATGGCGCCAGAAATATGTTGTCGCTTTTAATGGTACCTGCAGCATGAATGCTTCGGGAGACATAGAAATCTTCCTAGAGACAACCTCTGGGTTGATTGTAGACCAGTGCCTAAGACATCTTAAAGAGAGGAGTGCATGGAAGATTATCAGTGGGGTCTCTTGGTTGCACTCCAATTGTCATGAAGTTTGAAAAGAAAATAAAGGGGGGATTGGTTCAATAGGCCTTCATTAAGGGAAACACTAGCCAATGCATGGATCAGAATGTTCAGGGGGTAAATTGGGCCAACCTTAGAGAGAAATGTCTGGTTCTGGTGGCCAACACACAACAATGAGCAGCGTAATATTGAAGTTGTAGTAAAGGTGGAGAGGAGGAGAGAAAGGAGGGAAATAGATGCGTAGGGTTGTAAGCAAACATAATCCTGAGCAACATGTTTCAACGTAAATATGGAAGAGGGAGGAGGTGGAATAGTAGAAACAACAAAGTGCTAATTAAGGTTTCATGCTAGATATATCATGGGTACCTTTATCACCAAACATCATGAGTAAATCTAGGCTCACATAGGTACTGTATGTTAATTGAATAACATAAGTGAATATGTCTTGTACATAGGTACTGTAGGTTATAGACAAACATAAGTAACTCTATATTAAACGTAGGGAATGTTTGCTTATTTAGCAGAATAGATAAATCCATGAATCAGAGAGAAACCAACAACTTGATTACATTTTTTTGAAGGGAGAAAAACATACATGAAGTGATAAACAAAAGAGGAAACATACTACACATTGATCTTCTTGGAATCACCAGGAAGTTTCATTAATACTTGAAGGGTCCAAATAAGTAGTCCATTACATTTAGCATGCGTTGCTCTGATCCCTCATGAACATGAAATTAGAAGCAAAAATGGAACCCAAGAATTAGGACCACTTAGGTGCAGAAATCCAGAACCTGTTTTAAGTGTTTTCCCCCCTTATTTATACAGATAAGGGGTGCTTTAAATCAAAATTTACAAAATATCTCAGCCAGGGCTAGCTATCCGATTGATTAGCCATCTCGACCTGCAATATCCCTACCGCCCAAAATCATTACAATCAGGATTTGATTCCTTTCTTTAAAAGGCAAGAAATATAGAAAAATTAAGGAATATTGACTGATGGTGAAGAAGACATCTCTTAGTCGTTCCTGTTATGTCCTCTGGTTAGGCCACGTCTCTGCCATGATGTGACTTTCCTGCTGTTAGGCCAGTTCTTGTCACTTTCGCCTTAACTATCCGTGTGGATCCCCATGCTGAGCCATTAATCTTGTTGAGTCCCCATACCTTCATTTACTCTTCGAAGGCGTACAATGAAATGATTGAATTCATTTTTGAGGTCATTGTTGTCCTTGGTTTCTTGTTGCGAAGGTTTCCACAGGATTAGCCCATATTGCTCTCCAACTGCTCCATGCCTTGATTTATACCTCAGCTGCCGACCCATACGCCGAAAAATACCCTTGCCGTCCCACTGAACAAAAGTGAAATAGACATTTTAATGTTCATTGATCCGAGCCTGTTGGTATCACAATTGCAAGTTGGAAGGGAGTTTAGTGGAGGAGGGAGTTATGTTTTTGTGCGATCCCCGATTGCGATATCGAATCAGCGGGGGGAGGATTTATCGCGATTTGTGGAGAGGACCTTATCGCAATCGGAGGGAAGGTGGAAATATCGCGATGGGCAGGGATAATCTTATTGCAATTGGCATGCAGAGAAGGGAATTAGATATGATAATCGACGGGGAGATTGCGATATGCGATATTGACGGAGTTTGCAATATCGTAATAGGCGAGGGGAGACATAGCTTTATTGTGGTGAGAGGGAAAATTTTTGATATGCGATATCGCAATCAAAAAAGGATAAGGGAGATGAGAGGAGATGCATGACAAAGGGAAATGGGTCTATAACGATAAATTTTGCAGTTTCCAGCCTTTTAAAAGGCTTTCGGTAATGTTTTACGATTTCTTTTTAAGGTATTTCAAAGGGTAATGGGGAACACAGCTAGAGTTGGAAATACAAAGGGATTTCAGCTAGAGTTAAAAATGGGTCACTGCAGCTAGAGTTTAAAAAACAAATTTTGCACCAGTTTAATTCTCTTTTTAGAGGGTGACAACACTACTCATCAGCGAAAACAATTAATCGATTGTGAAATCACAAACCATATGAGAGAAAGAATTCAATCAACACATTACACAATGATTTCCTAGGGAAGCCATAGCTAAAAACCCCTTCTATCTGTATATTTCATTAGTGAGAAAATATGAGAAGATTACAATGCTTTTCTCAAGCCTGAGAAACCTCTGCACTATCTCTATCTGTCTCACTGCTTCACAAGTTGCCTCTGGCCAATACTTAATCGATTCCTGCCTACCAAAGTCTCTATTTCCTTGCATTGCTTCCTTGGGAATTAATCCCCTATTAATTAGGGAAATTCCCAATTAGAATTGCGCAATCCCTGTAGGCCTTTCTCTGACTGCATGCACCACCTGTACAATTTGGATGATTATACAATTGATAGTAGATTTCCCTTGAACTCCAATCTCAACTGGGTAACTCTCATATCTGACATGCATGAGTTATTTATGAGTGAATCATCAATTAGTTGGTTGAGCACATGAAGCAACACCACACTGTCTGACCTCCTACTAGTTCCTTCATCAATTGGAACTAGTTTAACTGACTTTAACTCAATTAAACTGAATTAATTAATTACAACTTAAAATAAACTCAACCAATGCTCCTATAAATTAGGAGACACTCTACATGACTCAAGTTAGACCCTCAACTCGAATTAATTGAAACAAATAAGTGAAACTAACTTAGTTAACTCGTACAAGTTTTATTGCGATTTGGACTTACAATTTTCTCCTAATTTAATTCAAGGGAAAATTAAATCATGATTTTCTTGTTTCATTTTCAACACTCCCTCTCAACAATAAAGGGATTCATATCTACCCTGATCCAACACCTTTGGAATGTATTGAATGCAACACTTCTCACTGTTTTTGTTGCTACTGCAACATCTACAATTGAAAAATATAAAAAATAAACAAATAAAAAATAATCACTGAATCAATCTGCAAATGTATATGGGGAAAACTGTGCTGCTACTGACTATGCTACTGAACCTTTTTTCTTTGCTTTCAATACTTCTCTGCACTCCTTAGTATATGACTGAAATTGATCCTTCTGCTACTGAATATGTTGGGCCCTTGTATCAAGGGTAATGATCCATGAGACAAAAACACCTCAATGGACCCTGCTCAATTTCTAAAAATATTGGTAGTATTGCTTCACATCGCCCCACCTCACACCTGGAGGTATGGCTGCATGTGCTCCCTCTGCCAACTTGGTTCGAAATTCCCCCCTATTGAAGGTATCTGCTTGAGTGGATGTTTCTACTCTGTATCCTCTCTGATTTTCCAATTGTGGTTGCTCCACAACTTGCTGAGGCTGCTTCTGAGGCTTCATTTAAAGAGGTAAATTATGCTCCTTCTCAACCGCCAAGTCTCTAACCTTTGCCTTGCTCCTCAAGGATTTTCATGCATCTTCTACCTCAAGTGTATACATGTTCTTGTCTCACACACTGATCTACTTCACTTGTCTCGTGGTGATGTGTCTAAGGAAAACCTTCCCTTTGCTAAATATCACATTGTAGCCACAATCTTCCAATACCGCGAAGGAAACAAGATTCTTCTTTTGTCCCAGAAAAAACATCACATTTTTGAGTCTGAGAGGGGATCCAAAATCCATTTGAAATGTAACTGTACTGATACCGGTTGTGCTATACCTTTCGTCTTCTCCGAACTCAATGTTTTGCTTGAGGTATTTCTCCTCCAAGTCACTGAAGAGATCTCTATTCCTCATCATATGGAATGAGACATCACTGTCAAGATACCACATGCTTCCCAGTACTGTGATTTCCATGCATGCAATGAGAGTAAAATCAGCTCGAATTTTGAAGCTACAGATTCACCTGCTGTTGCTATTGTAGGCTTCTTCTTTCTTGCCTTCTTCTATGGACATTTCATGACATAGTTCCCAAATTCATGACAGTGAAAACACTTGATGTTGGAAAATTATTTCTTCTTGTCCTCCTGGCCTTGGGACTTATTTCCCTTGGATTTATTTCCTTTTTTTACTAATTCAAAGTTCTCTTTCACTTCTTTGGATGAGGTCCCATCTCGTTTGTCCAGCCTGATCTCTTCTTGCAGCAAGTCGGACCACAACCGCTCCAACCTTGGTAGATGCTCCCTCCCATTTACCAAATCCTGGTAGCTGTACCAGCTCTTGGGAAGGGCTAGAAGTGCAAGGCTGACCAAATCATCTTCAGAAACTATAACACCAATGCTCCCAAGTTCATCCCGACATTAGGTGAATATGCTCAAGTACTATGGTAATTTTTCACCCTTCTCCATCTTTATATTCTGAAGCTTGTTATTCAGTACTAACTTCCTGTGGTCACTACTGTTTCGAAACAAGTTTACCAAGGCTTGCCACATTACATATGGTGTATCCTTCCCATGGAGATTCAAGAAAATATGATCTCAAACTCCTTCTAGTATGATCCTCCTCGCCTTTGCCACACATTTCTTTGACCCTGCCAGATCTTTAGCATCGGTTGTTGAAGGCTTAGGAATATCAATGTCTATGAATTCCTTCTGCCCATTGTCTTCCAACATTGCCTCCATCCTATCATTCCAAGCAATATAATTCGAAGTACCTTAAAGGGCATATTCGAGTCTCAATCCGTAGAATGACATCCTGCTAGCTCTGAAGAATGATCTCGCAAATTTGATTTCACCTACAAAGACAAACTCATATTCTTCTCTTCTAGTGTGATGTATTCTCTGATACCATGTAGAAATTCCTTGTAGATTCAAACTGCTTATGCGATTTCCTAAAACAAAAGATGTTAATATACTCTACTCTACTCATCAGCAGAAATAATTAATTGATTGAGAAATCACGAAGCATATAAGAGAAAGAATTCAGTCAACACATTACACAATGATTTTCTGGGGAAAGCCACAACTAAAAAGCCCTTGCTATCTTTATATTGTATTAGTCAGAAAATATGAGAAGATTACAATGCTTTGTTCAAGTTTGAGAAACCTCTGCATTATCTCTATATGTATCACTACTTACTAGAAAATCCTTGGCCAATAATTAATCAATTTTTTTCTTTGGCAAGTCCCTATTTCCTTGCACTGTTTCCTTGGGAATAAGCCCCCTATTAATTAAGGAAATTCCCAATTATAATTACGCAATCCCTGTAGGCCCATCTTTTACTGCATGCACCACCTGTACAATTTGGATGATTATACAACTGATAGTAAACTTCCCTTGAACTCCAATATCAACTAGGTAACTCTCAGATCTGACATGCATGAGTTATTTATGAGTGAATCATCATTTAACTAGTTGAACACATGAAACGACACCCCACTGTCTTACCTCCTACTAGTTCCTCCATCAGTTGGAACTAGTTTAACTGACTTTAAATCAGTTAAACTAAATTAATTAATTACAACTCAAAATAAACTCAACCAGAGCTCCTATAAAGTAGGAGAAACTATAAATGACTCAAGTTAGACCCTCAACTTGAATTAACTGAACCAACTAAGTGAAACTAACTTAATTAACTCGTACAAGTTGTCTTGCGATGTGGAATTACAATTTTCTCCTAATTTAATTCTAGGGAAAATTAAATCAATTTTTTCTTATTGCATTTTAAACTCCCTCTCAACAAGAAAGGGATTCACATCTACGCCAATCCAACACCTTTGGAATGCATTGCATGCAACACTTATCACTATTGTTGTTGCTATTGCAACATGTGCAATTGAGAAGCATCCAAAAAAATAAATAAAAAATAATCGCTGAATCAATATGCAACTATCTATTGGGAAAACTATGCTGCTGTTGAGTCTGCTACTGAGCCTTCCTACTCTTATTTCAACACTTCTCTACATTCCTCAATATCTAACTGACATAGATCATCCTGCTACAGAATACTGTGGAACCCTGTAGCAAGGGTAATGATCCATGAGACAAAAACACCTCAATGGACCCTACCCAATTTCAGAAACTCTTGGGACTATTGCTTCGCATTGCCCCACCTCACACCTGGAAGTATGGCTGCATGTGCTCCCCCTTTCCACTTGGCTCAAAGTCTCCTCCTACTAGAGGTCTTTGACCAATACTCTTCACCATAATCCTTGTGGTTAACCCAACTGCCACCTGGCTGAGGCTTCCTCTTGAGAGCTAAATCATGCTCCCTCTCAACCACACCATCTCTAATCCCTACCTCTCTCTTGAAGGATGTGCATGAATATTCCTCTAATGTGTAGAGACTATCAACCCTAACACCAAATTTCTTGAGTTAACATGAAGCAAGATGCTTGAGGTAGGATCTCTGAAGACTACCTCATACCCATTGTCTTCAACCCTCAATTTCTTCATAAGTTAAAGTTTCTTGGCTTCATGGATATTACCAAATATCTCATTGAGAGTCTTCCACATAGAAAAGGGAGTCGCTTTTCCATGTAGTTTCAAGGCTATGTGGTCTCTCACACCCTCCAGGATGATCCTCCTGGCTCTAGCTACACACTTCTTTCAATCTGCTAGATTCTGAGCATCAACTGCTGCCGATTATGGATATCATTATAAATGAATTCCTTCTACCCATTATCTTCCAGCACTGCCTCCATGTAATCCTTCCAAGCAACATAATCAAGCTTGCCTCAGGGGCATACTTGAGTATTAGTCCATAGAAAGCCATCTTGCTAGCTCTGAAGAAATGATCCTGCAAGTTCGATCCTCCTGCAATAACAAGTTCGAAATATATTCTCTATTGTGAACCCTTCTCTATAGTGATTCGATCTTTGAGACCATGTAGAAATTTCTACAAATCTAGCTCTGATACCATGTAGAAATTCGTTGTAGATTCAAACTGCTTATGTAATTTTCTAAAACAAAATAATTGACTATGCTCTACTCATTAGCAGAAACAATTAATCGATCGCGAAATCATGAATCATACAAGAGAAAGAATTCAATCAACACATTACACAATGATTTCCTGGGGAAACCATAGCTAAAAACCCCTTCTATATGTATATTGCATTAGTTAGAAAATTTGAGAATATTACAATTCTTTTCTCAAGCCCGAGCAACCTCTACACTATCTCTATCTGTCTCACTGCTTCACAAGCTGCCTCTGGTCAATACTTAACCAATTTTCTTCCTACCCAAATCCCTATTTCCTTGCGTTGTTTACTTGGGAATTATCCCCCTATTAATTAGGGAAATTCCCAATTAGAATTGCGCAATCCCTGTAGGCCCTTCTCTGACTGCATGCACCACCTGTACAATTTGGATGATTATACAACTGATAGTACACTACTTGAACTCCAATATCAATTGGGTAACTCTCAAATCTGACATGTATGAGTTATTTTGAGTGAATCATTAATTAACTAGTTGAACACATGAAGAAACACCCCACCGTCTGAACTCCTACTAGTTCCTCCATCAGTTGGAACTAGTTTAACTGACTTTAACTCAGTTAAACTGAATTAACTAATTACAACTCAAAATAAACTCAACTAGGGATCCTATAAAGTAGGAGACACTCTACATGACTCAAGTTAGACCCTCAACTCGAATTAACTGAACCAACTAAGTGAAACTAACTTACTTAACTCACACAAGTTGTCTTGTGATGTGGAATTAAAATTTTATCCTAATTTAATTCAAGGGAAAATTAAATTAGGATTTTCTTTTTGCATTTTCAACAATGATGTCACTCAGAGTTGTGTGCCACTTTTAATTATACGAGCCATATTGCACTATAATTCATGATTTAGAGGGAGCCACAGAAGAATCATGGTGACGTAAGTTATAAAAGAAAAAATCTAAGCCACCATAGAAGGATAATGAGCTATACCATAGTCATACCATAGAAGCATAAAGTGCCAATGATGCGGTCCATACTGTAAGTCTTTTATTTTGAATTGTAGACCTCAATTTTTTTAGACATGATGACTAATGATGAAATTTCTTCAAGTATGTCAATAGAAAGTGATATTCAATCCTCCTTCTTCAAACCTTAGCTCTAATACCATGTTGAGAAATCATTGCATTTATGTATTAGGGTTGATTTTTCTGTCATGGTAATTACTTGTGAATCTGTTGGCTTATTTATTAAATTTACATTTTCTTCTTTTCATCAAGCAATTACCAAAATGCAAGAAAATACGAATATCACAGAGAACATGAGGCACAAGATATAAGCTCCAAGCCAAGGAAAAAGCCCTCCAAGGGGGAAAGCCCAAAAAATATCCTCTTCTTATAGAATCAAATCAAAGTGAGAAATACAAGACCCAAATCCAACCTCCAAGCCAAGTCAAAACCTCCAAATTCTCAGATCATTTTCCATATATCGCTTGCACTATATTATATTCCATACGAAATCAACGTTATCTGAGGCATGTGATCCATGATGCTCACATTACATTGTAGAAATATGACTTCTGGAAACTCACATTCCTTCATAAGAGAAACTACTTAAATTCACATCCCTTTCTACCTCAGAACTTATCATAGAGAAACACTGAATCGCTTGCCAAAATGGAGGAGGATGTATGCCAATTTATAGTTGTTCTAACATGTGAAAATATAAATTTGTTGGGTGAGCCAACTTGACATTTAGGAGGGCTGACTTTTGTTAATTGTTTTATGGTATGTTCTATTCTTGCAACAATTACTTCAATGTCTTATCATCATTGATAGTAATTGTAGATAAAACATAAACAATACATACAATAATATATGAGATGAATTGATTACGATTGAGGGTCCCAATTATATACCTAGGTAGGTACCCATTCACGAATGGTCATGTCCTTGGAGACATGAATCTTTAACACTAATTATTAGTTAATTATTCAATATATCTATCTATCTATATATATATATATATATATATATATATATATATATATATATATATATATATATATATATATATATATATATATATATATATATATCAAGATTCTAGGAAGGGGAATTAGCCCCTACCTTCACTCTTTTAAAACACTTCCTCTCAATTATGGAGGAATTCCACCTATCAACATCCATCCATTTCTATGCCATCGTGTCCATCATGTGTCATCTCTGTAACTTGTCTCATATCTGCTGAAGATTGAAATCATAGTCCACTAAGAAAGGAGTGAAAGTGGGTGGGTCACAAGACCCTGCCATCCTCACCAAAATGATAGAGGCAAGTTGTCATGTCCAGGGATACAACCCCTACCAGGTTTGATCCTTTAGTGATTAAGCTTTTGAACATCATGCATACTAGTCATAGGGAACACAATAGTACCTTATGCATTCGTCGGTAGTACTAATTAACACTAACCACTTTTTCCGACTCATTGGCTAGATGAGAGGTACTTCCCAAGAGTCCCAGACTGCAATGGTAGGATGTATGTCGGGGTATCCATAGGGGAAGTTGAACCACTCAACTTGTTCTCATATAGCGTACTCCATAGGGGAAGGTGAACCACTCACCCTATGTTCACATACTACATTAAGTACTCCACAGGGGAAGGTGAACCACTCACCCTGTTCTCATATAGCATAATCCATAGGGAAAGGTGAACCACTCACCCTATGTTCACATACTGGGGTATGTAATCCTTAGGGGAAGGTGAACCACTCATCCTATGTTCACATGTTGGGTCCACAGGGGAAGGTTAACCACTCACCCTATTCTCATATAGCATACTCCATAGGGAAATGTGAACCACTCACCCTATGTTCACATAATGGGGTGTGTACTCCACAGGGGAGGGTGAACCATTCACCTTGTTCTCATATTGCATACTCCATAGGGGAAGGTGAACCACTCACCCTATGCTCACATACTGGGGTATGTACTCCAAAGGGGAAGGTGAATCACTCACCCTGTGTTCACATGCTGGGTCCACAAGGGAAGGTGAACCACTCACCCTGTTCTCATATAACTCCAGGAAGTACCCTAGGCCCCTAGGAGATCCCAAAGCTTAAATGTTTAGCCCAATCAAGATCCCTCCATATAGGGAAAGCTGCTCTCTAAAGGCTAGGAATTTTTGCTTCCCAAAGGATTTGTGAGGATATAAACAACCTAACCATCCACCCATGGGAGCCTCATTGCTCCTCCTAGTAGCATAAACATGATGACACATAGATCACTAAAGAGATTCTTCAAAACAAATTGTCTTACAACTAGCCATTCTCGCAACAATGATTTTAGCAATCCCTCATTCCTATACATCTAATATACCAAATAAAAAATCATGTTAAAAAATATATTTAACTAACCTTACTCCCTCTCACTCAGGGATACCACAAGCCTAAGCTTGTCTAATTCATTAAGGTTCCCCGATTCCTGTTCTGCACAATTTTCTTTCATACGACCAGAATCTCTCTAGTTTAAGGTGCATGCTATAATACAAAGGATCCACCTAGAAGTCTGCTCACCATGAGATCCAATAACTTGAAGAATTATCAATCAACATACCATGCTTCTGACAGTTCACTTCCAAAGGAAAGTCTTTTCTATAATTACTAGGAGGGTTCAAGAGACAAATTTGTTTTAGGCTAATGAGATAAAACATTCTTTAATTTGTAATCATGAGTCCTACTCATTTTCTTCAAGACTCGAAGGTATATTCACAATTGTGCTTCTTAATTATAAACGTCAATAATTCATGCAAGGATCTTATCTTCCCTTTAAAGCCTCTCCATCAATCAGGGATTCGAGAAGTCATCAATCTTTAAACTTAGTTCTCAAATAATAGTATGTTATGCGTGGAAACCTTTATCAAGCTAGGAACCAAGCAATATGTCACTTTGAAATCTCTTCAATTTTGTCACCTCTTTATTGCAAATGTCACTTAAGGTTTATGAAAGAGGGTCTTAACCAATATTATTTGAGCAAATTGAATTCAAAATACATATGCTTGAATCATAGACTTTCAATCACACCTTATTCCATATTAGCTGATATAGTCTTCAAGAGCGTTCAAACAAAAATTACTATTAGCAGATACATACTTTATATTTTGGTAATTAGACATATTTACCATTAGTTATTGCCCACCATAATTCATGAAATTCTTTGCATTCTTTATATTTCAATAGTTAGATAGATTTACTAGGAATTACTGCCCACCATAATTTATGGAATTCTTTGCAATCTTAGGTATGAGTAAAATATTAAATATGTTGTACGTAAATATCATAATGGCCCCAAAAATTTAACACTCTGTTGATGTGTTTCTCCACCAAAGATTTGATACCATGTTAATTTTTTTATGGTATATTCTGTGCTTGCAACAAATAGTTCAATGCCTTATCATCATTGACAACAATTGTAGATAGAACATCAATAATACACACGAGAACATATGAGATTATTTGATTACAATGAAGGGTCCAATTATATATCTAGGTAGGTACCCATTCATGAATGGTCACATACTTGGAGACATGACTCGTCAACACTAATTATTAGTTAATTATTCATTATTTATGATTTTTATTATTTATAGTTATTTATATTATTTTTATATATATTTTATTCATAACAAGCTTTTAGGAAGGGGAATTAGCTCCTAGTTTCACTCTTTAACAACTTAGCTTATTGAGATGAATTTACCTAAATTACATTTTCGTTTTTTTGTAAGTTAGCATAGAGAAATTATATTACTAAATAAACAGAGATTACAAAAATGGCAGTTGGTCTGCTAGATTGGAAACTAGACTAGTTGCATAAAATATTGTCTTGATCACACTCTTGTCCAGGAAAACTATCAAATTTTTGTGTCTCTGATATATGTTATCAAATGAAAAAACTTGACCTAAGTTTCCTAACCCTACTATTGACAATGTTTGAAATACTGGGGGGGGGGTGTGAATCCGTATTCCTTAGAAATTAGTACTTTTAAATCTTTTAAGAGCATAAGTTAATATTCAATTATTATTAATGTTTATGCAGTAATAACAATAAATAAAAGAACACAGTAGGCACAAGAATTTTAGGTGGAAAATCCTCTCCAGGTAAAAAACCACCGAACGCTTTTCTAATAAATTCTTTAATCTTCAACCCCAACTGAAATGAAAGCAACAACTTCCTAGAATTATAGAAAAACATTATTCTCCATCTCCCACCGAAGGGATGCGCCAATGTCCTTGTTTCTTCAGTAATCAACTGAATGGATGCCCCAACACCCTAGCAAGCCACAAATCGCCCTAGCACCACCATACCACCTTGAAGTGTTCACAGACACCAACCTGTAGGCGAATTCATACACCTGCCTAGCACCTCCCTGCCACCCTATAATGACTGAGATGAGACAAGAGTGTGGATTCCCATACCAGGGACAACGATCCACGATACACTATGGTTTACAATGATTTTGACCAAACACCCAATCACACTATGGCCTGCAACCCAACCATGACAATATCCCAACAAAGACTCCTATACCTCCCAATAATGCTTTTTTGACTCTAGGCAGATTGACTCTTTTACAATAATGACTCTTCCAATGATGACACTTTTACAAATGACTCTTTTACAACTTTACAGTGATGACTCTTGGCCTTGACACTTCTTCACAATATACAGATGGATGTCATGTCTTCAAAGGATGTCTCACTGCAATGCTTCCTTTGATTTGATACTTCTTCTCTTGAATTCTTTCTTGAAGTTGTACTTGAATCTTCTTCTACCTGAATGAGAAGTTTTCGCAGCGAAACCAAACCCGAAACAAAACAAAATACCCTTCAACTTACCTCTGCCTGCAAAACACATGTAAGTGCATAATAATTAATAAATACAAATTAAAATTACAATGCGTACCTGAAGTGTGCTTGTCACTTTTGTTGTTGACTTGTTGCAGCAGTAGACAAAGCCTCCCACTTTTGATATAGGCCTGGAATCTATGCAAGACTATATCCAAAACTGACCTAAAGATATATACAATAAAAACTGATGATAGACCCTAGACTTGTGATGGACCAAGTTCTGAGTACAACAACATAGAGCATTCTATCAACTATGACAAGACAAGTAACATGAACTTACAACATCATATATATTTAGCAAACTTGGTGTAGCATCAAGAATATGTAGCATAAAATGTGTAGTATCAAGAATAGGACATCCAAAAATTAATTGTGACGTATAGAGACATAGAGATATAACCGAGACACTATATATACTTACGTTTTCCTACAAAAACATATGTCAGAGATGATACTAAAAATTCAAATGTAAACACTAATCATACATACCTTTATGTAGCAGACTTACCCTTGAATATTGATGTGTGGTCCTTACTGTAGTGATACTTGAATGCATGTTTTTTCTTGCCTTCTAGGAGATTGATATTGAATCTGTTGTATCTATGTAATTTCAGATCTCCAGGGTCTGAAATTTCATCCTATTGTATACCTATGAGTCCTCTTTCTAACCCCATAGGTTTGATCAAGATTGGATTCTTCAAGAAAGATTTATGCCCAATCTCCCACGATGACCTGATTATAGACTAGTTCAGTAGAGTGAACTTGTACGAAGTGCCATGTGTCACTATTGCGACCTTTGGCCCTAGAAACAATACTCAAAAAACTACAGTCCGTCCTATTTTTGTCATTATTTATAAAATTTGAATCCAATTCTCAGAGAAAAAGTTATTACGATTTTCCTAATGTCACTTATTTGACATGGAATTCGGGAGCTTTCAAAAACCCTAATTGCCTCAGATTATATCTCCGAAAATATAGTGAACCAAGATATGAAATGTGGTCACAAGGTTCATCAATATTTTGGCTCAAATTTGTTTTAATTTGAGCTTCTGAAGCTTCGCAGAAAAAAATTTATAGCGAAAATGCCACGATGACCTGTTTGAAGCCACAAAATCCATACTAGAGGAGGATATGAGGGTCATTATTTATATGAATGTCTTGAGTTGAGAGGGTCCTCAACAAGTGAACATTGGAGGGATTTTAGGAGAAAATAATTCATTATTAATTATTGAATATTCAAATACCACAACCAATTATGAGTGCCATGCCACAACCCCATAGGGTTTTAGCCCACTAACTGGGGTTACTAACTTCAAACACAAATAACTCTCAAACCGTGAAGAACTGGGAGGCGTACCATATATCAACGGAAACATCTCGATGAGTAGAATCCATCGAGAAGATATTTGACACAAAATAATATGAGTTTTCAAGTCAAAATTCCCTTGAAAGATTGGGGTAGCCCTTAGTGCTGCTTGGGTTGACATTAATGACAACCATTGATCAACAATCTCCCCCTTTGTAGTTGATGGCAACACAAGTACTCCCCCTGTGATCATGAAACCTATTCCTACTAACTTATCTCCCGCTTTGTCATCAATGGAAAAGGGTAACTCCCCTTGACAAACTATCATCCTGCGGACCTGTACAGATCTCCACTCCCCCTTTCTACTTAGTTAGATAAGAGAAAGATTCTAATGAGAAATTGGGACAATCCCAAGCTTTTGGAGAAGATACTCTAATGCTTTATGAGGTAATGGTTTGGTAAAGATGTCAACAATTTTTTCCTTTGTGCCAACAAATTCAAGCTTGATATTCTTTTCAGCGACCTACTCTCTAACGAAATTATATTTAATAGGAATGTGATTCGATTTGGAATGCATCACATAATTCTTGGAGATACTGATGGCGCAGGTGTTATCGCAAAATATGGGAATAGGATCATCGAACTTGACTTGAAGATCTTGTAAAGTTTTCTTCATCCAAAGAACTTGAGCACAACAAGCTGCTTCTGCGACATATTCTACTTTTGCTGTGGATAACGAGATTGAAGACTTATTTTTACCTAACCATGAAACAAGACAACCACCTAGATAAAATGCTGCTCCATTGGTACTCTTATGATCATCAACACTTCCTGCCCAATCTGCATCTGTATAAGCTTGGATGACCAGATCATTTCCTTTGGGATACCATAGTCCATATTCCACTGTGCCCTTAGGATATCGAAGAGTTCTTTTGATGAAAATAATATGAGATTCTTTTGGTGCTGCTTGGAATCGTGTTACTTGTCTAACTGCCTGCATCACATCTGGTAGGGAGACTGTCACATATAGGAGACTACCAATCATGGATCTATATAACCTTTGGTCCACATTCGTTGACGAATATTCTTGTAATCTGTTACCATGGGGGTAAGGATAGGTTTGCAATCTTCCATCTTGAATTTCTTGAGAATTTCCTTGACGTACTTGATTTTATATATGAATTTATCCTGCTGAGATATCTCAATAATCGTTAGATTGTCTTGATCCGCTTTCACATAGAGATTTCTTGTCAGTGCTTCATTTCTTCTGTAATATTTCAACTATTATTCTTCCCCTAAACATGTAATGAAACTGACTTCTTGTTCAAACTACTTTCCTGTCAATTGTAGACTTGTGTCATATACTGTTACATAGAATCCTCATCTAAAAATTTCTAGGAGTCGGTAAGCTAAATTGTTCAGAATAGTGTCTCATTTAATGGACCATCTTGACTCGAGTCATTAACCAAAGCAACTGCTGATTCCTCAAAATCCATTATGAATCGTGAAAGCATAACTGTTGGCACCTTATTACCTTCTTTCTTTTCTTGCTCATCTTGTACTTGTTCATCCTATACTTGTTTCCTTTCCATATCTTCTTATTCTCGTCTTCAAGATTTTCATTCATGGTTTATTCCATCTTGTACCTGCAGTTAGGAGCTATGTGTCCATAGTTATGACATTTGTAACATTTGATTTTATTCATAGAAGATTGTGTTTGGTGTTTAGCTTGCGATCCTACAAATTTGCTTCTAGGGTTTTGTGAATAATAGTTGTACCATTCTAGAACTTCACAGTCCCTAGCAATATGTCCAAAACTGTTACATTTGTAACATTCAACATCATCTCTCAAATGATCAAATTTGTTGATATTATGCTGAGTTCTAGAATATCCATTTCTGAAGGATCTATTGGAATTATATTCATTCAAAACATACATGTGACATTCTGTAGCTCTATGTCGAAACCTTCCACGTGAATAACGGTGGCCATAAAAGATAGGTTGGTACCTAGGAGGAAATATTCTTCGAGGAATTGTCTTCCAAGGTTCTTCTTGCAAGTCTTGATCTCTTGATATAGTTGGGGGATCTACCCTTTTTTGCATATCCATATTCTTTAGTTGTCACAGAAGGACTTGACTCTTTTTCATATTTTTCTTTGTAACAAAGACCAGCCTTGTCACTATATGATCGCTGGTTGCTGATGAGTTCATCCAAAGACTTTGAACTATTGGTGCAGTCTTGAAGAGCTTTTCCACTTTTTACTTCCTTTGGCAGAGAAACTATTTCATCTTCCAATGTTTCTCTCTCCTTGTTCCTTTCCTTTACTTCTTTCCTGAGTGATTCTTCAATTTGTTTGTATTCTTCAACCTTGATTTTAAGATTTAGGACCCATTCTCTTTCTGTCTTCAGTTCATATTCAAGAGTGTTGACATGCTTCTTCTTGGCCTTGATCTCTTTGATAACCCTGATTACTTCGTTTTGAAATTCAATATCTTTCATTTCTCCTTCTTCGTCTCCTTCTTCGTCAGGTGCCTCTTGCTTATTATGATTGGCCATAAACAATACTCTTCCATTGAATTATTCTTCGTTATCATTTTCTTCTTCGGATGAGGAGTTATCTTCTTTGGAGAAGAAACTTTTCTTAAACCATTTCTTCTTGCCTTGCTTGTTGAACTTCCTAGGACTTTTCTTTCCTTTCCTAACAACCTCATTTTTGTGAGGACATTTGGCTACAAAATGCCCAACCTCACCATAATCAAAACATATTAGTGGAAGTTTACCTTTGAATTTTCCTATACATGTTCTCATTTTCCGCATGAAGTAGGAAAAATATTTATTTGAGAATTCTTCTTCATCTTCTTCCTTTTCCTCATCCTCATAACTGTAAGTTTTTTCTTTCGGATCTTGCTTGTCCTTACTATTCTTCTTGGATGCGGAAAATGCTGTTTCTAAGTGAGATGTTCCATCCTCTTCTTCAATCCTCATTTCATATGCCATAAGAATTCCATGCAATTAATTTATGCTGAGATTGGTTAGATTCGATCTATCTTCCAAGATAGATACCTTAGGGTTAAATAATGTTGGCAAGGTTCTGAGGATATTTCGGACAACAATTTTTGTTTCAACAGGTTCTCGCAAATCTCCCAATGTATTTGTTGTTTCATCAATACGCAAAAAGTATGCAACAATATCTTCATATTCCCTCATTTTGAGTTGCTCTAATTTTGCCCTGAAAATTTGAAGCTTTTCTTCTTTCACCTTTGAGTCACCTACATATATATTTTCACTCTTGCCCCATACCTCTTTAGCAGTTTTGCAACTCAATACCTTAAGATAAAAAGATTCAATAAGCCCATTGAGAATAAGATCTTTAGCCTTTGCATCATATACCATATTTTTCTTACCTTGTTCATCCTGGGTCTGTGTGAATCCTTTGTCAAGAATTTCCCATACTTTGTATCCTTGCACCAGCAAATGAACTTGTATTTTTCCACTCCAAAGTGCATAGTTATTTCCATTAAACAAAGGAACTCTATTCTTTGTATACTCCATGACCTACTTCCAGTTGTTAGACTTCTATTGAAGGAGCAAAGCTATGATACCAATTGTTAGAAATAATGAGAGGGGGGTGAATCAATATTCCTTAGAAATTATCACTTTTAAATCTTTTCAGAGAAATAGTTAATCTTCAATTATTATTAATGTTTATGAAATAATAACAGTAAATAAAAGAACACAGTAGGCACAAGAATTTTAGGTGGAAAACCCCCTCGGGTAAAAAACCACCGAATGCTTTTCTAATAAATTCTTTAATCTTCAGCCCCAACTGAAATCAAAGCAACAACTTCCTAGAATTCTAGAAAAGAATTATTCTCTAGCTCCCATTGGAAGGGCACCCCAACACCCTGGTTTCTTCAGTAATCAACTGAATGAATTCCCCAACACTGTAGCGAACCACAACTCGCCCTAGCACCACCCTACCACTCTGAAGTGTTCACAAGCCCCAACCTGTAGGCAACTTCATACACCTGCCTAGCACCTCCTTGCCACCCTATAATGACTGAAATGAGACAAGAGTGTGGATTTCCATACCAGGGACAATGATCCACGATACAATATGATTTACAATGATTTTGACCAAACACCCAATCACACTATGACCTGCAACCCAACTATATCCCAACAAAGACTCGTATACCTCCTAATAATGCCTTTTCGACTCTAGGAAAATTGACTCTTTTACAATAATGACTCTTCCACTGATGACACTTTTACAAATGACTCTTTTACAACTTTACAATGATGACTCTTGGCCTTGACACTTCTTCACAATATATGGATGGCTGTCATGTATTCAAAGGATGTCTCGTTGTAATGCTTCCTTTGATTTGGTACTTCTGCTCTTGAATTCTTGCTAAGTTGTACTTGAATCTTCTTCTACCTGCATGCAAAATTTTCCCAGTGAAACCAAACCCAAAACAAAACAAAATACCCTTCAACCTACCTCTGCTTACAAAACACATGTAAGTGCCTAATAATGAGTAATCACAAATTAAAATTACAATGTGTACCTGAAGTGTTCTTGTCACTTTTGTTGTTGACTTGTTGCAGCAGTAGACAAAGCCTCCCACTCTTGATATAGGCTTGGACTCTATGCAAGGCTATATCCAAGACTGACCTAAAGATATATACAATAAAAACTGATGAAAAACCCTAGACTTGTGATGGACCAAGTTCTAAGTACAAAAACAGAGGCCATTCTATCAACTATGACAAGGTAAGTAACATGCGATTACAACATCATATAGATTTAGCAAACTTGGTGTAGCATCAAGAATATGTAGCATAAAATGTGTAGTATCAAGAATAGGACATCTGAAAAACTAAATGTGACATATAGAGACATAGAGATATAATCGAGACACTGTATATACTTATGTTGTCCTGAAAAAACATATGTCAGAGATGATACTCAAAATTCAAATGTAAACACTAATCATACATACCTTGCTGTAGGAGACTTGCCCTTGACTATTTATGTGTGGTACTTACTGTAGTGATCCTTGAATGCATGCTTTTTCTTGCCTTCTAGGAGATTGATATTTAATCTCTTGTATATATGTAATTTCGGATCTCCATGATCTGAAATTTCTTCATTTGGTAGCCCTTCGAGTCCTCTTTTCAAACCCACAGGTCTGATCAATATTGGATTCTTCAAGAAAGTGTTATGTCCAATCTCCCACGATGACCTTAGTATAGACTGGTTCAATGGAGCAAACTTGTATGGCATGCCACATGTCACTTTTGCAACCTTATACCCTAAAAACGATACTCAACAAACTGTAGTCTGTCCTCTTTTTGTCACTATTTACGAAATTTGAATCCAATTCTTAGAGAGAAAGTTATGAAAATTTTCCCAATGTCACCTATTTGACATGGAATTCGGGAGCTTGCAAAAACCCTATCTTCCTCAGAGCATATCTCTGAAAATATAGCGACCAAGATCTGCAATTTAGTCATGAGGTGCATCAAGGTTTTGGGTCAAATGAGGTTTAATTCCAGATTCTGAAACTTGGCAGAAAAAGAGTTATAGTGAAAATTCCACGATGACTTGTTTGAAGCCACAAAATCCATACTAGAGGAGGATATGAGGGTCATTATTTATATGAATGTCTTGAGTTGAGAGGGTCCTCAACAAGTGAACCTTGGAGGGATTTTAGGAGAAAAAAACATTATTAATTATTTACTATTCAATGACCAGGGAAAATTTTAAGAACCCCCCCTAAATTTATAAATATAATAAATGGGCGAATCTCCATGGTATATAGGAAAAATGAAAGGCGATTTTATCAATAATATAATATGTATATATAATTTTTTGGCGAATCTCTCACCAGGCATGGCGAATATTTTACTCAATTATAAAATTGGCGAATCTCTCACCAGGCATGGCGAATATTTTGCTCAATTATAAAAGCTTGTAAGATCTTGGCGAGTCTTTCACTAAATAATAAAACTTTGTAAAGTCTTAGTGAATCTTAGCATAGGCTACATGTTGGTTTAATTCCCCCATTTAAATAGGCTACATTCCAGGTGAATACCATGGGTCAATACCATGTGCCATTTTGGTGAATACAATGGGTCAATACCATGTGCCATTTTGGTGAATACAATGGGTCAATACCATGTGCCATTTTTATTTTTATTAATTCTAATATTAGGGTTAATAATGGTTTTTTGCATGGTATTAATAACAATCTAGTCCATGGTATTTGTCCCATAGTATTTTGGCCATTGGTTTCACCTCAATATAACCCATTTTTTGAGTGTTCATAAATATAAGGTGACTTATGGAGTAAATATAAAAAAATGTTTTATTTGTTTACCATACCTCTCGTTTATTTATATTTTTATTAATTTACTATACCTCTTTTACAAATATGGTATTTGGCCCATAGGATTCACTTAAATAAAACCTCTTTCTTGGGCCTTCATAAATAGAACGAGGGTTATGGACTAAATATAAAAAGAGATTTTATTTATTTACGATACGTCTAGTTTATTTATATTTTTTTTATTTACCATACCTTTTGAGTAAGTATAAAAAGATGTTTTATTTATTTACCATACCTCCACTTTACTTATATTTTTATTTGTTTACACCCTTACATGTATATAAGGTGACTTATGGAGTAAATATAAAAAATGTTTTATTTATTTACCATACCTCTCATTTATTTATATTTTTATTAATTTACCATACCTCTTTTATAAATATGGTATTTGGCCCATAGGATTCACTTAAATAAAACCTATTCTTGAAAATGGGCGAATGGATTCACTTAAATAAAACCTATTCTTGAAAATGGGCGAATGGAAGGTTGTAAGTCCTAATTTCAAGGGCTAAATTTACCTTTCTTACCCTCTCCCTTAAAATAAGGTGGGCTATTTGAGGTGATTTGTAAATATGTACTATGATACAAAATATTCGCCCACTAAAAATTTAAAACCCCTTAATTTCGCCAAAGGGCGAACATTCGCCCCTAAAATTATCCTTGTCAATGACCACAACCAATTATGAGTGCCATGCCACAAGCCCATAGAGTTTTAGCCCACTAAGTAGGGTTACTAACTTCAAACACAAATAACTCTTAAACCGTGAAGAAATGGGAGGCATACCATATATCAATGGAAACATCTCGATGAGTAGAATCCATCGAGAATATATTTGATGAAAAATAATAAGAGTTGTCAAGTAAAAATTTCATTAAAAGATTGGGGTAGCCCCTGGTGCTACTTGGGTTGACATAAATGACAACCATTGATCAACATGCCTATCTGAAAATCTTTCCAACTATACTCTACAAAGCTTAACGTAACAAAAAAAACACTATACTGCCTAGTCAAGGTAAAAACTATACTGACAATAAAACTAGTCACTACCATGACCAACTAAAAGAGTGTGCTCATACCTAATTTCATTGTGGTTGAAGCCGCCACTGGACCCACGTCAGGAATTTCCACTAGATCCATCGATGGAGCCTCTGGAGCAGTTAATGGTTGAACCCTTGCATCACTAACCTCACAAACTTTGTATTTCCTTAGACATACATGTTTCACTTTCACGTCCCCCAACATAATATCAATGTTGTGAATGTACTTGAGATAAATTGAAACATGGTATTTAAATCCCCAATTCATCCATCCTGTAATTTTTCTATATTCATCAAACCCTTCAGGACTTCTTCAATTCCACTTAGGCATTGGCTTATAACCTTTAACTGAGTTTCTATCTCTAGCTTGCTTATGGCCCTTTCCTCTGCTGCCTCCACTTGAAACTTTCCTACCAATGCCTTGATGCGCCATGCAGTCTCTAAATTTTTATGATACAGAGTCATTCACATTATAGATTCTCCGGTATCAATAATCCAATCCACTTCTTCCTCAATTCTGATGTCTGGGACAACCCTTCGCTGCCTTTGCACCTCATCCTCCCAAACTTCAATAATCTATTTTCCTTTCTCCATCGCTATGGCATGGTATTTTTCAAAAGCTACCCTTGCCGCCACTTCCATGCCTGACCGTTTGCTGGAGCATATGCTCTATGCATCCGATTTGGGTCTACCTCTCAACCTACCCCCCACACTTCTAATATTTCCCATTACACTCTATGATACCTTGGTTTCCCTCATTGATACAACTATCATGAGATCACTATTCCACCACCTTTCTTCACTCTAGCTTAGATCGGAAATGCCTATTCCCAAACCCCAATTTAAAGTCGATATCACTAAATTACCTTGCCTTACTGGTTTTTGTGTACTTTCCCTCTCCATTTTCTGTATCTCTGATCTACCAACGATGTTGCTGCTAGTTCATGTGTGCCTATCGTCACTTTCTGATCATTCATCCTTCGTCACAGTTTGTACAAATTAATAATTTCCATTAGCTTGCTCCTATATACCGCATATTTTGGTGGCGTACCTTCCCACTCCGCTTGTAGCTCCTTATCATTAATGAGCTGATCTGCATGAAGAACCATGATGGAGGAGATCTCGTCTTCTCCAAATTCCACCATAATTCTGTCCATGCATTGAGTACACACACCCCTTATCACATCCCAATTAAACCTTACTTATCCTTCCATTATGAGGATTTATTCATTCACATGGCCAAGTGGGTCTTCATCTGGATTCGGGTTCACCTTCTCACTATCTTCCCCCTTGGTGATGTGGAGTTATCCCACTCTTCCAACTTTTGGTAGTGTTCCTTTATCTTACCTTCTGATAAATCCTCCCACCCCACAGCTATTAGTGTATGTACACTCACTACACCTTCGTTTTCCAACTTGTCCGCCAACACATTCGCTATCCTTCGGACAAGGGTGTAGTCCACAATTTTCAGAGCCTCCAAATGGGACTGCATGCATTGGATTAATTGATCTAGGTGCCAGTTTTGTGTTACCTTACCTATTTGTGCACCAAAATTAAGCCTATGTGATGCTTGGATATCTAACGATGATACTCCTTCGACCGTGGTGTTTACTATTCCTTCTCGAGCCATCAACTCTAGCACGTGCTCGAGGGCCAGTAATTCTTCTTCATTGTTTGAGGCATGGGCCAAGTTTATGAAATAAACTTTGTGTATTTGGCCCATCAAGTATCATATAAAGCCTCCTTCCCCTTCTTTTCTAGGATTCCATTTCAATGCCCCATAAATATTCAACTTGAGGAAACCTTGAGGGGAAGCCAACTAGTCCGCACAATCTAGCTGGATATGATGATCTCTTGGCCGGTGCCCCTGCATGCTCAGGTACTCTAGATCTAGGTACTTTAAAATTATTTCTTCCTGTGGGGATGGCTATTTCTCTTAAGGTTTAGTCCTTTTTCTTATTATTGTTTCTTTTAGCTGACACCTTGTTTCTTCCACCAAGCTGTCTACAGTGAGCTTCTCATCACAAAATATTTATTTATTTTGCTCCTTCCACATTGCCCAAAGGATGAACCCGTTATGAAGTTCTAGGTGAGGTTCACCACCTCATTTTTTGTATAATGCAATCACCATTTCCTTACTGTTTCCTGAATATTATCCATGATTTGGTCTGTTTGTCTGAAGATGAAAGTTATCCAATCCTATAATGCCTATATATAGCTATAGGTGTTCAATAGATGATTTAGATTCTCCTCTTCCTTTTCAAAGAGACAACACTATGAGGCTCCAATATATTCTCTCTTAAGCAGATTGTCCCAGGTTAGAACATTCTGGTGCATCACTAGCCACATAAAATTTTTGATTTTTGGCCAATTTGCAGACATCCATAATTTTCTCTAGAATGGATCATTTATACTAGTGCATCCGTTGCTGAGATATACTTTCTCTTCCTTGATATTGAGTTCCCATCATCTTTTTTCCCCCATATTAATTGGTCCTGGTTCTCACTGAATACAATTTTTCACTTACTCAATTCTTCTGTTAAACTTTGAACTACTTGGTCGTTCTGGGTTGGTTGCTGAAAAATGGTAAGGTTCCATCTTCTCCACTTGTTATTTTCCAGTCTAGGGTCCCACAAATGGTGGACTTCTTGTAATCTCGATCCTCCATAACTAATTCGATGGGGCACCATTCCTCCCTGTTTAAATTATATTGTTTTTTCCACGCATCATCCCAAAACATGGTTTCCCTTCCATTTCTAATCTCCCATATTTTTTTGTTGTTGTATTGTTTCTATATTATTACAGGCCAAGTTCCAGCCCAAATTACGTTTTCAAAATTTCTTCTTTTTCCTTTTTCTTTACAAGAAGTCCAAATAAGACTTTAACTCTTTGACTCAATAAAATTTAAAAGCATGAAGAACATGCTCAACTAAAATAGTATTGTTTCAAATGGTTTTCTGGATCCATCGCTATTCAATGGATTTGTAAAACCATTTGAAACAATATTACAATCGTAGAAATATGAAATCTAAAATAAAATAATATTTTTTTTCTTCTTGTTTTTTCATAATATACATAATGATGCAAGTAAAATTATGATGATCAAACCTAGTTACACTTTTCAACACATTAGTGCATATAATACTTTCTTTGAATGTTCTTTTGAGTTATAAATTGTTGGGAAATGGTAAAATGTATACCCATGCAATTCTTCTTTACTCCTGATATGTAGAGGATGTGATTTGTGGAGATGCACCTTTAGTTTGATTTTCATATTCATGTCTGAAATACTGTACTAAACATATTATTATATGTGTATGCATCTAGCCATGGTGAAAGGGAACTTTATAAAGTTTATGCAAAACATAATGTTCAACTACCCTCTCTAGAATTGGCAAAAAAAATTCCATGGTTTGAATTGATCTTGTGGATTTTAGGTTTTCCTCACATTTTGGGTCACCTTAAAGACACTTTAAACATTTTGGTGCATGGTGAAACATTGGGTGGAACTTTGAACAAGGTGGAATTGTTAAATAAACTTTACTTAGTGAAAGAGTTAAGGTTGTTAGGTCAATAATGGTGGTTTCAGGCACTCTGTATTGATGACCCATGGTATTGAGCCCATGATATTACACGTAGTTAAAGACTTTAAAGGGACCATGGATTATTCATTATAATGTGTTAGAGTTGAGTGGAGGTCTCACTTGGCTATGGCCTGGGTGTTGGTCTTCTTGGCCGTGTTTAAGTTAAGGAGAATAATAGATCTATTGAGAGATTGTTTTTCTCTGGTTGGAGTTTTCTAGGGTAAATCATGTGTACATGGTTTATGTGTGTGTTGATTTTATAATCATTTTAATTATTAAAAAGTGACATTGTTGGGAGCGGGATCCCCTAAGGATAGTTTTGGGGCTAAAAGCCCATGTTTTGGTCAAATTTTGTAATAAACTTGTAAAGACTCTGCATTTTGTGGTCGCAGAGTGCGAAGGTGTCATAAGTCATAAAGGGTTGTCCGCCCTTAGTTTTATAAAGTAAAGTTGGCTGTAAAAGGCCTGCCCATGGTCCGAGGACCATGGGATTATATAAAAAGAGCTAAGCTCTAAGTAGTTTGAAGGACATATCATGTAAGAGATTCATAGCTCTGAAGTAAGGATTCTAAGTTTTAGGTTATAGCGTAGGTAGAAGCTCTGCAACTGAGTGCACAGAGGCTTAGGGTGGAAGTCTGCAGCTGTGGACAGAGTCTGTAATCACTTGAAAGATATCAATAAAGAGAAGTATTCTGCAATTTCTGTGTCCTTGTTTCAATTAATGTATCTTGTCATTTTATGTATGAATTTCCTTTATAATACTTATGTGATGCGCGAATGTGTATAATTATGTTGGATAACTGAACGCTAATAAGAATATCTATTTATGCGGTGCTAATTGTGAGTATATTATAAGATAAGTAAGATTCTTAAGATAACTAGACAATCTGTGCAATACGCTGCCTTAACAGCGCGAAAATATCTGAATCGAGGGTTAGGGCTGCGCAAAGGTCCACCGTACCCTTTTGTGGATGTATCAAAGGGAGGAATAAGGGGTTAGGTAGACAAAGTGCTAGAACTAAGTGACCCGCATGAAGGCAGGAATAGAAGGAATCAAACAACATCACGACCATCTCAGGGTGCAGAAACTTAGTTCTAGCATCCCCCCATACTGCTTTGGGTGAGAATTCAGTACGTTCTCCATGGGCTGATGCCGAAAGGGCCTATAGTGTAGGGATTTGTTTGGCTAATTAACACCGAACCTGGGTCAAGTCCCCAACAGGCCAACAAATGGTTCTGTTGCCGGGACCAGAATCTGAATAAGAGATGTGTGATGTCGTATCACTGGAATCCAACTAAGAAAGAGGAGATCGGAGACTGGTTGGATAGAAAGATCCACGAATTCACAGTGCAGGAGAACAGAAACCCGCGACTAAAAAAGGAACAATGGCTGTACAAATACCTGTACACAGAGATCCACGAGATCTTTTTCTGTTCCTTTCCGGTTGAGCTATATGAGTGGATTGTGAAGCTAGTAGATAGCCAAGGAAGGTGGAAACTTGATGGTCCTATTGTGTGGACCTTGGAGCTAGTACGAAGGTTGGAAGCATATAAGGATAAGATCGCTCGCCCTGTCGATCATTGGCTCAATCGCGTCATAGGAGGATTTGTAACTAAATTTGCGGTCGATACCGCAGTCAGCTACAACGAGGCGGAGCGACGCTTTTTCAAAGGACCGTGAGGTAAGTACGTGAAATATTTGAATACTTGGATTAAAATTTTATTGTGCGAAAACCAGGTTATGCAACTACCTTTATGTTTGGATCTACACAAAGTAGAAAAATTTTCAGAAACGAAGGAAAAAAGGGCCCTGAATATAGCCCATTGATTTCACCTCTGCGAGGTGACGAAGAGGGAATAACTTAGGTTTCTCCACGAAGTGCTATTAAGTTAATAAGACAAGGATTCCCACGAATACCACCTCCGCCCACATCACCTCCAACTTCACCACCATCACCTGCAATTTCACCCGTACCATCTCCACCCACACCACCTCCAACTTCACCACCATCACTTGAAACTTCACCTGTACCACCTCCGCCTCCACCGCAGTTCATTAGGGAAAATTCAGTGAAGCTACCTTTGTTTAAAGGCTTGGGGAATGAGGACCCAGACCAATTCTGGTTCATTTTAAAAGTTGTATGGGAAGCTCATGGCATTACAAATGATAACATGAAGAAGTTGACATTGGTTAGTGCTCTGCAGGATCGTGTGCTAACCTGGTACATCAAGTACTCTAATGATAACTCGAATGCTGGAGTGGAAGACATCCAGACCACACTGAACAGAGAATTCAATGTTCAATAAGCCTAAATCTGAAGCACAATATATTGTGGGGTTCAAGGAAATCGCGATGCAGCCAGGCGAGACACCTTGGGAATTAGATCAGAGGTTGAAGTGTAAGATCCGCGAAGCTAATATGAATTTAATAGGCAGGCAACATCACTAATGGTTTGTGGCTTCGCTACTGCCACACTTAAGGGTTGCTATCACAATAGAAGATAAGAACTTAGGTAGAGGCCTTAGAGATTGCAATGAGATTGCATGAAACACCAATGCAAGATCCAAATCTGAGGGTTCAACAGATCCATGCCCAGTTGAAAAATATTTTCCTTGAGTTGCAAAGTTTGAAGTAGGACATAACAGTTCGACTAGAGGTGCGCGAAGAGGTATGCAGTTAGAAATGCAAGAGTCAGGGGCATGACAAAGACCATTTTCCAGCCTTTGCGAACTATATTACAGGAGGAGGACCAACGCCTTTGGGGCCGAAAGCTCAAGTAGGACCTAGCGTGGGGCCTACATTGTGGTGCAATATCTGCCAGGTAGCAGGAAAACATGCCACAGATAACTGTCATTTGCTGCAGAAGTTTGTATAAGCACCGCAACAACTATTTTGCAACTTTTGTAGGTCGGTAGGGCATGATGAGCGCAACTGTAGAAACTATGACTTGATGATGGATAAACACCCGCCTATAGGGTCCAAGCAGAAATGCGGCCCCCTGACCAGAGTGTGGGGATGATGTGAATAACATTTCAAGGGTGCGGACGAGGCTGAGGTGGAGGAGGACCTGGCAGAGGTCGAGGATAGTTGATATGCTACAGTTTCAGAGGACTAGGACACTATGCCCATGATTGCACTAACCCTACACATCCATCGTGCAATTATTACACTCTGTTTGATCATGAAATGGAAGACTATACTACATTGATAGCTAGGATACGTGACAAAGGGGCACTACCACCTCTGCCAACTCAGAACCTGTATATGATGAGGTCTGAGCCACGCGAAGAGGATCCAAAAGTGAATATAGTGCTCTGAAGTGGAATCACAATGGGAGATGACAAGGGGAAACAACCCGGAGACAGTACATGGGTTTGCAAAGCTCTAGCAAAGGAGGCTAAGTTTGATTTGGAGCACACACGTGAAACCTTCATGGAAGTGAAGAAGAGCTTCGGCCTCCACCTCAGGAAGTAAGGATAAGCCTGATCAGGAGATGGATCATTCTATGCTTACAACCTTCTTGGAGAGCTACATGAAGCTACTGTGAGATAGCAAGGTTGTGAAGGGGCTGCAGGAGCTCATAAATAGATGCGTCGAAAACACTCCAGCTAAGCCGCACGTAGTATGAAAGCTTGGTAAGCATAAAACCAGGACAGGACGACAAATGAGACTAACCGCGCAGATAGGAGAGTATGAGATGGATCAGGTTATCTTGGACTTGGGGTCAGACACAGATGTCCCACCAAAACAGACTTGGTAATGGATGGGGAGACCCGCACTGCAGTGGTCTCCGATTTAGCTAAGGATGGAAAATCAATAGAAGATCATCCCCATGGGGCGGTTGCAGGGGGTGACTATAGATATTGAAGGTGCGAGTGCACTGGCTGACTTTGAAGTGATAGAAATTATGGATGACAACAACCCCTACCCTGCGCTACTTGGAATTGGTTGGGCTTCTGATATGAATGGGGTAATCAACCTAAAGAAACGAAAGATGATATTTGAGAGGAAATCGCTTCATGTAATAGTGCCCCTAGATCCTGCTAAAGGATCATGCTATACTGAACCAGTGCACGATTATGAGAGCGATGATGATCTGGACTGTATCTATAAGATAACAACGTAAGACCAAGATTGGGTGAATCCCATCGCGGATGGATGAATTACATGGGATCACGAGAGTTCTTGCACCTCAGACTATAATGAAGAATTAAAGTGCTGGCAGAATCGGTTACACGAAGTAACCACGCTGAGTTGTAACATGATGACTTGGTCGCTGTGCTGTATGTCATTAGAGGTAAGAAATTTACCTACTTATGATGGCCTAAATGATGTAAATATATTTCTAGATGCATTTGAGAGGGAGGTACCAAAAAGCAGTGTTTCCAGGTGTTGGACATGGCACTATGTGCTACGCCCGCAAGATGGTGGGGTATGCACAAGGGAAACTTTGATGATTGACGCGAATGTAGGAAGATTATGAGAACTCACTTTGGGAAGATGAAGGTGCGAATGAAAGACAAGTATGATGGGCATGATGACCTGCGTGCGCACTTGGCCAAATGGGCTCAGTATTATGGAGAGAAGCCCCAGCCTGAATGGGTGCACTTGTTCTGTCACACCTTGGATGTCATCCCAATGAACTGGTATGTAGAAACAGAGCTCCGTCATGGTACAAGTGAATGGGATATTCTACGCGAAGGATTCATAATGACATTCAATTTTGAAGACGGGTTTGACAATATTGATGAGGCGCTACAAGAGGTGAAAGCAACAACCTTTAGGAATCACAGGATCCTTTAGATCTAATTAAGCTTGAGTGGGCTACTTAGCTGAGTCATGCGTTAGAATACTATAATGTAATCGTTGAAGAAGAGGATGAAGATCTGCAAAAAATTAACATCTCGGAAATAGAGGGTCATTGCGAGATTGAAGGTCTGCAGGTTGAGAATCTTGATATAACTGTATCGCTGAAAACAAAGAAAGTAAACATTGGTATGGAGGTAGAGCCTAAATTCGATAAGATTGGAGATTACTAGGACGACGAGATGGTGGATAAGGTCATTGAATTTCTCCACGAATACCATGATTTATTCCCTACCAAGTTTACGGATCTAAAAGGGATAATTGGGGACCTAGGTGCTATGAAGATCATGTTGAAGCCCGATGTGAAACTGGTTAAGCAAAGGCTTTACTGTCTCAATCTGAAGTATAAGGAAAAGGCCCGCTTAGAGCTAGACAAGATTCTCGTGGCAGACATTATTGAGCGTGTGGAAGAATCTGATTGGGTAAGCCCAATGGTGGTATAGGAGATGAAGTAGAAGGATGAAATAAAGATATGCGTGGATATCAGAAAGTTGAATGATGCTTGCGTACATGATCCTTTCCCGACTTTGTTCACTGATAAAGTGTTGGACAATATAGGTGGCCAGGAAGCATATTCCTTCACTGATGGGTTTTCGAGGTACCACCAAATCAAAATCGCGCCAGAAGATAGGAGAAAGACAACCTTTGCAACTGAGTGGGGTTGTTTTTAGTACACTATGATGCCGTTTGGATTGAAGAATATGCCTGTGATATTCTCACGCGTAGTCACTACTGAGTTCAAAGAGTTTATTCATAAGTTCCTGGAAGTATCCTTTGATGATTGGACTGTGTTTGGGCTGGTGAAACACCATGTAGCAAGGTTGCACTTGATGCTGGATACCTGTTGAAGATACTAGATCATGCTCAATTTGAAGAAGTGCTTGTTTTGTGTTCCCTTTGGGACCCTGCTGGGACATGTGGTTTGCAGGCAAGGATCGATGGTAGACCCCGCAAAGATCGTGGTGATACTGAACTTGGAGGTGCCAAGAAGTGTGAAATAGTTGCACTACCTTAGGAAATATGGGATATTACAGAAAGTTTATCAAAGGCTATGCCAAGATCACCATGCCCATGGAAAAATTATTGAAGAAGGATGTCACATTCTGCTGGAATGAGGACTGTAAGAAGAGCCTAGATGTATTGAAAGTAAAAATGGTCACTGCACCGATCCTAGTCTTCCTGGATTGGAAGGAGTTTCATGTCCATGTTGATGTGTCAAATATAGTGTTGGGAGCAGTACTGACACAGGATGGTGGAGAGGACTTGGACCATCCTATAGTGTTCGTAAGTAGAAGGTTGTCCAAGGTAGAAAAGAACTATTCCACCACTGAGTGCGAAGGGTTAGCTATGGTATATGCGCTTCAGAAGTCTAGACACTACTTTGCTGGGAGGCCATTTTAAGATGTATACAGATCACTTCGCGCTGAAGTACCTGGTCAATAAGCCTGTGTTGGGGGGGATAATCTGCAGATGGCTATTACTATTCCAGGAATATGATTTTGAAGTTATTGTCAAGCCTGGATGACTGAACGCGGGACTAGACCATCTATCGCGCATTGAAACAGGGGAAGGGCCCACTAATTTGGAGGAGGGATTGCCTGACGTGTAACTATTTGCAGTGGGCGTAGCAGATGGTCATTTCGAAGATATGATACACTTATTAATGATAGGAACTGCCTCAGAAGGATACACTATCCAACAGAAGAAGGGATTAGTGGTGCGCGTGGCAAATTTTTCTGTCATTGTTGGGCATTTGTACAAAATGGGGTCTAATGAGATATTGCGACGATATGTACCTGAGTTTGAAAGAAGTAGCATCCTCACGGATGCTCATGGGGGCACCCCAAGAGGACATTATGTAGGGAGAGCGACTGCGTAGAAGGTTCTACGCGCAGGGTTGTGGTGGCCAACCCTCCATTAGGACTCAAAAGCGTATTGCAAGGCATGTGATGTGTGTCAAAGAAATGGCAGGCCATCGCAGAGGGATGAAATGCCTTTGAATCCGCAGATGATGTTGCAACCCTTTGAGAAATAGGCGATAGATTTTGTGGGACCCATTCAGCCCCAAGGAAAGACGGGAGCGAGTTACATTATCACTGTGATAGAGTATTTAACTTGATGGACAAAAGCATAGCCTGTGAAGGATTGTACAGGCCCGACTACTGTAAATTTCCTCTTTGAGCATGTACTGACGCGATTTGGCTATCCAAAGATCTTCATGAGTGATCGCGGTACACACTTTCTAAATGAGACGATCAGCGCTCTAACAGAGGAATTTACTGTATATCACCAGAAGAGCACACCTTATCACCCGCAGGCTAATGGGACGATGGAAGCATTCAATAAAGTGCTGAAGAATGCGCTGACCAAGGTTTGCAATGCTCACCAAAGTGATTGGGAGCTAAGCATACCTACAATACTATGGGCTTATTGGACGACATGCAAGAAGTTAACTGGAGAAACTCCCTTTAGGCTGGTCTATGGCATTGAAGCAGTAATGCCTATGGAATATATTGTGCCTATTCTGCGCATAGCAGTTCTCACAGGTATGACGGATCGCGGAGCCTTGGAGGAAAGGCTTGCACAGCTGGATGAGCTTGAGGAAGAGAGATTTCTAGCTAGATTTCATCGACAGGTTCAAAAACAGCGCAAAAAAGCATTGCATGATCGACACCTTAAGCTGCGCACCTTTAAGGTAAATGACCTGGTTTTTTTTATATGATAGTAAGTTTGATAAATTTCCAGGGAAGTTCAGGATGCACTGGTTAGGGCCCTATGGCATTAAGGAAATTACTGACGGAGGAGCGGTATAGCTGGTCAGATTTAATGGAGATCCCTTCCCAGGAAAGGTGAATGACAGTCGATTGAAGCCATACACCGGCAGTCTGGCCATGTGATTAGATGAAGGTAGCATAGTCTTAGTGCTCCAGGCAGCTGAAAGGAGGCGCGAGACTATAGAATACACTGCTTGGGTTGGGGAGCTGCGCGATTGGAGGATTGTGCAAAGCAAGGAAGTGTCACAGGGTTCGCGACAACGCGAAGGGAGCTGCGCTACCCAGGGAGAAATCGTGAAGGTTGGCCAAAAAGTGACCGTTAAAGTCACTGTTCATGATTTGATGGTTGAAATACGGCCAAATGGAGTGGGCAGCCGGCATCTAAGATGAAATTTATGGCTCAAATCTTTGAAAATATGCAGCCAATTCGGCATTAATGGACCGAATTTGGGGGGAATGGTCAGATTTGAATTCAAAATGCCCTATAAATTACAAGTGGCTGTCTAGCAAAAAACACTTGGCATTTTGAGAGTTGAGTTGTTGAGCTTTCAGGCACTCATGAACCGAGAATTATTTGAAGCTTTGAAAGAGACTCCAACATTTGCAAACTTACCTGAGAACTCGCGAGTACTGTTGGAGAGTGTTATGTCCGCACCCGCAGAAACTATAAATATCGAATAAATAGTAGAGGAGCTGGTGTCGGAAGATGAGATGGAGGCAGAAGTAGCTGTCCAGAGGTCGCCGAAGTTCTAGCCGAAGTTCCTAAATCACCAAGGACACCGAGACCAAAGCTGACACCCACCAAGGAGACCGCAAAGGATAAAAATGGTAAACAACCTACCATACTGGTGCGTGCATCACCAAGGAGAAACCCTCCCAAACCCATTGAACAGGAGAAAGGCAAGGCCATAAATTTGGAGCCAGAGGAGGAAGACATTGAATACATCCCGATGGACGATGAGGATGTGGGAGTCGAAGTAGAGGAGGTTGAAACCCAGGGTGCGGACCCTATTACACGGTTGCCGGAGTACGTCCCTCCCCGCAAGCCCAAGACGAAGGTGCCAAAGGACATTGATGAGAGTAAGACTCCCCTGCAAACCCCTCTGATACCAGACGGAATTGTTTTTGATGGACTGCGCTTGGCATGAGTGCCACTGCTGAAACTTGAAGACTGGGACTTGGATGATCACGAGAAGTTCCCGCACCTGGCGACCGAGTAGCTAATGCACCGCATCATTGATATCAATACGGGAATGACCAAATTAGAGCCGTGAAGGTGGCTCAAGGGAGTAGAAAAGGTAGGGTTTCTCAACCTGCTTTGGGTGCCGCACTACAACTGCACCTTGGTGATAGTTTTGGTCATCAAGCAACTACTGTGCTTGGTACATGATGGGTGTCTGTGACTGGAGGAGCCAATACCCATCACAGATAGATTGATTCACCGCATAACGCGATTGCTGTATACAGGCGAGAATCCAGCCATGATATTTGGCAGAAAAGGTGGCAAACAGGCTCTCGCGAAGTCTATGAAGGAAAACTTTAAGTTAATGAAGAAGCCGCGTGGATACGTTATATCCAGCATCTGCGACCTTGCCGTCAAGGTAGCCACGCAGATACTAGTAGGGAAAGTGATGAGGAAGTGTCGCGCCGATGAGGTGCTGACGCCTGTCGTCGCACTAGAAGCACAGTGCACTGAAGGAGTCCAGTTCAACTGGTCGGAGTACCTTCGCGGAGAGTTCCTAGCAAACTGCCGCGAAGCACAGGAGCTCAGCAAGACATTCCAGTACACGTGGCTCTTGCTGTCAATTGTGCTGGTAGCGTGGGAGCTGCCAGAGGACAATCAGTTCCCTTCGGTCGTGCCAAATCTCCTAGAAGAAGCAAAGTATGCTTCGCTGTTGGCAACCAAGGATGCGCAGCGAGTCAGGGACAATAAGATCTTTTGGATCTTGATGGAGATGAACATCTGGATGGCTATCAATCACAAACCGTGATTTTTGCCTATGGTGTACGCCAACCTGCAGGGCTATGCCAAATTTAAAGCAGACTTCCATCGAGTATCCATCAGGGCGCGGAAGGACACTGCGTAGAAATGGTACGACTTACCTTATCTGGAAAAAGATGATGCCATTGATGCAGTGCTTGATCAATGGTCGGTAGAGTGGCGCACTACCACAGACTTGGCGGTGGGCGGGAGAAAGTCCATTGCGCAGAAGAAAAAGGAGGAGGCCAAGCTTAAGATGACACAACTATTCAAAAATAGGAAAAAGGAGGCCGCTGATAAGGCTCAGGTGGAGCACGAGGCCACGCAATAGATAGGGAAGCAGACAGGTGGGATAGAGTGGGGCTTTGACAAAGGTGCGAGATCACTTTCACCTAAGACAGAAGAGGAATTAGAACAACATGGTGTGGACCCTCAAGAGATGTCCACCCTCAAGCACCCAAGACAGCTGGAGAAGGGAGGGCCCAAAAAGAAATAAAAAGCGACCAGGACATCACTGGACCCTATCACGCTAATAGAGGGCGACTTGCATGATATTGTTGACATAGTGTGGGATGTCACCGCAGAGGCCCTGCAACAATTTGAACATTAGCAATAGATCATCTTGGGGGCTATCCAGACAAGGTTGCAGGAGTTGCAGAACCGCACATAGCAGGCTGGCACGATATCTACCAGCCTGGCCCTTAGAACTTTAGAGGTTGCCGATATGCTATGCGCAAAGGCCTCCAGTGCGATAGTGCTATCTGATGGAGCACTGACCACAGAGAATGAGGTTGATAGGCCCATTGTCAGCGCCCTAAAGGGAGTAGTGTTGAACCTGGCAGCTCTCCTGCGTGAAGCGCTCAACCTCTTTGATCTAGGTGGATATTGGTGGCCACCCTCCAATTCCCCTTGGAACCCCACCATTGCTTCTTTCAGTTTTTTGGTTTCCTTAATTGTAGCACAATTTACTATTTTTAGCAGTTTTCGGGTCCTAAACTTTCGAAGCCGTTTTGAGGCCCTAAACGACATTTTTTTGGAAATATACTGCTAGCGATTTTCTCTCTAAAATCATATTTTTCATTGTAGTCGTCGGAGAGATATTTCCAATGGGTTATCATGCACGTCAAATGGAGATAATTTGACCAAGTCGCGACCCCGGGAAGTTGGCTGTCCAACTCACCCCAACGAGGCCCATAAACTATTGGTGTTACATTTCCTCGGATTACGGTTTTGGTTGTTTAGGGTTTGCTCTTATTGTTCAATAATAAAAAGGCCCTTGAGCCTCATTGTAAGGTAGTTTAGAGGCATGTAGCCACCACATCTCTTCTCAGAGATAAGCCACCATCGCCTGAGCTAGTTTATTTCCATTTCTATTTGTAAGCATATTTCAGTATTCTCCATTAATGAAATGAAGTATTATTTTTGTTTTATCTCTGTATTTGTGTTTATTTCTATACTTTATTGCATTCTTTTTTAAATCTAGATCAGTGGTATCAGAACGGTCTACTCTTTCTCTATTTTTCCTTGCATGTCCCCAACAAGGTCAGGATATAAGGAGTTAGGGCTTGAACTGGTTGAACCTTTGCAAGACCAACCTCATAAATCCCGACGGCCTCCCATGGTAGATGAAAAGAAAGATGAGGGGGCAGGAGATCCTATCAAAATCTTGCTCAAAGAGGCCCTTGAGTGACAAACGAATGCTATGATGGACAACGTTTCCCAAATCATTCAGCGTCTTCCCAGAGGCGACACATCTACTTCTAGTAGCTACTCTGGAAGTGCTACACAATTTAAGGTACAAGTTAACTTTGACATTCCCATATTTGAGGGTGAGATAGATGCAGACGCTGTAGATAAATGGTTAAATTTGCTAGAAGGGTATTTTTTTGTTCATGATTTTTTTGGCTGGGAGGAGATTACTTTCGCTCTTCTCAAAGCCGCCCCCCACGTCAAGGATTGGTGGGAAACCTACTGCGAGCAGAAGGATGAAAATATGACCTCACTGTTTTCAGCTGCACCCACTTGGAATTCATTCCAGGCTACCATCAAGGAGCAGTACTACCTTGTCAGAAGCTATGAGGATCAATACATAAAGTGGACCACGCTGTGGTAGGGAAGGGACCAAGACGTTCCAGAGTTTACCAATAATTTTCATACCCTTCTGTTGATGCCCCGAAAATCGTTGTATCAACATTGGGGGATAACCACTTGGTCCGGACCTTAATACAGTTCCTTTTCCGTTTGGAATGGTGGCTCCGACTGGATATAATGGGACTAGTTTCCCAATAATGAATGAAAGGGGATGGATGAGTGATTCAGCGAAAATATAAATAACTATTCTATCCCGGGAGGCTTCTATTCTTTGAAGTGCAACGTTTGATAATCTCTGTTCATTGATAGGCATATAGATGACTCTAAGAAATAAACATAGATATTCCTTTACTTAACGATTACTTTGTTCAAATAGTTGAACAAAGTGATTAACACATTGTTACACCTACCTTTTTATATTACCGATACAAGTATGATTAAAAGGAAAGCATGCTGTAAACATCCAGTAGTGGAAAGTATAAAGAATGCTGTTAAAACACATGCATATATATGATAATAGCAAGAGCGATCAAACAACAATTCACATAAAAGGAATGAACTCAGACATAGATAATAGTACCATATGAACTGCAAATCACTCCCAATATCAATCGCTATTTGGATTCCTTCTTTCGACACAGAAACACTTTTAAACAAAGGCAGTAGTGCACATTCACATAAAAGCTTTGTTATCAAAATTGGAATAATTGGCCCAGTCTTTATAAAAGAATATGCCTGAAGTACAATAGTGCAACTTCAGGTTTAAGTCATATACAAAAACTTACGACCCTTTCTAAATACATGAAAGGGTCTATAAATACTTGATTAAAACTAACTAACTATGAAACTAAAATCCTATTTAATTGCTACAACTTGATTCTGAATATCTTCCTCACGGCAATCTGGCAGTCGGTAGCATGATTCATCACGTAGGCTGTTTGCCTTTAGACCTGAGCTGGCATATTGCAAGCATTGGTTCCACTTCTGGTGGTCGGTTGAGACGAGAATTGAGTTGGGTAGCATAGGTGGCATCTTGTATATCGGGAATGATACACCTGATTGCATCTGTGAGGCACTTGAGGGTGGCTCTCTGGCTGTATGGTTTGACTAAGAACAACCAATAGGTGTCCCATGTCAAACTGTTAATTCCTGCGATTAATCTCCCATTTTTCTCTAGCTCTTGATAACATGACTGCTCCAATGTTTTAGACGATAGAAATTTACCTGGGGTACATTGAGAAATCATGTTAGATAAGTAGAGAGTATCATTAATCAATTCAACCAAATTACTTGTGGTTAATTTTCATCTTGAAACTGCTCTCTCTGCTTTCATTAACTGGGACTGCCACTCCATAAATAATATCTCTTTATGCGATTCTAGGATTTTTGGCAAATTAGCTGCCTGTCCCTCATCAATGTCTTGCCACTCAAGAAAATTAGTCAAAGTCTCATCGGCCTGCTCCAAGTCTGTTCTAGCATCAGCCGATTTATCACTTATTGATGCTGTTAAGTCACATAAAGGTTCTGCTTGGGCGATTTGTTGACATAACAGCCTTATCTGTGTTACCAATGCCTTGTTTATCTATAATGCCTATGCTCTGAATTCAGCTGGCTGTGGAAGATTCTTTGTTTTCTCTATTTGGGCTGATAGTTGAGCAATTTGCTCATCTTTCGACTTCAACATTTTTTCATTCATTGCTTTTAGTTTTGCCAATGCTTCCGACAGCTCTTTCTACTTTTGAACTGCACTGGAATCAATTCTCTGTTTCTCTTCCTGCAATTGTTTATTCAATTGATTATTTATTTGTTGCTGTGTAAAAAATTTCCGTTCTGCTTGTTCTGCCTTCTGCTGTGCCTCTGATAGTTGTTCTTGTAGCAAAATGATTTCCTGGTCTTTTCCTTTTAAAAGATTACTCACCTCTGATACCTTGTCTATGGTGGCTGCCGAATAGGCTCCATCATATTGGGACAGTTTTGTTAGGTCATCAGAGGGATCAAATTCCTCCTTCCAAACCACGTTGCCCGTCACTGTTTGTTCAGGGAATAGGGAAGGTTGATCAATCCTTCTCCTTTTCCGCTGTTGTTTTACTACAGCCTTGTGCTTTGGACTGTAAAAGACATCTAAGGGAGGAATTTCTTCTACTTGCAAAACAATCTGATCGGAGGGATCCTTAGGAATTATTTCTATTCCTGTAGAACTAGGTAGGCCGCTGGTTCCACTTGGAACCTGTTTAGATGTTGTCTCCTGTGTGTCAGCCACTTTTGATGTTTCGGCTTCCTTCGAGCTCTCAAGATTGCTTATGATTGAGTCGAATTGCTGCCATTCCTGGAGCAATTTCGGGTCAATCTGGGCATCTACATTCACCTCTGTGCTGCTCTGTTCCTGCTCTTTTCTCTGGGTTTCCTCTTGCTCTTTTGCATGGGTTTCCTCTTGCTCTTTTGCATGCACTTCCTCCTGCTCTTTTGATGTAGCAGGAGGTTCCTTAGTGAGTCGCTGCTTAGGCTCGCTTGATTCTGTCACTGGGGTTGTTGCTAACAGATCTAGAGGGAGAGTTTGCAACCTCTGTTCTCTAAGTCTGTTAAATTCAACTAACCTGTTATCCTGATATTCCATTCTGGCCAGCGATTTAACTTGGGATATTGACTCGGCTGAGGAGAACAGGTCATCGAACTTATCTTCTTTATGATCAAATTTAGTTAATTTTGCCTGTTCAAGTGCATTGTAGGCGACTTTGTTTGGATCGAATCGCCTATTAGGAAGAGTTGCTAGACTTAGTGACTTGATTTTATCAGATTCTTTCTCTGCATGTTTAAAGTCATGCAGAGCGTAGACACCGCATCTTAGAGGAAAAGGAGGCCAAACCTGCTTCTTTTTGCTCTTTAGAGTTTGTGTAACTCCTTCGGATGTAATCTGATAGGCTACCTCCCGGGCTAATAGTTTATCGGGTATGTACAAAGGGAGGACATGAGGGTTGGCTTGGCTGCCGAAAACTCTTACATAGGTGAATTTTTCTTCTCCGAACCATCTTCCTACAGATGTCAAGTCAATCCCCGCTTGGTAGGAAATCTTAGGAGCAGGTTTATCAAAAATGGAATAGTGAATGGGTAACATAAAACCGTTGCAGATTTGATATAGATGGTGCTTATAGTGAGCTTTCCATAACTTCTGATGGTATAAATGAATGGGCATGGGGTCTTGTGGAGTCCATCTCCATCCAAGCACAGGAAATTCAGAATTAAAACACAGGGTGTCCAAGATATAGGCACTATAGTAGAATGGGGGAATAAACCTTTCAGTAATGCGGGATTTGCTTCTAAACTCAAGGACTGCGGTTGCTAGCTTATCAGACAGTATAGTTGCCCAATCCATTATTTCACTATTACATGCTGCCTCCATCAAAGGAACCATTTCTATAGTGAAGTTTGCAGAATCATGCAACCCCCACAACCTACACATCATTACTCCGGCATAACAATAAGGGGAACACAAAGAATCGACAGAGTACTTACCCAAAGACTCGTGCTTGTGTTTCGCTGGGTTTTGCCTCCAATCCCTTATAGGTTCTGATTCAATATCATTTTCATTTCTGAACTTTTCCAAAAATGCTTTGTTGTACTTCTTCTCCGGTGCAGGAAAATGATACATTTGCCTCAAATCATCAGGTTGAAACGAGCCGAAGACTCTCCCATCCATGGTGCTGAATGTTCTGTTGGTGATTGGGATTTCTTCAATTGCCCATCTCACCACATCTGTATATGGGAGAATTTGTTCTCGGGCTGCTATCCGATGAAGGTAAGAGTTAGCTAGATCCTTAAGGGTAGTATCAGACTTTCGGGTCGTGTCTGCTGTGGCTTGCATTGTTGTTACCTCAGGCACCTCGGCCTCAATCAAATTGTAGATATTCACCCAAGTAGTTTTACCGAGTCCTAAACATGTGGTGTCCGATATCAGTCCCTTTTTTCTTTGTCCAGGATCGGCAATGTGTTGTCCTGTAACTACTGAAGCGGAAGTTGTTCCAATTTTCTTCGATTTCTTCCCCATTCTACTTGAATTTACTGCTTAGGAAGAGCTCTACACTGGAGAGAAAATGAACGTAATGCGGAGAATTGGTGGTGCAAACCAAATATGAACGAGATATATTAATCAATGCATAATGGAGGATTAACTTAAGGTGGCCGTGGATACAATCTGTGAAGAGATTTTAGACTGACTATCTCATTAAATGGCTGTTTAAACCTATCAATCCTTTAAATTCTCATCATATCGTTTATTGGCCGAATGATTCATTCAAGCGTGGCTTTGATGTTTTGGCGGTTGAGCGTAAGTGAATCACTATCGGGAAGATAAGGCCTTTAATACTAATTAACCGTAATATCCCGACTTTATCAATCCTTTTTGAAATCCGCGCTTTTAGCTTTATCGCAATCGGCCATCGGGGGAAAGCTTAAGTTGTTATATTGGTTCCTTTCGAAATCCCCGATTGCCGATAGCGATATCGCCAATTCGCATCGGGAGTTTTAATTGAGGGCTTTGAAAAGCATGCATGGTACATCTTCGATCGCCGATAGCGATATCGCATCACATCGGAGCGAAAAGGGGCTTTTGTTATGATAGCTTGTCATTGCCGATATCCAATAGCCTTTTGTGCATTGTCACGTCGGAGAAAATCAATGGGTCTTTTAAGTCATGCCTCCCTTGTCATTGCGATATGCGATCTTGCGATCGCTTTATCACAATGATAAAAGATTACTCATTTATATGTTATAAGACCGATTAATTGGTTTATCAAAAAGGTTTTATAATGTTTTTATTTTGTTTCAGACCTTTTTGAATAATAATAATTTGATACCAATTTAAATAAAAAGGGACCCATTTCATATTATAGTTTTGAGAATAAAATTTGTATGAAATGGGGGGTTGTTGTAGAGCACAACAATTGGTGATTCGCTGGAAGAAATAGTTATCTTTGAAAAGTACTGAAATACTTAAACTTTCTCTAAATAGGAATCTCATCAAAGAGGAAAATTCTAATATAACTAGGTATATATGCATTCCAAAAATAAAACTATCTTTGCTAATTTCCTCTCTTGTTTAAAATTAGATACATTCTAAGTTTTAAATTGGCCTCTATTGGTTGATAATGATAAAACAAAAAACCTTTCCAAATCAGCGTTTAGAATTGACTCGTCTGTCATAGATAGAGCCTCTGCTGCCAGCAAACGTTCATAGTTTCGACAGGGATACCTTTTAACCATATTACTGTCCATTATCCCATCCACTTCAGAGTATGATTAACAGAATGAATTCAAAACATGCTTTCATATTTTGTATTTCTTTTACTTTTCTGTTATTTTGTAAGATAAAAAGTCATTGTCCTGGTTTGGTGGCCAGCTGAGTGACAATGCCATTCACTGGTAGTAATCTAACCGAACAAGCTGGCTCGTGATGAGACCCCTTGTCTTATAATAAGCCATTACCCTGTTTTGGTATGCAGTGTTGGTAATGTCGGTTAAACTATTTCCCGATGATCATGGTAAGCAGGCTTGTAATAAGACCTCTTATCTTTTATATCAAATATTTTAGAATTACACTCTGAGTAATTACAAACTTCGATGAATGGGATGGACAATTTTCTCCTTAAGAGAGAACGGATGACAAGGTAAGAGTTGAAGATGCTGAAATTGGATTAGTTTCTGTTTTGATATTGATAACCTTTTTTGTGACCAATTTGAAAACATAAAATGATTTACAATACTTCTAAATCTTGAGAAGTGCACACAAAAATTGAAATGCGGTTTCAGAATGCAATTATACCTAATTTCCTAGAAATTGTCCTTTTTGTCTAAGGCTTCTATTATTTTAAAAGCAAATATCAACACTACTTCTTTGAGCAACTTTTTCATACAGCAAAGGTCAATGGAAGATACCTTACAACTTTATTTCCTAATGGTCCTACAAACTACAAATCAAACTAAAAAGGAGAAGGAGTTACCTTCTCAATTAAAGAATTTCTTTAAGATAATACCATTAAGAGGGAGAGAATCTCTCAAACCTGATAAATCATATAACATGAAGGTTGAATGGCCTATCTTCTCGCAGATCTGAAATGGACCAAGCCACATTTTCTGGAACTTGGTGTGTTTTCCTTTATCCTCATGGGCTTTGTCCCATTTCAGAACTAAATCACCGACTTGAAACTGTTTTGAACCGGATGAAGTTGATCAAAGGATGACTTGATAATTTGCTGATGTTTTGCATTAATAACCTTAGCTTTTTCTCTTTCCTCTTCTAATTTTAGGATTTGATCATGTCTAAGTTGAATAGAAGAAGAAGGGCTTTCCTCAATAAATTGAACTAGGGCTAGAGAAGGAAGGACAAGATTTTTTGGTAGAACTGCTTCTTTTCCATACACAAGATTGAATGGAGAAGAACCTATGGAAGCTTTCTGTGTTATCCTATCAGCCCATAGTGCAAATATTAAAGATCTATGCCAGTTTTTATGATTCTGTTCGATAGTTTGCTTAATAATCTTGATTAGATTTTTATTGGTAGATTCTGCTAAACCGTTACCTTGGGGATAGTAATTAGCAGAATATTTCAATTTAAATCCTCTTTTAATAGCGAAATCAAACATAGAATTTCCTGAGAAATAAGATGCATTATAAAAAACAAGAGCATTTGGGACACCAAACCTGGTAATGATGAATTGGTCTATGAATTCTATAATTGACTCAGAATTTGTTGTCTTTAATGGAATTGCTTCAACCCACTTAGAAAAATAATCCATGGCAGTAAGGATATACTTATGCTGTTTGGAAGAATGTGGAGTGATTTCTTTGATGATGTCCAATCCCCATTGCTCAAATGGTTGTTCAATGTTGACTGGTTGCAAAGGGAAAGCTGGCTTTCTTTGTCTTCCACTAGAAGTTTGAAAACTTCGGCATTTCCTTACATATTCATGAGCATCTCTAAACAGGGTGGGCCAATAATATCCAACATGAATGATTTTGTGGGCTGTTGTGTCAGCTCCAAAATGTCCTCCTGCTGGTCCATCATGTAATTCCTGCAAAACCTTTTATGCTTCAGGTTTTTCTAGGCATCTTAATAAGATTGAATCATAATTTTGCCTAAAAAATACATCATCAACAATTGTGAAATTTCTTGCTTTCAATCTAATGGCCCTCTTTCTTTTATAAGACAGGTTAGGGGGTGCATATCCATTTTTCAAATAAAAGATCAAGTCTGCATATTGTGATTCAGAATCAATAATACTTATTTGATTGATTTCTTCGAAATGTTCTGTATCACCTGGTTGTTGAATGTTGGATGCTCCTGCCAATAACCTGCAAAAACCTTGGCCTCTAACAATATTTGCTGGCTTGATTTCCAAGTCATATTCTTGAAGTGCTGTAACCCAGTTTGCCCTTTTTTCACCTAATTCCCTTTGGATTAATAGTTGCCTTACTGCAGAGAAAGGAACTATGACTTTTGTATGGGCTTTTAAAAGGAAGGGTCTGTAATGTTTCACAGCTTTATATACAACAAAGGCTTGTTTTTCTACTTCGGAGTAATTCAGTTCGGCACCCTGCAAGTTTGAACTATAGAATGAAATGGGTGCTTCCAAGTTGTGATCATTAATCTGAGTGAGTACTGCTGCATAAGACAAATCGGATGCGATAGTATACAATGTGAAATTATTAGAAAAATTAGGAGTATTTAAAGCGGGGGCATTAATTATTGATTGTTTGATTAAATCAAACACTTCCTTTTATGCTGATCCCCATCTAAAAACTGAATTTTTCTTAATCATAGTTTGTAGTGGCAAAATGATGTGAGAAAAGTCTGAAACAAATCTTTTAACAAAATTGATTTGGCCTATAAATTACTGCATGGATTTTTTATTATGAGGAAAAGGGATTTAAGGGATCTCTTTGATCCTACTCGGATCAATATAAATTCCATCTTTGGAGACAATAAAGCCCAAAAGCTTTCCTTGGTCAAGAGAAAAGAAGGATTTTTTAGGATTGAGTGAAATACCGTACCTTCTGCAGCGTTGAAAGATTTGGTTCAAATCATGCAAATGATTGGTTCTCTTTTTAGAAAATATAGTAATATCGTCTAAGTAGACAACTACTGTTTTATTGATCAATCCTTTGAAAGCTATATCCATCGCTCTTTGGAACGTGGCTCCTGCATTAATCAGTCTAAAAGGCATCTTCTGATAAGCATAAGTTCCCCACTTTGTCCTGAATGTAGTTTTAAGTCTGTCATCAGGATGGACCAAAACTTGGTTGTATCCTGAAAAACCATCTAAAAAGGACATCAATTCAGAGCCTGCTACTGAATGGAGTATCTGCTCCATAGTAGGTAATGGGAAATTGTCTTTTAGGCTTGCCTTATTCAGATTTCTAAAATCTATACAAATCCTGATGTCCCCATTTTCTTCCTAACAGGCACCATATTGGAGACCCAGTTCGAGTGTCGAACGGGAAAAATAATCTTGGCCTTTAAGAGTTTATTAAGTTCAGTTTTAATTTGACTCTCTAGGTTCGGATGTATTTCCTTGAGATTTTGTTGAACTGGTTTTTGTTCTGCAAGCATTGGAATAGTATGCTGGATGATAGATGTATCATACATCTTTAAATCATCATACTTCCAAGCGAAGACATGTTTATTCTTTCTTAATAGTCTAATGAATGCCTTTTTTTCTTCCAATGAAAGTCCTAATCCTAGATTAATGTTTTGAGGATTTTGTTCAGTGCCAAGATTAATCAACTCAAACCTCAAGGTGGAACTGTGGAGCTTTGTATTGATCACATGTTTAAATCTGTCTTTAATGTCATAAAGATCCTCCAGCTTCACCACAGGCTTCGGTATTGAGTTTTCTTCATGCTTTTCTCTCATCTAAAGATCATGATCTCTCTCCTCTATAATTTGATCATCATAGGATTTTTCAGAAGTCAGGAATTGTAAAATGTCTTCATCATGATTGAAAACTCTCCAATTAGTGACATTGTCATGAATTGACGGCCTAAAAAGAAATTCTACTGAAAATCTATCTGGGCTATAATCTTTGGAAGGTAGGAGTTTGGAAGCAACATTGGCTAGCAAGTCGGTTGCCGAATTTTGAGACCTGGGAATGGAAGAGATATTGAATGCTGAAAAGTGCGAGGTGAGTTCTTGCACCAGCGATTGATAATGCTTGAGGTGATTTGAAAGAAAATGAATCGTATTTCTCACTTGTTTGACAATAATTTCAGAATCGCACGAACACTTTCAAATATTGCACTTTAAGGCCAATTGCTTTGTACAGTCTTTGGACTAAGGCTTCATACTCGGCTGTGTTGTTTGTGCATTCAAATTCTAACCTACAGGACAACATTGTTTTTTCTCCTTGCAAGCTAACCAAGATACATCCTGCTCCCGAGCCTTCATTAGATTTAGAGCCATCAAAATATAAAGACCAAAATAAAGAATTCTCTACAATTGTATTTACAGTTTTCTCAGTATCACTAAAACAACTTGACCTATCTGTTTGTGAATAATTTTCGATCTGAGATGAAAAATTGTTTACTGAGAAAGGAGATGGTTGGGCTGTGAAGTTGCCAAAGAATGATTCCGACGAATAATTTCCTAAGATATTCTTATTAAATTCTATGGGTTGATTTTCCTGTTCGAACTCTGTGACAGTGTGGGTCATGTGCTTTTCCTGATTGATTTTTATTTGATTTGGCTTTCCATTGTAGGGTAGCCACATATGGGACCAATCGGTAGAAATATACCCATGGAGCTTCTCAGACCAATCCCTACTTAAGATTAAACCATAAAATTCAGGTATATCGACGATTAGGATATCAATTCTTTGAACTACTCGCGAATCGGCCGATAACCTGATCGTTATAGAGTTGATTTATCCTACAACCTGTACCTTAGTTCTATATAGATGTACAATGTGAATTGCAGATTTCTAGGGTTCAATGTTCAATTTGGAACAAACCGAAGCTGGCATTATATTTGAGGATGCCCCTGAATCAATCAAACAATTGTGCATATTACGATTATAAATCTCATAGGTTAATAGGAAAGGAGGAGTATGGGAATTGGATCTGTCTCCAATCAGAATCATATCAGTAGCTTCAATCCTGCTAGAAGGTGGTTGTCCTGAATCATTTGCAGCTTTAGCACTGGGAAGAGGTGAGGAAGGAACAACATTCAATTCTTTGAGAAGCAATTTCTGCTGATGTTTTAGTTTACTAAGTTCAAACATAGTAATGTTTGCCTTAGTTTTCTTCATATCATCAACGATATTGTAATCCATTGAATCAGATACTAATGTTTTAGATGTTGAGGGCATATTTGAGGTTGAAGGTTGGTATTGGGAAACTGTTGCAGCTGGCTTCCTTGTGGATACCTTTTCCTTTGTTGTTGTGGCACCTGCACTTCTTTTCTTTGAAGTTGTCTGGATGGGTTCAGGGGCACCTTTACTCCTGGTAGTGACAGGAAAAGCTTCTTCTTCATTTTCTGTATCGGAGTTAGGTAGTATGAAATCCCACATTCCATGGCATTCAACAACTTCCTCTTCATCATCAGTTGGTGAAATTTTTTCCTCTTCTTCTTCTTCAGGGTTTGAATCTGCATTAGATATAACATTCGGTGGTTTTGATTCAGTTTTCTTGAAAGTTCTAAAGGGCCTTTTAGTTGAGGTTTCTGCTACTTGCTTTTTGATTTCAACCATTTCATTTGACAAAGTCTTAAGGACCTTTTGCAGAGCTTCCATATCGTAGGGATCTTTTGGAGTTTTCTTCTTTGAATCATCTTTAAAAGAAACTTTTTTGGCTTTTCTATCTTCCAGAGTAGCTTTCTTCTCTAGAGCATTAATACGTTTCTCTACAGCAAGTGCTTCTTTCATGTTTTCAACTAAAGTTGGTTTTGCAGCCCTGTCTACAAAATAGCTATATTGGCAGGTAGGGCAGTTATATACCATTCGCTTCTGATTTGTTCACTTGGTTTGGAGGCCATTGGGATTTTATTCAAGAGTTCATTAAATCGCGCATTGAATTCTTTAATTGGTTCCCTATGCTCTATCCTAAGATTGGAGAGATAATTTATTAATGTGGCTAAAGATCTATCATCTCCATACTTAGTGAGAAGCTGTTCTTGGCAAGTGGTCCAACTGGTAATGGAACCAGATGGTAAGGAAAAATACCAGGATCAGGGAAGAGCCTAACTACAACATCTTCCTCAGTTACTCCTTTGAGATTAACTGATAACACAAAGTTATTAATATGTTCCTCAGCTTGTGTTCCATCATCTGGGTTAAACTTGGGTAGCCATTTTTCAGGAGCATCAGGTAATGCATGTAATGGTGCAGGCATATTGACCGTACCAGGCCTAGTCCATGGATCTGCCATTGTAACACCAGTAGTGGATGATACTACTGTTGAAATTCCAGATGTTTGGGAAGGAGTTGATATCGAGGATTGCGCAGGTTGAGATGTTGAAGTTCCTAATCCCTGATGCACAACAATGTGTAATGAAGGGGTGGATGGTTGACTTCGCACAGGGGAAGATGAGATGGAGGATGTGGATGAAAGTGTTTCATTGTCAGATCCTTCAGTGTTCTTCTTGGCCCTTTTCCTTTTAGGTAAAGGGAACTCAGTGGGTTCAATACCGAGCTTTCCGCTCTGAAGTCTAGTGAGGGGATGAGGTAAATTGAACTGCGAAGTCTCACTGCTTTGAGATACTTCAGATTTCTGTGGTGTTATCGAGAAGCCTTGAAGTTTTTGGATGAGTAACTGAACTTCAGGGGACTCAGGATTTAATCGTTTTGGAGTATTGTGGGTGAGGGCAGTGGTAGTTGATTCCTCTTCTTCTTGCTTGGATACTGGAGAACCATCATGCAATTGGGAAGTACGAGGTGATGTGGAGGGAGAGTTACTTTGAGAATGGTCTATAGATTTGGATTTTCTCGCCATTCATAGTTTATGCCCTCCTTCTAGCGCCAAAAATGTTGATGCCTCGAAAATCGTTGTATCAACATTGGGGGATAACCACCCGGTCCGGACCTTAATACAGCTCCTTTTCCGTTTGGAATGGTGGCTCCGACTGGATATAATGGGACCAGTTTCCCAATAATGAATAAAAGGGGATGGATGAGTGATTGATTTCTAATAAATGATAATGAATGGATGACCTAATCTATCAGCGAAAATATAAATAACTATTCTATCCCGGGAGGCTTCTATTCTTTGAAGTGCAACGTTTGATAATCTCTGTTCATTGATAGGCATATAGATGACTCTAAGCAATAAACATAGATATTCCTTTACTTAATGATTACTTTGTTCAAATAGTTGAACAAAGTGATTAACACATTGTTACACCTATCTTTTTATATTACCAATACATGTATGATTAAAAGGAAAGCATGTTGTAAACATCCAGTAGTGGAAAGTATAAAGAATGCTGTTAAAACACATGCATATATTTGATAATAGCAAGAGCGATCAAACAACAATTCACATAAAAGGAATGAACTCAGACATAGATAATAGTACCATATGAGCTGCAAATCACTCCCAATATCAATCGCTATTTGGATTCTTTCTTTCGACACAGAAACACTTTTAAACAAAGGCAGTAGTGCACATTCACATAAAAGCTTCATTATCAAAATTGGAATAATTGGCCCAGTCTTTATAAAAGAATATGCCTGAAGTACAGTAGTGCAACTTCAGGTTTAAGTCATATACAAAAACTTACGACCCTTTCTAAATACATGAAAGGGTCTATAAATACTTGATTAAAACTAACTAACTATGAAACTAAAATCCTATTTAATTGGTACAACTTGATTCTAAATATCTTCCTCACGACAATATGGCAGTCGGTAGCATGATTCATCACTTAGGCTATTTACCTTTAGACCTGAGCTGGCATATTGCAAGCATTGGTTCCACTTCTGGTGGTCAGTTGAGACGAGAATTGAGTTGGGCAGCATAGGTGGCATCTTGTATATCGGGAATGATACACCCGATTGCATCTGTGAGGCACTTGAGGGCGGCTCTCTGGCTGTATGGTTTGACTAAGAACAACCAATAGGTGTCCCATGTCAAACTGTTAATTCCTGCGATTAATCTCCCATTTTTCTCCAGCTCTTGATAACATGACTGCTCCAATGTTTTAGCCAATAGCAATTTACCTGGGGTACATTGAGAAATTATGTTAGATAAGTAGAGAGTATCATTAATCAATTCAACCAAATTACTTGTTGTTAATTTGCATCTTGAAACTGCTCTCTCTGCTTTCATTAACTGGGACTGCCACTCCATAAATAATATCTCTTTACGCGATTCTAGGATTTTTGGCAAATTAGCTTCCTGTCCCTCATCAGTGTCTTGCCACTCAAGAAAATTAGTCAAAGTCTCATCGGCCTGCGCCAAGTCTGTTCTAGCATCAGCCGATTGATCACTTATTGATGCTGTTAAGTCACATAAAGGTTCTGCTTGGGCGATTTGTTGACATAACAACCTTATCTGTGTTACCAATGCCTTGTTTATTTGTAATGCCTCTGCTCTGAATTCAGCTGGCTGTGGAAGATTCTTGGTTTTCTCTATTTGGGCTGATAGTTGAGCAATTTGCTCATCTTTCGACTTCAGCATTTGTTCATTCATTGCTTTTAGTTTTGCCAATGCTTTCAACAGCTCTTTCTGCTTTTGAATTGCACTGGAATCAATTCTTTGTTTCTCTTCCTGCAATTGTTTATTCAATTGATTATTTATTTGTTGCTGTGTAAAAAATTGCCTTTTTGCTTGTTCTGCCTTCTGCTGTGCCTCCGATAGTTGTGCTTGTAGCAAAATGATTTCCTGGTCTTTTCCTTTTAATAGATTACTCACCTCTGATGCCTTGTCTATGGTGGCTTCCGAATAGGCTCCAGCATATTGGGACAGTTTTGTTAGGTCATCAGAGGGATCAAATTCCTCCTTCCAAACCACATTTCCCGTCACTGTTTGTTCAGGGAATAGGGAAGGTTGATCAGTCCTTCTCCTTTTCCGCTATCGTTTTAATACAACCTTGTGCTTTGGGCTGTAAAAGACATCTAAGGGAGGAATTTCTTCTACTTGCAAAACAATCTGATCGGAGGGATCCTTAGGAATTATTTCTATTCCTGTAGAACTGGGTAGGCCGCTGGTTCCACTTGGAACCTGTTTAGATGTTGTCTCCTGTGTGTCAGCCACTTTTGATGTTTCGGCTTCCTTCGAGCTCTCAAGATTGCTTATGATTGAGTCGAATTGCTACCATTCCTGGAGCAATTTCGGGTCAATCTGGGCATCTACATTCACCTCTGTGCTGCTCTGTTCCTGCTCTTTTCTCTGGGTTTCCTCTTGCTCTTTTGCATGGGTCTCCTCTTGCTCTTTTGCATGCACTTCCACCTGCTCTTTTGATGTAGCAGGAGGTTCCTTAGTGAGTTGCTGCTTAGGCTCGCTTGATTCTGTCACTGGGGTCGTTGCTAACAGATCTAGAGGCAGAGTTTGCAACCTCTGTTTTCTAAGTCTGTTAAATTCAACTAACCCGTTATCCTGATATTCCATTCTGGCCAGCGATTTAACTTGGGATATTGACTCGGCTGAGGAGAACAGGTCATCAAACATATCTTCTTTATGATCAAATTTAGTTAATTTTTCCTGTTCAAGTGCATTGTAGGCGACTTTGTTTGGATCGAATCGCCTATTAGGAAGAGTTGCTAGACTTAGTGCCTTGATTTTATCAGCTTCTTTCTCTGCATGTTTAAAGTCATGCAGAGCGTAGACACCGCATCTTAGAGGAAAAGGAGGCCAAACCTGCTTCTTTTTGCTCTTTAGAGTTTGTGTAACTCCTTCGGATGTAATCTGATAGGCTACCTCCCGGGCTAATAGTTTATCGGGTATGTACAAAGGGAGGACATGAGGGTTGGCTTGGCTGCCAAAAACTCTTACATAGGTGAATTTTTCTTCTCCGAACCATCTTCCTACGGATGTCAAGTCAATCCCCGCTTGGTAGGAAATCTTAGGAGCAGGTTTATCAAAAATGGAATAGTGAATGGGTAACATAAAACCATTGCAGATTTGATATAGATGGTGCTTATAGTGAGCTTTCCATAACTTCTGATGGTATAAATGAATGGGCATGGGGCCTTGTGGAGTCCATCTCCATCCAAGCATAGGAAATTTAGAATTAAAACACAGGGTGTCCAAGATATAGGCACTATAGTAGAATGGGGGAATAAACCTTTCAGTAATGCGGGATTTGCTTTTAAACTCAAGGACTACGGTTGCTAGCTTATCAGACAGTATAGTTTCCCAATCCATTATTTCACTATTACATGCTGCCTCCATCAAAGGAACCATTTCTATAGTGAAGTTTGCGAAATCATGCAACCCCCACAACCTACGCATCATTACTCCGGCATAACAATAAGGGGAACACAAAGAATCGACAGAGTACTTACCCAAAGACTCGTGCTTGTGTTTCGCTGGGTTTTTCCTCCAATCCCTTATAGGTTCTGATTCAATATCATTTTCATTTCTGAAATTTTCCAAAAATGCTTTGTTGTACTTCTTCTTCGGTGCAGGCAAATGATACATTTGCCTCAAATCATCAGGTTGAAATGAGCCGAAGACTCTCCCATCCATGGTGCTGAATGTTTTGTTGGTGATTGGGATTTCTTCAATTGCCCATCTCACCACATCTGTATATGGGAGAATTTGTTCTCGGGCTGCTATCCGATGAAGGTAAGAGTTAGCTAGATCCTTAAGGTTAGCATCAAACTTTCGGGTCGTGTCTGCTGTGGCTTGCACTGTTGTTACCTTAGGCTCCTCGGCCTCAATCAAATTGTAGATATTCACCCAAGTAGTTTTACCGAGTCCTAAACATGTGGTGTCCGATATCAGTCCCTTTTTTCTTTGTCCAGGATCGGCAATGTGTTCTCCTGTAACTACTGAAGCGGAAGCTGTTCTAGTTTTCTTCGATTTCTTCCCCATTCTACTTGAATTTACTTCTTCGGAAGAGCTCTACACAGGAGAGAAAATGAACGTAATGCGGAGAATTGGTGGTGCAAACCAAATATGAACGAGATATATTAATCAATGCATAATGGAGGATTAACTTAAGGTGGCCGCGGATACAATCTGTGAAGAGATTTTAGACTGACTATCTCATTAAATGGCCGTTTAAACCTGTCAATCCTTTAAATGCTCATCATATCGTTTATTGGCCGAATGATTCATTCAAGCGTGGCTTTGATGTTTTGGCGGTTGAGCGTAAGTGAATCGCTATCAGGAAGATAAGGCCTTTAATACTAATTAACCGTAATATCCCGGCTTTATCAATCCTTTTTGAAATCCGCGCTTTTAGCTTTATCGCAATCGGCCATCGGGGGAAAGCTTAAGTTGTTATATTGGTTCCTTTCGAAATCCCCGATTGCCGATAGCGATATCGCCAATTCGCATCGGGAGTTTTAATTGAGGGCTTTGAAAAGCATGCATGGTACATCTTCGATTGCCGATAGTGATATCGCATCGCATCGGAGCGAAAAGGGGCTTTTGTTATGATAGCTTGTCATTGCCGATATCCAATAGCCTTTTGTGCATTGTCGCGTCGAGAAAATCAATGGTTCTTTTAAGCCATGCCTCCCTTGTCATTGCGATATGCGATCTTGCGATCGCTTTATCGCAATGATAAAAGATTACTCATTTATATGTTATAAGACCGATTATTTGGTTTATCAAAAAGGTTTTATAATGTTTTTATTTTGTTTCATACCTTTTTGAATAATAATAAGTTGATACCAATTTAAATAAAAAGGGACCCATTTCATATTATAGTTTTGAGAATAAAATTTGTATGAAATGGGGGGTTGTTGTAGAGCACAACACCTTCACACAAAGTTAGGTATCAAGGATTCAGAGCAGCATTTGGTACTCAAATACTGCGGTTGCCTGCACAGGTACATCTAGGATGAAATAGAATTCCTGAACATCTCCTCGCTCGGCATGACATACCGATATGCCGTCAAGATCGAGAAAAAATTTAAACAGTAGAAGCGAGACTTTGGATCTACAAATCTAAAGCAGGGGAAAGGTGCCCCCAAGCCGTAGAACAAAGGACAAAGCCAAGGCAGGGAAGCCTAGGACGACCTGCCAAAGACGCAAGCAAAGAACATCGCCACGAAGCCGAAAAAGGACAGGAGAAAGTGGTGCCAGTTCCATAAGAGCTCCACTCACAACACAAGTGAGTGTCGGGCTAAGAAGTCACTGGTGGCTGAGCTAAAGGCTTTAGAATCAGATGCATGTTCTGACTCTGAGTCATAACCTGACAAGGGGAATGACAAAGGGAAGAATATTATCGATGCAGAGCCCAATGCCACCGTTGCCACCACAAAGATCTAGAAGGAGGAACCCAAAGATCCAGAAGGAGGAACTCAAAGATTCAGAGGAGGAGGAGTGCCTCTTCCATTCCTAGATGTGGGTAAATGGCTCCCCGCTATGGTTCATTATCGACAGCAGGAGCCAAAATAACCTCATTTCGACATAGGTCGTGAAGTGGTTGGGCTTACCGACCACAACACATCCACAACCATACACCATCGGGTGGCTTCAACAAGGACATGATCTTCGTGTGAGCCAGCAGTGTCACCTTCCATACAACATCAAGCCCTTCATGGATGAGGTATTGTGTGACATTGCTCCCCTTGATGTTTGTGATGTATTATTAGGCCAACCATACTTGTGGAAGTGACATGCTGTGTATGAATCAAGGCCTCGTGCTGTTATTGTTACTTTGGAAAATAAGTTGTATAGGATACTGGAGGTAGCACTGCCTATTGCCATCTCTTTGGTTACTGCAAAACAATGCGTAAGCTCATTTCCAAAACAGGGAAATTTGTTTTCCTGATGATACGCCCTCAAGTAAAGAAGAAGACGGTGGCCACAACCTCCCGACAGGGCCCCTCCGCACGATAACTACAGATGGACAAGGTCGTGGAGGAGTACGAGGACATCTTCACCTCCCATGCAGGGGTTCCTCTAAACTATTAGGTGAAGCACTCCATCGACCTGACCCTAGGTGCGCCACTACCCAATGGACCAATCTATCGACGCTTTATTCTAGAGAACGATAAAATCAAGAGGCAGATTCAGGAGTTGCTACAGAAAGGTCACATCCGACTGAGTTCGTCACCCTGTGGGAGCCTGACCGTGTTGGTACAAAAGAAGGATGGGACTTGGAGACTCTGTATTGACTATCGGGTGCTGAACAAGATCACTGTCTAGAATAGGTACCCGATCCCACAGATTGATGACCTTCTGGAACAACTGAAGGGGGAAAATATTTCAGCAAGATCGATTTGAAGTCAGTATATCACCAGGTACCAATCGAACCCTTTGATGTATGGAAGACTACCTTCAAAGCCAAGGAGGGCCTTTTCGAATGGTTGGTTATGCCTTTCAGGTTGGCGAATGCTCCTGCAACCTTCATGAGGCTAATGGATGACATATTGCAGCCATTCACCAACTCATTTGTAGTGGTATACTTGGGTGACATTCTGATCTTCAGCTAGAGTTGGGAAGAGCACCTCCACCACATCTGACAGGTTCTCTAAACACTGCGGCAACACAAGTTATGTGCCAATTTGGAGGAATGCGCTTTTGGCATGACCCAGGTTCAATATCTAGGATATATTATTGATGAATGGTGGGTGCATGTGGATCCAGCCAAGATCCAAGTCATTTAAGATTGGCCATCTCCAACCACTCTGACAGAGCTCCGTAGCTTTCTTGGTCTCGCCAACTTCTACTATAGGTTCGTGTTGGGATTTTCTCATATCACTTGGTCCTTGAGTCAAGTCATCAAGGGAGGAGCAAAAGCAAAATTATTTTGGTCTGAACCTCAATGGAAGGCATTCAAAGAGTTGAAACATCACCTCTACTCGGCACCAGTGCTCGCATTACCAGACTTGCAACAACCATTTGAGATCGAGACAGATGCCTCTGACTATGCTATTGGGGTAGTCCTTACTCAACATGGGAATCTAGTGGCATATCACAGTGACACACTTTTAGACACAGTTCGAAAATATCCCACTTATGAGAAAGAGATGTATTCCATTGTGCAGGCCTGCCGAAAATGGAAGCATTACATTTTAGGGAAGGAAACGGTCATCCACACAGACCACTGGCCCTTGCAGTTCATACAGACCCAAGGGATGTTGCATAATGATCGTCATCAGAAGTGGTCAAGATACCTGCAACAGTTCCATTTGAATATCAAGTATATGAAGGGCAACATCGATAATGTTGCAAATTGCCTCAGTCGACCACCGATCATGGCATTAACCACCGTGCTCAACTCTTGTGGGCATGAGACTTCTGGTTGGCCATGTCTCTATGAAAGCAACCCAAAATTTGGCCACACATAATAAACACTCTTAGAGGGTCAGCATGTTCCAGATTTTCACCTCCAAGATGCCTTGTTATGCCACCTAGGTCACCTTTGTGTTCCTTCAAGCAAGCGTGCCAAGATGATTTGGGAAGCACACTACAGTAGGGCTGCTGGGCATTTCAGGGTCGAGAAAATGGTGGCAGTACTGCAGAAGTATTTCTACTGGCCAAATCTTCGATAGGATGTCGGGAAGTACATTAGATGCTACACTGCCTATGCCATTTCCAAACCAACCATCAAGAAGAAAGGCCTATATACCTTGTTTCCTACCCCTAGTCGACCATGTGAATCCATCTCCATGGATTACATGTCGGGCCTTCCTTCTACTAAGCATGGAAATGACAGTGTTTTTGTGGTCATCGATAGGTTCTCGAAGATGGCCATTATGGCGGCCTGCAAGAAGAATATCACAGCAGAAGCCACTGCTAAATTCTTCTTTGAACGAGTGTGGGTACACTTTGGGATCCCACAGTCTATCATCTTAGATCGGGACAACAGGTTCCTTAGTACATTTTGGTCCAGTCTCTAGTCAATGCTGGACACTAAACTCACTAAGTCCACAACCTTCCATCCCTAAACTGATGGCCAGACGGAGGTTGTCAATAAGCTGATCGTACATATTTTGCGCATGTACAACTCAAAGCATCCATGCACATGGGATGAGAGCCTCCCCTATGTTTAGCACAGTTATAACCAAGCTCTCCACAGCTTGACTGGCCACAACCCTTTTCAGGTGGGCTTGGGATTCCAACCATTATTGTCCCACTGATGTGGCCATGGCATTTGCAGCTACTCAGGCATATTCGGCTCATGTCCAGTCCGAAACAGATTAGGCAAACAACTTCATTGAGCACATCCAACATATCCGCCAATAAGTCCATGACATTTTGGAGAAATCAAATGCCAAGTACAAGTAGCGACACGATCAACTTCAGGTGCCACACAAGTTTCAGGTGAGCGACAAAGTCTGGTTGAATTTGCAAAAGGAACGCCTTAACAGAGCCTATCAGAAACTCAGACCACTTTGATATGGTCCTTACACCATTACCAAGGCTATGGGGGACAATGCATTTGAGCTAAGCATTCCCCCATTCCTTGGCCTGCACCCAGTGTTCAATGTGGATCACCTTCGGCCATACTTTCCACCATTACTAGACACATCCGACAGAACAGCTTACACCAACAGAGTTAAATCCAGATTCCATCAAACAAGCTGCAACTGATCGGATCATGGACACACAGGTCAAGCACACTCACCAGCAGAAGATCCAACTGTATCGAGTTGTCAAAGCAGGCCAACTCCTTCACTAGGGAAAGTGGCTCACCAGGGACTAAGTTCAGCAGAAGTTTCCTCATCTCATGGAGGAACTAAACGCAATGGGGACCATTTATTCCTAAGGGGGGAGGAATGATCCATGTGGATATTGGTGGCCACCCACCAATTCCACTTGGACCCCACCATTTCTTCTTTTAGTTTTTCAGTTTCCTTAATTGTATCACAATTTACTATTTTTAGCAGTTTTTTCATGTCCTAAACTTCTGAAGCCATTTTGAGGCCCTATATACCTCGGTGCCTACCCCTAGTCGACCATTTGAATCCATCTCCATGGATTACATGTCGGGCCTTCCTTCTACTAAGCATGGAAATGACTGTGTTTTTGTGGTTGTTGATAGGTTCTCGAAGATGACCATTATGGTGGCCTGCAAGAAGAATATCACAGCAGAAGCCACTGTTAAACTCTTATTTGAATGAGTGTGTGTACACTTTGGGATCCCACAGTCTATCATCTTAGATCAGGATAGCAGGTTCCTCAATACATTTTGGTTTAGTCTCTGGTCAATGCTGGACACTAAACTCACTAAGTCCACAGCCTTCCATCCCTAAACTGATGGCCAGACAGAGGTTTTCAACATGATGATCGTACATATTCTGCGCATATACAACTCAAAGCATCCATGCACATGGGATGAGAGCCCCCCCTATGTTTAACACAGCTATAATCAAGTTCTCCATAGCTCGACTGGCCACAACCATTTTCAGGTGGGCTTGGGATTCCAGCCACTATGTCCCATTGATGTGGCCATGCCATTTGCAGCTACTCAGGTAGATTTGGCTCATGTCCAGTTTGGAACAGATAAGGCAAACAACTTCATTAAGCACATCCAACATATCTGCCAATAGGTCCACGACATTCTGGAGAAATCAAATGCCAAGTACAAGCAGTGACATGATCAACATTAGGTGCCGCACAAGTTTCAGGTGGGCAACAAAGTGTGGTTGCATTTGCAAAAGGAACGCCTTACCAGAGCCTATTAGAAACTTAGACCACTCCGATATGGTCCTTACACTATCACCAAGGCTGTGGCGGACAATTCATTTGAGCTCAACATTCCCCCATTCCTTGGCCTACACCCAGTGTTCAATGTGGACCTCCTTTGGCCATACTTTCCACCATTACTAGACACATCCGACATTACAGAACAACCTACACCAATAGAGTTAAATCCAAATTGCATGGAACAAGCTGCAACTGATTAGATAATGGACGCGCAGGTCAAGCACACTCGCCAATAGAAGGTCAAACTGTATCGAGTTGTCAAAGTAGGTCAACTCCTTCACCAGGGCAAGTGGCTCACCAGGGACCAAGTTCAGCAGAAGTTTCCTCATCTCATGGAGGAACTCAATGCAATGGGGAACATTTCTTCCTAAGGGGGGAGGAATGATCCAAGTGGATATTGGTGCCCACCCGCCAATTCCACTTGGACCCCCACCATTGCTTCTTTCAGTTTTTCAGTTTCCTTAATTGTAGCACAGTTTACTATTTTTAGTAGTTTTTCGGGTCCTAAACTTCGGAGCCATTTTGGCTCCCTATATACCTCACTGCCTACCCTTAGTCGACCATGGGAATCCATCTCCATGGATTACATGTTGGGCCTTCCTTTTAATAAGCATGGAAACGACTGTGTTTTTGTGGTCGTTGACAGGTTCTCGAAGATGGCCATTATGGAGGCCTGCAAGAAGAATATCATAGCAGATTCCATTGCTAAACTCTTCTGGAAGTGACTGTGTTTTTGTGGTCATCAATAGGTTCTCGAAGATGGCCATTATGGCAACCTGCAAGAAGAATATCACAGCAGAAGCCACTGCTAAACACTTCTTTGAATGGGTGTGGGTACACTTTGGGATCCCATAGTCTATCATCTCAGATCGGGACAGTAGGTTCCTCAGTACATTTTGGTCCAGTCTTCAGTCGATGCCGGACACTAAACTCACTAAGTCCACAGCCTTCCATCCCTAAAATTATGGCCAAACAGAGGTTGTCAATATGATGATCGTACATATTCTGCGCATGTACAACTCAAAGTATCCATGCACATGGGATGAGAGCCTCCCCTATGTTCAATACAGCTATAACTGAGCTCTCTATAGCTCGATTGGCCACAACCCTTTTTAGGTGGGCTTGGGATTCCAGCCACTATGTCCCATTGATGTGGCCATGCCATTTGCAACTACTCAAGCAGATTCAGTTCATGTCCTATCTGAAACAGATAAGGAAAACAAATTCATTGAGCACATCCAACATATTCGCCAGTAGGTCCATGACATTCTAGAGAAATCAAATTCCAAGTACAACCAACGACATGATCAACATCAGGTGCCACACAAGTTTCAGGTGGGCGACAAAGTCTGGTTGCATTTGGAAAAGGAATGCCTTACCAGAGCCTATTGGAAACTCAGACCACTCTGATATGGTCCTTACACCATTAAAAAGGTGGTGGGGGACAATGCATTTGAGCTCAACATTCCCCCATTCCTTGACCTGCACCCAGCATTCAATGTGGATCGCCTTCGGCCATACTTTCCACCATTATTAGACACATCTGACATTGCAGAACAGCTCACACCAATAGAGTTAAATCTAGATTGCATGGAACAAGCTCCAACTGATTGGATCATGGACACGTAGGTCAAGCACACTTACCAGTAGAATATCCGACTGTATCGAGTTGTCAAAGTAGGCCAACTCCTTCACCAGGGACCAAGTTCAGCAGAAGTTTACTGATCTCATGGAGGAACTCAATGCAATGGGTACCATTACTTCCTAAGGGGAGAGGAAAGATCTAGGTGGATATTGGTGGCCACCCTCCAATTCCACTTAGACCCCCAACATTTCTTCTTTCAGTTTTTCAGTTTCCTTAATTGTAGCACACTTTACTATTTTTAGGAGTTTTTCGGGTCCTAAACTTCCGGAGCCATTTTGAGGCCCTAAAATTGTCTTTTCTGTCATAGTCCTCAGAGAGATCTTTCCAATGGGTTGTCATGCGTGTCAAATAGAGATAATATGACCATGTCGTGACCCCGGGAAGTTGGCTGTCCAACTCACCCCAACGGGTCCCATAAAATCTTGGTGTTACATCTCCTCGGGTTTGGGTTTTGGTTGTTTACGATTCGCTCTTATTGTTCAATAATGAAAAGACCCTTGAGCCTCATTGTAAGGCAGTTCAGAGGCATGTAGCCACCACATCTCTTCTCAGAGATAAGCTACCATCGCCTGAGCTAGTTTATTTCCATTTCTGTTTGTAAGCATATTTCAGTATTCTCCATTAATGAAATGAAGTACTATTTATGCTGTATCTCTGTATTTGTGTTTATTTCTATACTTTATTGCGTTCTTGTTTAAATCTGGATCACCCTTGCAGGATGGATTGATTGCAGAGCTGAGGGTCCATGAGCATCGCGCCCTCCAAGTGATTAGTGAACAACAGATCAACAACGAGCAGATGGCCCTACAGAGAAATGCTTCCACCACCGTTGAGACCGAGGCGACCAATCAGAGCAAGAAAATTATGTAGGTCATCGAGGATGCATGTCAAATGGTCCCAGAGTTGGAAATTCTAGAGGAGGAGCTAGTCGAGGTACGCATCTGTAAGTTGGCCACAGGGGTGGGTGACACTCGTACTGAGATGGCGGCGGTTCAGTTGGAGTTGAACCTACAAATTACGAAGTTATAGTTGAAGGCCGAACCTTCAACTCCGCTAGAAGTGAAGGAGCAGCGGGCGGCCACTGTCATAGAAGTAGTAGTGGCAGTAGACAGTGCAGTAGCAAACTGAACGCAATTGTTTGAAAAATAATTTGAGGTCCTGACCAGCTTACAGGAGGACCCCGATGTACAGTGGCTAGAGATGGAAGTGTGCGAGCTACAACATCGCTATGATGAGGTTAAGGCCACAACGCGAACTGTTGTGTTGACACAGAGACTAGCCAAGCTATATTAGGCCAAGCAACTAAAGGAATAGGTGGATGCAACACTGCACAAGGAAGCAGTCTTGAAGGCAAGACTGAAGCCCTGGCTGGATGAGGCTTACGTAGTGACAAGATCTATCGAAGGAAAGCTTGCGACTCTGTAAGCAATGCAGCAAAAGCTTCAGGCTGACAATGCAGGAGCAGTGACTGAGCAGACAGTGGAAGATGCAAAGCAGGCGGCCGCACAATGCACGATTGAGGTTTTGGTCATACGAGTCGAGCTGGAAGGGCTTTGCGCAAAGATCTCCGCGCATACCGAGTGACTCGAGGGTGAGTCATGATGTTTGTGTTGGGGGCCTATTGGGAGCGGGATCCCCCAAGGATAGTTTTGGGGATAAAAGCCCATGTTTTGGTCAAATTTTGTAATAAAATTGTAAAGACTCCGCATTTTGTGGTCGTGGAGCGCGAAGGTGTCATAAGTCATAAAGGGTTGTTCGCCCTTAGTTTTATAAAGTAAAGTCAACTGTAAAAGACCTACCCATGGTTTGCGGACCATGGGATTTTATAAAAAGAGCTAAGCTCTGAGTAGTTTGAAGGACATATCATGTAAGAGAGTCATAGCTCTGAAGTAAGAAGTCTAAGTTTTGGGTTGTAGCATAGGTAGAGGCTCTACAGCTGAGTGCGCAGAGGCCTAGGGTGGAAGTCCGCAGCTGAGTGCGCGGACCCCTGTAGCTATGTGCGTAGGGTGGATAGAGTCTGTAATCACTTGGAAGATATCAATAAAGAGAAGTATTTTGAAATTTCTGTGTCCTTGTTCTGATTAATGCATCTTGTCATTTTATGTATGAATTTCCTTTATAATGCTTATGTGATGTGTGAATGTGTATACTTATGTTGGATAACTGAATGCTAATAAGAATATCTATTTACGCGGTGATAACTATGAGTGTCTAATAAGATAAGTAATATTCTTAAGATAACTGGACAATCTGTGCAATACGCTACCTTAGCAGCGTGAAAATATCTGAATCGATGGTTAGGGCTGCGCGAAGGTCCCCCATACCCTTTCATGGAGGTATCGAAGGGAGGAATAAGGGGTTAGGTAGATAGAGCCCTAGAACTAAGTGACCTACTCGAAGGCAGGAATATAAGGAATAAAATGACATCACGACCATCTCATGGTGTAGAAATTTGGTTCCAGCATCCTTGTTTAGTCAATTTAGTGTCCTAAATTGCTTTGCATAAATTATCAACCGAGGTTCGTAAGCTGATGAAGTGTAGTGCATTGTATGTTCTTTGTTAACCCTTCTTACTTCGTTGTTTTGTATTTTATATTGTTTTTGGGGTTTTGTTCTTTGATTCCTAATGATGTACAATTTTAACTATGAGAAACTAAATCTAAACTTCCTAAAGGTGAACCAAGAGCTTAAAACTAGTCAAAATCTAAGTTTAAAAGAAGGAAAAATAGAGCATCTGTCCTATCTTGTCATTTAATCCTATTTCATGAATAATTCTTAAAAATAGAAGGTAAAGTTGTAAGTCATGTTGAAATAAATACAGAGAAGGAAATTAACTGAAGTACTTCTAGTCACTCTAACCTTCAATTTTGAAAGATAACCTCTTTGAGATGGAATTCAAGCAAATTCTGTACTTCATGATCTAGAAAAACTAAATAAAAAAATGCAGATGGTAACTGATTGGTTTCAACCCTTATGTAAAGTGAATGTTTAACCATTTAGTTTAGGATGGATATCAACTTGAAATGGTGACCAAAAAATTCATTAATACAGTTCATTGACAACTTGAACTAGGAAATAAATAACAAAAACAGTGAGTAAACTAATAAACAATGCATCCTCATTAATTTCAATCTTACTCTGTTTAGAAACAAATTCATTTCCTTTATGAAATGGATTGGAGAAACAAGACTGCACAATTGAATTCTAACATTATGCTACTGATTAAAACTAAAATAAATCAAACTATAAGAGATCAACCTAAGTTATAAACACTGCTAAAAGTAAATAAGAAGAAAACAAATGAAAAGAAAACCTCCTTTAGCCCAGGGGCCCTCTGCAATTGACTGGGTTGAGCTGCTAACTTAATTCAAAATGCTCCTTCAAATGATCATCAGTCAACACACAGCTTTGTATTATAAAACAAGAACAAAAAGTCCAAAATTACAGAGCTGATAAGTCTAAACTTAATACATCAAAACTTTGAACCCCCTCCGGTTCTGTTCAACTGGTATTTAAAAGAAAATATTCATAACTATCTTTTGAGGAAAATTAGCTACAGGTGGTCTACACGTATTACAACCGGTCTGCGTAAATGTTTGATCAGCGATAGGTGACTTGAATTCGAACAAGGTGGTTGTACAAAATCATTGACACAGGTGGCTGATTTGAATTAATGCTTCAACAAAACTGTTGGATTTATTAATTAACCACAAAAGGGTAGACAAAGAGTCCTATTACTTCCGGGCTTCATATGTTTGACTCCACCTTTGGCTATGGTCTTGAGCTGGCTTTTTATTGATTGGGCTGGGTGACTAGGATAGGATCCATGTCGAGATGATTCTAGAGATGCCCATGTGGCCAGTTTCTTCGCTTGACACCTGTAACCTACTAAACCATGGAAGTAGCTACGGAATACACAGTTAGCTGTAGAATGGGTTGTGTTCCATAGCTAAATTGAAAAAACTTATTCAAATAGGAAAAACATTAAAGTATAACATGTCAATCATTTAATGTCCTCCTTGAGACAAAATCTATAATTTATCAGTGACGGGGATCTGTCTTTTTATGGAAAGCAAGAGAAAGAAGTGAGAAAAGTTGTCAAGGAGAGAGTAATTCTGAGGTTCAACATACCCCCACTGCAAAATCATTGCATGTCCCCATGCAATTTTGCCAAAAATGTGAACTCTTCTTTCATATTGCATCTGCTCAGATACCTCTGCTAGTACATCTAACTTTCTTCTCGTACTCCTCTTTGAAGTGATTGGCATCCTGGGTTTCTTCATGAGAAGTCTGTATTTTAGGTTGATGACTGTTCTGTTCAAGTTTCTATTCTTCCTCTTCAACTTCCTATTCTTCTTGTACCATAGCCCTAGGTGCAGTATTGTATTATCATGAATGGCTTTATCCAATTTTCTTTGATCCTTTAGGGTTTCATTTTCTTTCTTGATATGCCTGTTCAATATCTATAACTCATAGATTTCCTATTTGAGAGAGTCAGTTAGAGGTTCTTGTGGATTGACAAGTTGTTTGGATTGGCTGAGGATTCTGGATCCATTGAGGCACTTTTCTTCTCCAGTGACTCTATGTAATCATAAATTTGTTCCTACACTAGGTCTATGCCTGGGGATCCTCTGCTGGGGTTGCCTTCGAAATAATATATATGAGATTTTTGAGGATTGTATGTAAATTGAACATTATTAGGAGATGGTACCGGGGTTTATTCTTCTAGATTTATGAACTCTGTTCCCTTTGATGATACCTTCTTTACCATACCTCAGAGTCTAGAGCTCCTTGTAAGTTGTAGGGGGCTTATGTTCTCCTCCTTTGTACCCTTTTTCTCCTCTCCTATCTTTGCCTTCCTCTTGATTTGTTTCCTAATATCTGTCAATTTTTCAGAGATTAGTTGTTCATCATCTTATTGTAATGAAGATTAAGGTTTGTTCTCAGTAATTCCACCAGCTTTCTTTTTTATCTTCCGTTTTTGCTTGATTTGCTCCCTGATCTGTGTCTCAGAGATTGGATCTTCATCATTTTTCTGTGTGGAGGACTCAGGTTTGCTTTGAATGGTAATACTGGTATTTTTTCTCTTACTCCTTCTGACATTACCCTCTTCAGGTGATTCTGGTGCCTCTTGGAAATAGTTTCTTATCAAGAAGTTTTCCCAAGTATCTCCTATTCTTTTCAGATGAAACTCAACCAGTATTTTTACCAACCCATGATGGTACATAGTTGTGTCTATGAATTCTATTTTCTTCTGTACATTTGAAGCCATCCTCCTTAGACTATTTAGAAGGAAGAAAGGGAGGTTGATGTTTCCATTTTCTAGAAAGTTCATCAATAAACGTATATGATAAACATACATGCATCCGAATCTTCCCTCACAGGTAATAAATTTTTGTAATATCAAAAGCATGCTTCTCCATTTATTTTTAAGTGCTGAAATAGGAATTCCTTTTCTAAACACAGTGACATCCATACCTGGGTTCCTGAGGATTACCTTCCATGATTCACTGTGAAATTATTTGTTTTTGAACCATCTCTCACCAAGTCTTGGCAGTTCTGTAGCCTCTGCTATGTAAGATTCTGTTACTGCAAACTTAATGTCTCCAATCTATGCTTCTGTACCATCGAATGATCTAGAAAAATATTTTGTGAGCTCCTTGTGATATCCATCAAAATTTTCAATGAAATTGAGCCATCCAGCCTTCTGCAGCATCTCCTTGAGTTGTGGGTATCCTTCCATATATTTTTCCCCTACGGTCTTTGTCCTGACAATGAGTCCCATGGCCTCTATTTCGTAGAATTTCCTAACCTTTAGAATTACTCTCCTGGTCTATGAAATGGACTGACTGCGGGTATGGTGAAAAAGAACTATGGGTTTGAGTGGAATAAGTAGACGATGAGGGTTTGGAGAGACGTGAATACGTTGGTCACATCGTTGTTTTGACCGTTAACCGATGGAGTTATTAGGGACCGTTTAAGTACAGATTATGGAGAACGTAGCGGAGGTGTGGTATAATGAAATCATTATAAACCATTTGGTATCAAATGTAGAAGATGTGGTGGATATGTGGTATCATGAAGTGGTAGTCAAATCAAATGATGACTTATTAAGGAGACATATGATCATTCATATTATACATGACTTATGTTTGCAACTTGCTGTTTGAAATAAATTTTGTATTTTACCTTTAGAACTTAACCTTTTGCTTGATAATTCTTTTGGTGTTGACCTGTAGGTACTTTGAGCATGGTTGATCTCCAAAACTTGATTCTTCAATTTCCCTGCATTCATGATTTATTTGTGAGCTATACAATTGTGCCAGAGCTGGTAAGTAAGTTGTAGATGTAGAATCAGATTAGCTGCAGAATGGAATCAGCTGTAGAATGTGAAAAGAAGGAAAAGTGAAATATGGTTTATGAAATATGAATGTAAAAATAAAATGGGAATGGGTTATGACAGTGAGATGGAATGAGATGTAAGATAAAATGTAAAATAGGGTGAAATGGGGTAAAACTGTAAAAAGATAATATGTAAATGAAAGATGACAGTGAGATGAAGTGGAACTGTAAAAAAAATGAAGACAGAATGAGATAGAATGAGATGATGAATTTATAGACTTTAAACTGTAAATGAATGTAGCTTTTGTCACTACTTATTACAAAAAGGAAATGGAAAATATAGGATGTCAGAAATCTCTGATTTTCACCCTGTATTTTCTGTATAAGTATGCCAATCAATGATTGGTTTTCAACCTTATACAATTATTATTATTATTATTTATTTATTTATTTATCATTTTTTAGGAAAAATAAAGACTAAGTTAGTGGAGAAGAAGAATTCTTCTTCACTAGCTTCATTTCAGAGTTATTCTAGAAAATCTTAATGAACTCCTCTCTTGAAATTGGTTTTTGATATATCTTCAACCGATGACCATTCACAAGAAGAGGTATTTTGCTTCCATCTATCGTCCTTATCTTTACTGCTCCGTTATTAAAGAATTCTTCAATGTCATATGGCCCAAGCCAATGAGTTTGAAAATTCCCTTGAAAATCTTTGAACTTTGAATCGAACAACAGTGCCCAATCTCCTGCTTGAAACTTCTTCTCCTTAATATATTTATCATGCCATTTAGCCCTCTGCTGTTGGACTATACTAGTTCTTTGAACTGCATCTTGGTTGATTTCATCAAGTTCATTGAGTTGCTCCAATCTATGTTTCTGTGCCTCTGATAAATCCAGTCCCAATTGGACTGCCATCTTGAAGGTTTTGATTTGAAACTCTATAGGGAACAAGACTTGTTTCCCATAAAAAAGTTCATTGGGTGTATGTCCTGTTGTGTTCCTCCATGTAGTTCTATAGGCCCATAAGGCTTCAGGAAGTCTTTCTGCCCAATCTCTTCTATGTAGATGCATAGTCTTAGTGAGAATTCCTTCAATCACCTTATTTGTATATTAAACTTGACCATTTGCTTGTGGATGATAGGGAGTAGATTTCCTATGTTTTATCTTGTAATCTTCCACAAGACCCTTCACCATTTTAGATGTAAATTGAGATCCCTGATCTATCACAATTTCTCTTGGAACACCAAAATGAGTAAAGATGTCCTCAAAAAGAAAGTTAACTACAGATTTTTCATTAGCAAAAGGTAATGCTTTGGACTCTACCCATTTAGTGACTTAATCAATGCATACCAATGTATACTTCTTTTGCTTAGATGGAGGATTAATTGGCCCAAAAAAATCTAAGGCCCATTTTTCAAAAGGTTCAATGAGTACATGAATTTGTAGTGGCATTTCATTTGAAGAAGCAGGTTTCCCTACTCTTTGGCAGCTGTCACACCTCATGCCATATTCTTTGGCATCGTTGAAGATGGATGGCCAATAATATCCTAAAGAAAGGATTTTATAGGCTGTCCTCTTGTCAACAAAGTGTCCACCACATGGCTCATCATGACATGCCTTAAGAATCTCAGGAATTTCATCTTCCCTAACACATCTTCTGATCATAATATATGGGCCTATTTTATACAATTCATTAGTGATCCATGAGTATCTTGCACTTATCTAAATGATTTTTGTTTTCTCTCTAGGAAACAAATGTGAAGGCAATTTCCATGTGACTAAGTAATTAGCAATATCTGCAAATCAAGGAGTTTGAGTAGTCATTGCAAAAAGATTTTCATCAGGAAACTTATCTTCAACCGGAGTATCATATTTGATATTTTGAATTCTGGACAAGAAATCAGCAACTGTGTTTTGTTTTCCAGGTCTATCTAGCACAGTAATATTGAATTCTTGCAACAGTAAAAACCATCTTGTAACTCTGCCATTAATAATAGGTTTATTCATTAAGTATCTAATTGTAGAGTGATCTGTATGAACAAAGGTTTCATAGCCTGTTATATAATGTCTGAACTTGTTGATTGCATGAATAATAGCTAAAAATTCCTTTTCAGTTACAATATAATTCAACTTAATTGTATAGTAGATGGCATAGGGAATCAAATCTTTTTGTCCTAATACAACTCCCAGAGCTGTATCTGAAGCATCTGTTGAAATGTGAAAAGGTAGTTTCCAATTTGGACCTCTCAAGATGGGTGCTTCAGAAATTTTTGTTTTTAAAGTCTCAAATGCTAACTGGCAGTCAGGATTCCAATTGAATTCACAATCCTTGGTGAGTAATTTGAAGAGTGGGGATGCTATTTTAGTGAAATTTTCTATAAATCGTCTATAGTATCCTGTGAATCCTAGAAAACTTCGAACATCCTTTTGGAAATTTGGAATTGATAATTTAGAGATGACTTCAACTTTAGATTTATCAACTTTAATCCCATCTCCTGAAATGTGATGCCCTAAAACAATACCTTCTGTAAACATCATAAACCATTTTTCATGGCTAAGTGAATGGTTTTCTTCCTTAAATCTTTTAAGAACTTTTTCCAAATTTCCAAAGCTTCTTCAAATGTATTCCCATAGACTATAAAGTCATCCATATATACCTCTACACAATCATGTATTAGATCAGAAAAAATTCCTAGTACTACTCTTTGGAATGTTGTAGGTGCATTACATAACCCAAAAGGAAGTACTCGGTAGGAATAGGTTCCCCATGGACAAGTAAATGTGGTTTTATATTGATCTTTAGGTGCCACCTGAATCTGATTATAACCACTAAAACCATCCAAGAATGAGAAGTACTTCTTACCTGCTAATGTATCTAACACTTGATCTATAAAGGGAAAAGGAAAATGATCTTTAAGGGTAGCTTTATTCAATTCTTGGTAATCATTGCACACCCTCCATTTACCATTCTTTTTACGCACAATCACTAAAGGGGAAACCCATTGGCTATCTGAAATTGGGTAAATGAAGTTTACATTTAGTAGTTTTTGCAACTGTTCTTTCACAATTTCCCTAAGATTTGGATTCATCCTTCTCCGAGGTTGTCTGATAGGTCTAAAATTTTCCTCAATGTAGATGTGATGTATACAAGTTTTAGGACTAATTCCTTTCATGTCAGTATATTCCCATGCATATGCAACAGAATATTGTTGTAATGTCTTGATTAGCTTTTCCTGTTGTAATTTCTCCAAGTTATTGTTTATGTTCAATGTTCTCCCTGGAAAGATTTCAATTGTAGAGCTACCAAATTATTCCATAGAATAAAGAGACATCTGCCTAGATGACAAATATTCAATATTGGATTTTTCTTGAAATTGATCATGTTCATATTCAAGAGATGATTCAAAATTTTCCATTGTATTTAAGATTTGACTATCTTCACTAATATCTGAAATAGTAAAGAGAGGCTAAATGTCATTTTCATCATCAATCCATTCTTTTTCATCTATTTCTGTGATTGTTCTTGCTGGAGGATATAGAGTGAATTTCTTTGTTGAATTCCCATCAGAAATATACATATCACTAGATCTATAGCTAATGAAAGCATCAACTGTGGCCAACCAAGGTCTTCCTAATATGAGTGGATGTCCTCCTAGATTGTTCTTGGCGGTTAAGATCATAAAATCGATAGGATATTCCCAAGAATATAAGGATACTAAAATATCTTCTAACACTCCATCTGGTTTGATTACAGTTCTGTTCGCTAATTGTAGTAATGTAGGTGTGTAAAGAAGATTAGGAAGCTTGAGCTGTTCCATGGTTTGTTTGCTCATGATGTTTCTTGCTGCCCCTAAATCAATCAATGTATTAGGAATTTCAAATCTTTTCACAATTGGACTTCCTGGATCTACACATTTTTGTATGGAAAATTTTCCCATCATTATATCTACTATTTTTCCTACGAGGTGAATTCTTTTTGTTTCTTTTGCTTTTCTTCCTGGTTTCTTTATGCTCAACTCCTTTATTGTTTTAGCTAGGATTGGAATCTCCTTAATGGCCTGTAACAAAGGAATTTTGATACAGACATTTTTTAATTCATCTAGAAAATCATAATTAGGCAACATGATTTGCTTTTCTACTCCTCTATCAACTTGTAATCTTTCAGGAAAAGGAGGTGTAGAAGTAGATACTGGTTGCTCAATGATGGGATTTGAGTTCACTGGTTCTCTCCGTTTTTCATTTTCAGTATTTTGGTTTTGGAGAGATGTTCCCTCAAAAATATTATTGGGCTATAGAGAATATTCCTCAAAACTATCTTGTTCCTGAATAACTACAGAAGGCCTTTCCTTTTCTAATATCCTACCGGATCTTAGTTGAACATCATTGAGATCTAGAGGAGTGATCATATAAGTTGGAAATTGTTGTCCTTCCACCATGTAAGTATTCTGAGGATTTTTATTGTTGGGGTTTGGTAATGGTTGGGTAGGTATCTCATTTGGTCTCCACTGAAATGGCAGTAAGAGTTGAGGATTTTGGTTTTGTTGTGGAAATGGTAATGAAAGTTGAGGGTTCTGATTTTGAAGTTGTGGCTACTGATTTTATTGTGGAATGTGTGGGGGAGGATAATTATGATATGATGGAGGATATTGATAATATTGAGAGAATCTCCCATAAGGATTTTGTACTCCTTGAGCCCAAGGTTGAGATTGAGATTGAGGTTGAGGCCAAGGTTGAGATTGAGATTGAGGCCAAGGTTGTTGCCAATAATTCCAATTTGGTGGGGGCTGAAGATAAATTTGATTGTTAAATCCCTGATTTTGTGGCCCTTGCAAAGGTTTCTAGAGACAAAGCAAAGAGGTTCTACTAAATTTGGAATTGTTTCTTCTTGAAAAACAACCTTACGACCTGGAATTGAAGGACAACCCTTGGTTTCATGGTTTTATGAGAAAATCATACAATTCTCTATAATTTTTGCATCCAAAGGGCATTCTCTTAGAGCATGTTTTTTTCTGCATTTTGGACATAAAATAGCTAAAGCACCAGTCTCAGTTTTCTGCTTGTTTTTCAACTTAAGGGTGTCTATTTTCTCACTAAGACTCCCTAGAATATCTGTTTTGAATTCATCAAGCATATTACCAATTTCTACCCTACTCACTGATCCAGTTGCAGATTTATTTACTCTAACAAGAGGAGGATCTCTTAGACCTTTCCAAATTTTGGATTTCCCTCTTGAGAGATGAACACATAATTCTCCTATGTCATTTAATGGGAGTTGAGAGATATCTCCCTTCCCCATCATGTTAAGGATATCTATCCACTCATCTATAATGGCTTTTAATAAAAGATATTTTAAGGTATCTTCATCTAAATTGTCCATCTTTTCTCTTTTCAAATTATAGTTGAACCTCTCAATTAAATCCTCTAAATTTTCATCCTCTCTTTGCATCATTTTGAACACTTCATCTTTGTGATTGGTAGGCATGCAATAATCCAAATACCTATCCAAAAACACTTTTTTCAAGTCATTCCATGTTCTAATGGACTGAGTGACTAACCCCATGAACCACTTCAAAGCATCTCCTTTCAGTGTTGAAGGAAACAACTTAAGTTTTTGAGAGTCTTCTAGATAATCATAGGTTTTGCACAAGACTTCAAACTCAAATAAAAATGTCTTAGGATCCTCACTTTTTAACCCATGGAAATTTGGGAGGACAGAAGGTGAAATGTTTTTCATTGTGGCATTTGTTTCTTCATCTACTATAGGGAATCCAAAATAATTATCTATTTCCCTATTTCCTTTGCCTCCTCCATTATTTCCTCTACCTCTTCCTCTAACCCCCTCCTCCAAACAGTGTGAATTCTCCATCCTCTCCTTCTTCTGCCATCATAGTGTCTTAAGAGTCAGTATAAGGTTCAACCTACAAGGTTACTTTCTCTTCCTCTGGTTCTTCTATTAATGGGATATGGGAGAGAGGATCTACTTCTTATTCCTCACCAAGTATTCCTAATTATTCAACTAAAATGTGCTCCCCTGTGGAGGTGAAAAAGGCTACTCATGCTGTTGGAGACCCAAGATTTTTCTCCTCTAGGACTGCCTTGGTAGATGAAGTAGAAGATTATTTTGATTGGATTTCTGACCCTAGAATTTCAGGACTTCTATGGCTGGGAGTATGAGCTTAAGATGGAGGTGTGTCTCTTCTTATTCTTGGTGGAGTAGGTGGTGTTGTGGGAATTGAACTCTCGCCTCTAGCTATAAATCTACCCCTAGAGTCTCTTTCTCTATGCATATAATTTTTTTTGAATGTAAGAGATGAGGTTACCTAGTTACACTTCCCCAGCAGTGGCGTCAAAATGTTTAGTCAATTTAGTGTCCTAAATTTCTTTGCATAAATTATCAACCGAGGTTCGTAAGCTGATGAAGTGTAGTGCACTGTATGTGCTTAGTTAACCCTTCTTACTTCGTTGTTTTGTATTTTATATTGTTTTGGGGGTTTCTATTCTTTGATTCCTAATGATGTACAATTTGAACTACGAGAAACTAAATCTAAACTTCCTAAAGGTGAACCAAGAGCTTAAAACTAGTCAAAATCTAAGTTTAAAAGAAGGAAAAACAGAGCATCTGTCCTATCTTATCATTTAATCCTAATTCATGAATAATTCTTAAAACTAGAAGGTAAAGTTGTAAGTCAAGTTGAAATAAATATAGAGAATGAAATTAACTGAAGTACTTCTAGTCACTCTAACCTTCAATTTTGAAGGATAACCTCCTTGAGATGGAATTCAAGCAACTTTTGTACTTCATGATCTAGAAAAAATAAATAAAAAAATGCAGAAGGTAACTGATTGGTTTCAACCCTTATGTAAAGTGAATGTCTAACCATTTATTTTAGGATGGATATCAGCTTGAAATGGTGACCAAAAAAATTCATTAATATAGTGCATTGACAACCTGAACTAGGAAATACATAACAAAAATAGTGAGTAAACTAATCAACAATGCATCCTCATTATTTTCAATCTTACTCTGTTTAGAAACAAATTCGTTTCCTTTATGAAATGGATTGGAGAAACAAGACTGCACAATTGAATTCTAACATAATGCTACTGATTAAAACTAAAAGAAATCAAACTATAAGAAATCAACCAAAGTTATAAACACTGCTAAAAGTAAATGATAAAATTAACATCGAACAGAAAGAAGAAAACAAATGAAAAGAAAACCTCCTTCAGTGCAGGGGCCCTCTGCAACTAACTGGGTTGAGCTGCTAACTTAATTCAAAATGATCCTTCAAATGATCATCAATCAACACACAACTTTGTATTATAAAATAGGAACAAAAAGTCCAAAATTACAGAGCTGATAAGTCTAACTTAATACAACAAAAACTTCAAACCCCCTCGGTTCTGTTCAACTGGTATTTAAAATAAAATATTCATAACTGTCTTTTGAGGAAAATTAGCTACATGTGGTCTACACATATTACAACCGGTCTATGTAAACGTTTGATTAGCTATAGGTGACTTGAATTCGAACAAGGTGGTTGCACAAAACCGTTGACACAGGTGGTTGATCCGAATTAATGCTTCAACAGAAATGTTGGATTTATTAATTAACCACGAAAGGGTAGACAAATAGTCCTATTGCTTCCGGGCTTCATATGTTTGACTCCACCTTTGACTGTGGTCTTGAGCTGGCTTTTTATTGATTTGGGTTGGGTGAATAGGATAGGATCCATGTCGAGACGATTCTAGAGATGCCCATGTCGCCAATTTCTTCGTTTGACACTTGTAACCTGCTAAATCATGGAAGTAGCTACGAAACACACAGTTAGCTGCAGAATGGGCTGCGTTTCGTAGCTAAATTGAAAAAACTTATTCAAATATAAAAAACATAAAAGTATAACATGTAAATCATTTAATGTCCTCCTTGAGATAAAATCTATCATTTATCAATGATGGGGATTTGTCTTTTTATGGAAAACAAGAGAAAGAAGTGAGAAAATTTGTCAAGGAGAGAGTAATTCTGAGGTTCGAAACCCCCCCCCCCCCCCCCCATACTGCTTCAGGTGAGACTTCAGTTCGCACTCTGTGGGCTGATGCTGAAAGGGACAATAGTGTAGGGATTTGTTTGGATAATTAACGCTAAACTTGGGTGAAGCCCCCAACAAGCCAACAGACAACAAATATAAACGAAGGGTTGAAAAGGAGTAGTTGTTACTTTGTGAAGAAATAAATGTAGTATTTGGTGAAGCTGTAAAGGCACTAAGAGTAGTGCATGGACGACCTACTTGGAGATGAGGTGAGATTGTTGGTTCAAAAGGTAGATGCAGAGGCAAATATCAAAACCAACATAATGGAAAATAGATCAGGATGTTGGTTGTGATGAAGCACCATGAGGGAAGAACTTGGTCCAAGTAGGTGTACCAAAGAAAGAGAATGGAAACATATGTGTCAGTACAATAATAACAAAATAAAATAAATTAGTTTGGAGATGGAAATTTGTAAACTACCTATAAATATGCATATGGATATGAGACCTAGTTAGGCATTTACCCCTACCAATAAAGTTTAGATGTAGATCTAGGTGATAGGGAATATTACCATGGAAACCCTTATGAGAAAACTAACTCCTATTAATAGATCTATTATTCTTTGGCCCAAAAGAACCTTACAATGGAGTCGTCATGCCCTTGAATAGAATTACATTACATGAAAACACAATTAGAAAAACCATGGGTTACTGAAACCTCGAGCTCATGTGCCACCAATGGTAAACCCGTTAATGACTCAATCAAATTAACTCTATGACCAAGTTAAGTTTACCATAAATACCCTAATAGGAACCATAAGGAGAACCGTGATTTTTGTTGGAATCCTTTGCTAGAAAAAAAGGTATGTTTTGCTTAAATTTAGCTCACACTAGGGGAATGGGTAGAGTTCCTTATGCAATTATGGAAATGACAACATTTATTAAAAAATCATGACAAGTGGTTTCAATAGGGGTGGTCCAAAGGGTTTTAATTTCAAGAACGAGAACTAACCAATCAATTATAAAAACATATTTTATTCTTTCAATATTTGTTATACCCAATTACAAACTTTAATATAAAGCATACAACACACCAAATTCATAATTATATTTGTTGGTTGCATCTAGGAGAGCAGGGATGGATAATATATTCACAATTAATCTATTTTTTGGTTCAAGCAAATGCCAAGTTGTTTGAGATGAACAAAATTTGTTCACACAAAAAATATTCAGAATATCTAGAATATATATATTGAGTGAAAATGATATGATATGATAGAATACAATGAGAGCTACTATATCTCTCTCTCTCTCTCTCTCTCTCTATATGTATATATATATATATATATATATATATACACATATAAAGGCATGATTCCCTTTGATGAATAGTCATGTCCTTTCATAATGATTAATTATTATTATATTTATCATTTATATTTATTTTATACATATTTATGTTCATAATATTGCCTTCCCTTTAAAAATACTTTGTCCTCAAAGCATATTGATGAAAAGGTTTGATATTTTTTTCTTTGTGTTGCAATGACTTCACATGTTTCCAAATTATTGAAGCTATAATCTTCGATGATACAACATGATATGAACCTCTAAGTGATAAGCAAAATTGTCTAATTGAAAAATGATCTAACCATTTCAATTCGATCTTTTGTGGAAAGTTGCGTGATTCCCTTTGATGAATAGTCATGTCCTTTCATAATGATTAATTATTATTATCATTATCATTTATATTTATTTTATACATATTTATGTTCATAATATTGCCTTCCCTTTAAAAATACTTTGTCCTTAAAGAATATTGATGAAAAGGTTTGATATTTTTTTTCTTTGTGTTGCAATGACTTCACATGTTTCCCAATTCTTGAAGCCATAATCTTCAATGATACAACATGATATGAACATCTAAGTGATGAGAAAAATTGTCTAATTGAAAAATGATCTAACCATTTCAATTCGATCTTTTGTGGAAAGTTGCGCTTATAGGCTTTCGAGGATGAATTATTATCATGGGAATTTATGGTACTTGTACCAATACTTTTTTGAACATGGGGAAATTTCTCCCTTCTAAGTGATGCTGATATAATGATGGGTTAATGTAACTGATTTTGTGGTTAATAAGCCGATAAAGTGTTTTCATAGTGTTTTTTTATTTTTTATTTTCTTTTGGAGTTATATTTTCTTCATGTACTGATGTTACTTTATTAATTGTTGAACTTTTATTAGTAAGTACACTTGGAATTCTATCATTTGGACTCCAACTTATGAGTATATATTTATTTCAATTGTATTGGAATTTTTTTGAATTGTGAGATTAATGGGATTTGTAGTTGTTCCCTTTTCTGCAACTTAAATATTCACATATGAAATTTTTTATGCTTCCCTTTTGATTAGCTGTTGTACTTTGTTTTCTAGCGACTTCTTATCCCTTTTAAGTTTCTTAATTTATGTAAGTATATTTTGATTATGATGTCAGAGAAATGAAATTTCTTCAAATTCTAATTCATCAAATTTATTTTTAATTTTTTGATACTCATGTTTATCATTTCTTAATGTTTTAATTTCTTCCAGCAACTTTTTGTTTGTTTGTTTGCTAGGTAATGTAAATACTGAGATGATTGGCACAACTAACCTGTGGCTTGAGTAGCCACAATACAAGTACATCTAAGTCATCAAAATCACTTGGCGATTACACCCAAATTGGGCCACACCGATCCATGGTTGGATTTTTTCCCATGGAGTTTTGAACATATGACCTTTACACCACGAGAGAACACCCTGTCACCATTTATCTACGCCTCATCGACTTCTACCAACGAATTTTGATTAAATTCCTTTAAGATATATATATTTTTTTCATCCTGTTCTAATAGGTATTCATTGAGTTTATTCTTGAGATATTCCTTTTCTTGTTATAATTTTTTCTTCATAGCCTTGATCTTCTTGAATTGTATAAATAATTCATCATTGTGATCTTTTAAGAAATAAAATTTCTTCATTTTTATTTATGATAAAATTGTTAAATTCTCTTTGCAACTTTGATATTGACTTTTGAATTTTCTAATTGAGCACTTTTGATATATCTTTTAGGTCCTTGAATGAAGGTACTATTGAATATAATTTCACTATTATGCCTTGAAGAGTCACCTTCTTCTTGTTATAGGGAAACATCAAAAACCTTGTCTTTGTGTTTAATATGAAGGAGCCTAGTGTTCCAAACCATGGTAGATTGAGAATTATGTAGATCTCTTTTTTTTACACAATTGCAACACTAAATTGAGATATATATTCATAATCATCAATTTCCACTTGCAAGTCCTTAATTTCATAGTGTTTCTTGCTGAAAATATATTTCATTTTTCCTATATTTAGTTTTGTAATTGATAATTGATTTTCCAAATTAATATTGATGTAATTTTCTATATCATTCACATTGATAACGATATTTGTACTTTTTCCTTGGATGCTCCCTTTCAATGTAAATAAACTATACTCTGTAACTGGATAACTATTATAAGAGAGTCTTATATTATTGGTCTCCATTTTGCGTTGTCAATAATTTACATCAAACAATACTTTGGCTATAAACATGGTGTATTCTTCGTATTGAGAAGTGAGTGTATAAGGCGTGAGATAACCACTTCTTGAATATGCCTTCAAAATGTAATTTGATACTTTCTTATTATACTTTAAAAGATATAAATTCAAGATATATATTTTTCTTTAACTTTTAAAATAGTAGTATATATATATATATATATATATATATTCACTTTTAATTGGGTCCAAATATAATAGTTGTCTTGTTGAAACCATTTTGTTAAGAAAAAATAGAAAAATTCATGGTGAGTAGACATGACGCTATGGAAAGTAATTTGTTGGTTGGTGATTGTGCTTGCCATGGCGGTAAAGTAGATGAGAGTAATAACATAGCACTTCCACTAAAACGAAAAAAACAAGGGAATGATGAATGAATGACACAAAGGTTATGTTTTCGCTGCGACGTGACCCTCCAAATTTGTTCCTTAGTTAAATTTGGAGCCTACATGAACTATCATTGGCAAACTATTTTGTGTCATCTTGTTGTTTTTTGCTTGTTTTCCTAAGTGTTGACTATCCTTGCAATATTCCCAAGTGTCACTTTTCCTCCTAGGTCAAAGTTTCCTAAGTGCCATATTATTATCTTTGGAAGCACATATGTTGTCTTTATAAAGATAGTAAAGGCACTATATTTCTTGAATTAGTGCTAACTTTTCTTCACTTGGCAGGTATCTCACACAAAACACAAAAGCACAACTTTTCCTCATAGAAAAAGAACACTTTCTAAACTTAGCAGTCACAAAAGCCACTATAGGAGGAAACTGCGTGCTGTTGGAAATAATACTGAGAGGGTGGGCTAAATTAGTATTATCAGTTCAATAATTTTTTATTTCCCAAATAGATTTATATGCGCTACTTTTGTGAAGTGAACTAGCGTATACACGCTTCTGTTATTAGAGAAACCAGTGTATACCTAGAGAACTTATGATTTAATCAGTTTATCATGTGTTGATCTTTAATCAGTGCATCAGTAACTTGTTAAATAGTGCAGTAAAACCATAATAAACAATCACACATAAGAAACACACATGAACACCAAGATTTAAGGTGGAAACCCAATGCGGGAGAAAAACCACATGCTGCTGTCGTCTCTGTCTTCTTTTAATAATAAGAAAATCTATTTACAATATTGTACTGGTGCAAACTCATACTAGTACGCATGCAGCCACCTGCAGAAGGCTACAACCTTCTCTCATTTTCTAGCTTCCATTAGAAGGGAGCTGCAACCCCCTAGCTCTTGTACTAGCCAATGTGCTTACTAGTACATAGGCATAGGCCTACAGAAGGCTACGACCTTCTCTCTTCTTCCAGGGACCACATTTCATAACTTTTTAGACTGGATGCTCCTAGCACACAACAATATACATGAAGGCCTTGTTTCATCAAATTTTCATACTGGACACATCAGAACTTTCAAACTGCATCAACCAATAATCAGTTAATCTGAATAGTCAGATCACTGTCACCAGAACACTGTGCTGAACCCAGAAACCTGCATCGTCATTTAGAACCAGCTGCAACCTCAAAAATCATGTATCAGAATGTATACACTACTTTACTGAACCCAAATTGCATGGATACACTACTTCCTTTAATCAAACCTGTGTATACCTTCAAAACTATTGAAACATAAAACTTCTGAATCAAGTTTGTACCAACCATCAATATACTAAACATCTACTGTCAATTTATAGAGCTTTACAAAGGAAGTAGAAGAGATCAACCCTCTCATTTATACAATCAATCAATTAGATATAAAACTCCTTATGCATTCAGTGTTACATTCAGATCTATGAAGACTTCATTGATAGACATCAGTAAAACAACATAACTGATAAGATAGATCAGTCAGATCTGAAGAATATGCTTTTCTTTTGTATACGCTACTTGGAAGAGTAGATCCTATGTGTACATGCGCTTTTACGGAGATGAACCAACGCATAGATCTGCAAATATTAACTCACAACTTTGCTATTATTCCGGACTTTAGACAAACCGAGATCATGAAATTTAAAGAATAAAACAGGTGTAGATAATCAGATCTAGCCCAACCAATATCAAATCATTCAATGATAAGTCATTTCAGATCTCATGATACTGATCCAACATTGAATTCAAGGTGCACAAAATATTTCAGATCAAATCATAAACATAGCCCTGCAACATAAAATATAATTCAGATAGAAGTATTCCTTAGAAACCCTTTCACTTGCACACCCTGACCTTATGATCTTCTCCTCCTTATATAGTTTTAGGCCTTTCTCAATACCTCAAACCAAAACCACTTAGGACCTGCGGTATTCTTGGATGGGGTCAAATAATCATTACTCCACTCAATATTGTGGGCTAATACCATGGTATTGACCCCTGGTATTGTCTCCTCTTGAATTTCCTTGATTTTCCAACATATATGCGCTTTTCTTCTTGTGAAGTGCGTGTATACGTATACACTCTTTTTGTTCTATGAACCAGCATGTATACACTGTTTTGACTAAGTGGACCTGCGTATACATCTTAAACTACGTTTCACCATCCTTTACCTTCAATTTCTTCATTTTTATTAGTAGAATTTAGTTCCATCTTCCTGTTCTTCTGTACCAATGCCCGGTTACATCTGAATGGACCTGTTACATTGTGGGTTTCCTTTCATAAAAAATGAACTGACCTGTGAGTGAGTTTCCATCAAGGACAATGCTTGCATCATAATGCCAACAATCTCCCCCTTTGGACTTGATGGCAACCATGCTAGTGTTGATTACTGTAAGCTATAGAAATGGTTAGAGATAGCAAGAAACACCAAAATACTCTCCCCCTTTGACATCAAGGGCAAAGGGCGGACCAAGCTATTATCACCCTTTGATATACATTATGTTGTCCATGCTGCCCCTGAGTACATGCCGAGTCTACATAGATATGTTTCAAAAGAATAACATGACTCTATAACTCAACTAAGTGAGTATGACCTCCCTATGAATAATGACTCATACATACATAAATCACCCAACCAAGTGGGGATACGCCATATTTGACTCATCCACCCAACCAAGTGGGATATACCAATGACAAAAATACAACAATTATTACATCATCCATCCCATGCAAAGTGGGGATACAAATTATATCATATGTCCAATAGGACTCATTCAAATATAGACCACGACAGAAAAGTCATATCACACCCTAGATATTTACATGACTTATGCAACAAATGATATAAGTATCTGAAGCCATAGCTGAACTCAGCAACCATGATGCCAACAATGCAAAATGTGTGTGAAGGCTAATGCTCCCCATGAACTTGTGTTACATGTTCATTGTCAGCAAGTCATTCATCAAGGCATCTTTGTTAGTTAGATAAAACTCAATGAACAAAGCATATCGTCAGAATGTAATTATCAATATCAGATAAAGCACCCATATCAGAATATAACCCACTTTTTTTCTATCAGGAAAACATATATGCTCCTTCAGCCACAGAAACCCACGTGTATACACAACTATACTTCATGAAACCCGCGTATAATAACCTTACTTTGAGAACTGGATTTAATAGTAGGATGATGCAACAACTTCTCCCAGATTTTGTCTGAGATATTCAAATGTTTCTCTGGGAAGCGGTTTAGTGAATATATTAGCAACCTATTTTTTGGAGGGAACCTACTCTAATTTAACCTTTTGTTCAAGCGCTTGTTCTTATAGAAAATGGTACTTAATGGGTATGTGCTTAGTCTTGGAGTGCATGACAGGATTTTTCGAAGTACTGATGGCACTTGTATTATCACATAGAATGGAGATGGGTGGAGTACATGTGATCTAAATTTCTCGCAATGTTTGCATCATCCAAAGTAGTTGTGTGCAACAAGATGCAACAGCCACATATTCTGCTTCAGTTGTAGATAAGGCCATCGAACTTTGTTTCTTGCTGAACCAAGACACTAACTGAGAACCCATATAGAATGCACCTCCACTAGTGATTTTTTGATCATCAACATTTCTTGCCCAATTTGCATCTATATATGCATGAAGAGTAAAGTCTGTATCTTTAGGATACTGTAGTCCAAAGCCCTGAGTTCGTTGAAGATATTTGAAAATTCTTTTGACTGCCTGGAGATGTGATTCCTTTGGATTTGCTTGGAACCTTCCAACAATTCCTACTGCATGCATGATATCAGGTCTGGTACCTGCTAGATAAAGAAAACTTCTAATCATAGATCTTTAAATTAGTTGGTTTACTGCTGGTGATTCATCGTTAGAACTGAGACTGCATCTTGTTACCATTGGAGTACATACTAGTTTAGAATCTTCCATTCCATACTTCTTCAAGATCTACTTGAGATATTTGGTTTGTAAAATAAAAATACCATATTTTGTTTGTTGTACTTGTAGTCCAAGAAAGTAAGCAAGTTCACCAAGTAAGGACATTTCAAATTCTTGCTGCATTACTGAAGAAAAATTCTGACTCATGGATTCTTCATTGCTACCAAAGATGATATCATCAACATAAACAACAATAATTAGCAGTTTATCATTTTCAATCTTTGTGTATAAATTGCTATCTGTAGAACCTTTTGTGAAACCTTGTTGTTGTAGATATTTTTCAAGGTGGTAATACCAAGCCCTTGGAGCCTGTTTTAGAACATATAGAGCCTTTTTGAGCTTGCATACAAGTTTTCCATAATTTCCAAGAATGAATCCTTCTGGCTGTTCAATATAAAACTCTTCTTCTAAATCTCCATTAAGAAAGGATGATTTTACATCCATTTGATATACTTTGAATTTTCAAGAACTAGAGAGTGCAAGAAACATCCTTATGGCTTCAAGTCTGGCAACAGGTGCAAAAGTTTCTTCAAAATCTATACCTTCTTGTTGAGCATACCCTTTACAGACAAGTCTTGCCTTGTTTCTAATAACTTCTCCATTTTCATTCAAATTATTCTTAAATATCCATTTTTTTCCTATAACATTTTTATCATGAGGTCTAGGAACTAATTCCAAAGTATCATTATTTTCAATTTGATCCATTTCTTCATCTATGGCCTTGACCCAACATTCATCTTTGCAGGCTTGATTTACATTCTGAGGTTTGATGGAGGACAGTAATTCTAGATAACTTGAGGTCCCTGTAATAGTTCTTCTTGTCTGTACACCAGCCCCTTTTTCTCCTAGAATTTGAGTTTATGGATGATTCTTCTGAACATACTTGGATGGAGTCTTTTCCCTGTCTGTTGTATCTTCTTCTGGTGCTTTATTGGTTTCTTCTTCTATATCATTTTGATTTGATGTGGGAAAACATTTCCCATCTTCATCACTATCATATTCCTATGTTGATTTCATTTATTCTGGATTTCTGCATGCTTCATCAATTACAACATCAATTATTTCAACAATTTTCTGAAGTCTTTTATTATAACATTTGTATCCTTTACTTCTGGATGAATAACCAAGAATAATTCCTTCATCTGCTCTGGGTTTGAAGTTACCAAGTCTTTCATCAATCCTTTTGATGAAACATTTGCTTTCAAAAACTCTAAAGTGTTTTACAGTAGGAGGCCTACCATGCCAAAGTTTGTATGGATTTTGATTGCTATTTACCCAAACATTCACTTTGTTAAGAATAGTCATGACAGCAAATGCAGCTTCACCCCAGAAGGTTGCTGGAGTTCCAGATTCATCAAGCATAGCTCAAGCCATTTGTTGAACTGTTCTATTCATTCTTTCCACCAAGCCATTTTGTTGAGGAGTTCTTGTGATAGAGAATTGCCTTTTTATTCCATGTTGTTCACAAAATTCAAAGAATTCATCTAATATGAATTCTCCCCCTCGATCAGATCTGAGACATTTGATTTTTCGATTTGATTCATTTTCAACTAAAGCTTTGATGGCTTTAAACTTTTCAAATGCTTCATCTTTATGTTTTAGTAGACCTATCCAACACATCTTGGAAAAATCATTAATAAATAAAATAAAGTATTCTTCTCCACGAGGTAACTTTTTCCTTGTTGGTCCACACAAATCAGTATGGATGAGTTCAAGAGGCTTACTTGCTGATCCTTCTTTTTCATTGAAGTGAACTCTGGTTTGCATATGGTATTTTCTGGGATGCTAATATCTGGAAGATCATGATCTGCCTTGAGCCTGCATGCTTTTCTTATTTGAGAAAATCTTAGATGTCCCCATCTTCTATGCCATAGCCAGTTTTCATCTATTTTTCTTAGATAGCATTTTTTTGTCCTCCTTTGAGTATGTATAAGTTGTGTGGAGTTCTTGTACCTTTTATCATGGTCTTTTCTGTATAAAGCTCACGAACCACACATCCATTTGATTGAAACACAACTTCATTTCCTTGATCACACATTTGATTGACACTCAACAGGTTATGATTTAAACCATATACATACATGACATTTCTAGCTTTAACCTTTTCTTTCAAGAAGACAAAACCTTTACCTTTAGTGACAGATGGCGTGTCATTTCCAAATGAGACATTATTTTCCTTTTCTAAAGCATTATATGAATGAAGTTTCTCTTTATCACCTATCATGTGTTTGGATCATTTGCTATCGATGTACCACTGATTTTCTTGTCCTTTTGCATATAGAGCTATGCCACATCTTTCTGATTGAGATTCATTCTTTATCCATATCTTGGGATTTAATGGTATTGTCTCCTCTTGAATTTCCTTGATTTTCCAACATATACGTGCTTTTCTTCTTGTGAAGGTGTGTGTATACATATACACTCTTTTTGTTTTGTGAACCAACGTGTATACGTTGTTTTTACTATGTAGACCTGCGTATACATCTTAAACTGCTTTTCACCATCCTTTACCTTAAAATTCTTTGATTAGTAGAATTTAGTTCCATCTTCTTGTTCTTCTGTACTAATGCCCTATTACATCTGAATGGACCTGTTACATTGTGGGTTGCCTTTCATCAAAACTGAATTGACCTATGAGTGAGTTTCCATCAAGGACAACACTTGTATCACAATGCCAACACTATCCCGCTTTGGACTTGATGGCAACCATGCTGGTGTTGATTACTGAGACCTGTAGAAATTGTTCGAGATAACAAGAAACACCAAAATAGTCTCCCCCTTTGACATCAAGGGCAAAGGGCAGAAAAAGATATTCTCCCCCTTTGATACTAATTGTTGGAAATAATACTGAGAGGGGGGGGGGGGGGTGAATCAGTATTATCAGTTCAATAATTTTTTATTTCCCAAGTAGATTTATATATGCTACTTCTGTGAAGTGAACTAGCATGTACATGCTACTGTTATTAGAGGAACTAACATATACCCAGATAACTTATGATTTAATCAGTTTATCATGTGTTGATCTTTAATCAGTGCATCAGTAACTTGTTAAACAGTGCAAAAAACCATAATAAACAATCACACATAAGAAACACACATGAACACCAATATTTAAGGTGGAAACCCAATGCAGGAGAAAAACCACCTGCTGCTGTCATCTCTATCTTCTTTAATAATAAGAAAATCTGTTTACAATCTTGTACTGGTGCAGACTCATACTAGTACGCCAACACCCACCTGCAGAAGGCTATAACCTTCTCTCATTTTCAAGTTTCTACTAGAAGGGAGCTACAAGCCCCTAGCTATTGTACTAGCCAATGTGTTTACTAGTACGTAGGCGTTGGCATATAGAAGGCTACGACCTTCTCTCTTCTTCCAGGGACCACGTTTCATAAATTTTCAGGCTAGATGCTCCTGGAATACAACAATATAAATGAAGTCCTCATTTCATCAAATTTTCATATTGGACCCATCAGAACTTTCAAATTGCATCAACCAATAATCAGTTAATTTTAGCAGTCAGATCACTGTCACTAAAACACTGCACTGAACCTAGAAACTTGCATCATCATTCAGAACCAACTGTAACCTCAAAAATCATGTATCAGAATGTATACGCTACTTTACCAAACCCAAACTGCATGTATATGCTACTTCCTTTAATCAAACCTGCGTATACCTTCAAAACTACTGAAACATAAAACTTCTGAATCAAGTTTGTACCAACCAGCAATATACTGAACGTCTACTGTCAATTTACAAATATTTACACAGGTAGTAGCATAGATCACTCTTCTCACTTATACAATCAATCAATAAATCAGATATCAAACTCCTTATGCATTCAGTTTTACATTTAGGTCTAAGAAGACTTCATTGACAAACAATAGTAAAACAACATAACTGATTAGATAGATCAGTCAAATTTTATGAGTAGGATTTTCTTTTGTATACGCTACTTGGAAGAGTAGAACCTGCATGTACACGTGATTTTACTGAGATGAACCAATGTATAGATATGCAAATATTAACTCACAACTTCGCTGCTATTCCGGACTTCAGAAAAACCCAAATCATGACATTTAAAGAATAAAATAGGTGTACATAATCAGATCTAGCCCAACCAATATCAGATCATTCAATAATAAGTCCTTTCAGGTCTCATGATCCTGATCCAACATTGAATTCAAGGTGCACAAAATAATTCAGATCAAATCACAAACATAACCCCTGCAACATAAAATATACTTCAAATAGAAAATTCCTTAGAAACCCTTTAACTTGCACACCCTGGCCTTATGATCTTCTCCTTCTTATATAGTTTTAGGCCTTTCTCAATACCTCGGACCAAAACCACTTAGGACCCGAGGTATTCTTGTACAAGATCAAATAGTCATTACTCCACTCAATTTTGGGCTAATATCATGGTATTGACCCTTGGTATTGTCTCCTCTTGAATTTCCTTGATTTTCCAACATATATACGCTTTTCTTCTTGTGAAAGTGCGTGTATACGTATACACTCTTTTTGTTCTATGAACCAACGTGTATACACTCTTTTGATTAAGTGGACATGTGTATACATCTTAAACTTCTTTTCACCATCCTTTACCTTCAACTTTTTCATTCTGATTAGTAGACTTTAGTTCCATCTTCTTGTTCTTTTGTACCAATGCCCTGTTACATCTGAATGGACCTATTACATTGTGGGTTTCTTTTCATCAAAACTGAATTGACCTGTGAGTGAGTTTCCATCAAGGACAAAACTTGTATCATAATGCCAACACGTGCTCCTAGGCATGAGTGCACTTCATACTCTTAGTGAGAACGCTTCCTTCCTTCAATTGAGTGCACTCCTGGTCAATAAGGAGAGTGCACTCTTTGACATCAATAACTCACCCTATTCATCCTAACCTAAGTGCATTCATTGACATCAGTGACTGCGGTATCTTATTTATTTACATGCACCCTTCTTGTTTTCATGTTGAGCACACTCCTAAAAAATAGGAGGCCACTCCACTTCTTGTAACTAACTCACTCATCAATCGACAAGTGGCGATCATGCATGAACTTGCTTTGCATGTATATTTTCTTTATAAACAAGCCTGAATCATCATCCACTCTCACAATCATTGTTCATTCTGGGCTAAGCATATTTCATAATCACAAGGAGTTTTTCTTCAATCTTAATCTTAAGTGCGTTGATTCTTGGTAATTTTTGCACAATGTCGTTTTCGATTTCTTTTTTTATTTTTAGTAGTGCTTATTTTTTCCTTATTGGAATTTTTGTTTCTTTTCACTTATTAAGTGGCATTTTTATCTATACTTCCTCATACAAGTGTTGTATTGCTATCGCAAGTAGTGTTTCTTGTGATTCTTCACATTCAATGACTTTTAACCTTCCAGTCATGATTGTGATAGAACTTATAAACAACTGCATCTCTCTTCTTTCATTGTTACTGTGTTTATCACTTGTTGTTGGCCTTCACTTATTTTTTTTTGAGTCCATGTTTTAGTAGATCACACTTCTGGGTAACAAGGACTCCTTGTTCTTGAAAACTATACCTAAGAAGCAAGTAGGCCCTATCTTGAGTGCACAATGCATCAACAAGCCATAGTGAGGCTCCTTGTTTACTCTTTCTGTGTTGTGCACCCTCACTGGCTCTTCTAGAGTGCACAACGCACTAGAAAGAAACAATATTCCATCCTTGTTCCTTGTGACTACACCCTGCACCCTTCCAGTATTTCTCTCTCTCTCTCCTTGAGCACATTGTTGGGTTGTGAAAAAGGTATGTTTTTCTTCCTACTTCACTTAATTAATCATATGGTTTTCCACGAATTTACTCTCATCTTGAGCACATTCTCAAAGAAAGTCTGTGAAAATCAAATAGAAAGTAGTATTGGACAAATCACTTGTTTTTGGTATCAAAAGCCTAAGTTTTCGCTGGTTTATGCACAGGTTTCTTGGATTGGAAAACTGTTGTTCCTTTTGGATAAGACGACAGTGCCAAGAAAGGGAGATGCCATTAGTTATAGTTGTGCAAACCATGCTAAAGGCAAAGGAAACATACATTATTGACGTAGAAATCCGATTGTTCAGCTGAGAAATCCTAAGGATCTTTTGATCCTCAGGATAAGCTCTAATTTTGCTAGCAGTTCATAGAATATATAACGCTAGTAAATCAAAACAAAAGTAACTTTGTAACTTTGTAATTTGTAAAATTCCAGCAAGACTGCAAACATAGATTGAACTTTAAGGAGTCGAAGTGATTATGTAATTCTTTTGACAATTAATGAAATATTTAGAAGTTTCCATTAAATCCATGTATTGAGTTTCGATAACAGCTTTATTGTAGAGGATTTGGGCCCGGTCACTGGAAGATCCACTGCTCCTTGTATTATGCTATTTATGTTTTACTGTCAAGATTTATGTTTCTATTTCTTCTCTAGGTTGAGTTAGAGTAAATCATATAGCTCAATTAATATAGTTTTTATTTACAGAAAGTAAGTTTGTATATGATTTCTGTTCCCTATTAGTATATGCTTTATGCAATTACTTCTAGCTTTGAATATTCTTTGTTTTGAATAGTCTCCTTAATGTGCGTTGATTATTTAGGTTGATTTCCTCTCTTGTATTAGGACATTGGATTAAGATATTTGTTTGAAAATAGTTTGGAAGTGATTTATCTTTTCGATTTCAAATTATAGAATAATTCCTATTCTACATTTCTAAGAATTAACGAGTTTCTATCTGATTATTTATTTTTGCAACGGTTAGTTAGGATTAATTACCTATATTTCACTCTAATTGTTATCTCACAGATAATGCTTACAACCTTGAAATAGACAGGCGAATCCCAAGTTGACATATTAATGTAGGATTAAGGTTTATTTATAAATCCATCTTAGTACACCAACATTTTGGCACCATTGCCGGGGAGGTTGTCAAGATAATAGTTAATTTGTGTCTCTGAAGAGAATTGGGTGTTGAAAATGGGAGGTAAGAACCTGCGTACACAATAAGATAAATGCTGTTTCCTAGTGCTCACTCTCAATAGATACATAGAGGTTGTGTAGGAATGAATGAATAGGAGAAAAAATATACCAATAGATCAAAAATCACTACCAAAAACCACCAAAGCCCAGGGATCGATGACCCTTGGGAGACCAACCTTAATAGACAAAATCATTCAAAGAGATTGTTATAGGGAAAAGTGTCTACTCAGAACTGCTTATCCCACTAAGGTGTGACAGCTGCCTTAGAAACAAACAGAGTAAAGCTACTTTCATTTTTCCTTTATGAATTATAGATAGAGAGGAACAAAGAAGACCAACCTCTGTCTTGCGCTAATCTCCTGGTTTGATTCCTCTCTTCCTTGATAGTCTTTCGCTACTTATTCCCTTGCACGCCCAGCTTCACAGAGTACCTGTAAGATCACAGTAGCATAGCACTATACAAAGACATGGATCTATAATCATAAAAAATCTAGGATCAGATATAAATTGACCATACAAATGCAGCAAACATGAATGACACAAAAGTATGGAGGAAAACTTGAATAGCTTTTATTGATAAACAAGAAAGATCCAAGAGGAGTTACAACCAGTTGTTCTGACCCAGCATCAACCTCTCAGCAAGGAAGCCCCTCTTCACCTCATACAAAGCTTAGATCACCCAACAATCTGATGTTTGTCTCAAGAAACCAACAACAATTCCTTACAATATGCAAAATTCCAGCCTCTGGATCTCTGGGATGAGGGATCCATATATAGATATCTGTAAGGGAGATGAGTCAGCTTGTGATTTGATTAGTGTCTTCACTCTGATAGTTCTTGCTTCCACTTGGAGATTGATGATCTCTTACTCATCCTTGGTCGAATTCAGAGAGGCAAGTGTCACAGGAGAAGTTTCTGGAAGCTTCCATTGCCTCTCCACCTCACGAAATGACAATGCCATTTGTCATTTCTCGCCCATTGCACCCAATAGAAGGGATTTTTGAAATGCAACGCACCCACACAGTGTATTTAGGTGAGATGCAACACACTTGGCCTGTGGAGCAGCTGAAATGATCCTGTTTTGACCAATTCTGAGCAGCTTTTCATGGAGAACTTCTGGGAGAAGTTGTAATCTGTTGACCTTGTTCCTTTAGGGGTTAGAACAACAATTTTAGGGACTTAGGAGCCCTTGGTTTATGGAAATTTCATGCTTGGGGTTGTAGGGCCCAAAAATGTCTATAACAGTTGCCCCCTAAAGCATGAGGTCGTTAATCTTTTGATGTCGGGTGAAATGCTTTATTATGAGGATCCGAAGTTCTTTCAAGCTGGGAGGAGACCTGTAATAGGATACAATACAATACATTATCTTCATAATATTTTCATGATCTAGCTGAGGCAGGCATTCCCATGCTCAGCTTTATAAATTCATTTTCATGTACATAAGACAGACAATCGTCTGAGTGTAGACTGATGATTCTGATAGAGCCATCATCCCTTTGATTGGATGATTATCTGTGCAGCAATGATGTAAATTTGATGTCTTTATTTTCCTGAATATATATCGCAGCCCGGATGGATGAAACTAGATCCGGGGTCTTCAATCTCATTCGATCTTCACTCGAAGTACAAGTCTATCCATGTGAGAGATGTTTTGAAGTCGAACATGGAAAGACATCGCTTGATTACCAGCCAATAATATAAGCTGTTAACAAGCGCGAGAGGAATCACCGATAATGATAATGACCCTCAAGGTACTGCAGTACAATTCACGTAGTGTGAATAAAGGACTTGGCGCCGAACACCATGCAAAATCTTTCAGTTGAAGGCCATTGATGTAAACCTGTCGCCAGAAGTGAGAAACTTGCCATTGAGGCATGCAAGCTTCAAAGTACTGAATGGGGTGTTCCTAGATCGACTTCTTGGATAATGAGCTGATGTCGACAAGAACTGATCTGTCATAGGAGGGCCTTAATGAATCCCACATCAATGACACGGAATGGAGCAAATGATTTTAATGGAGGTGAAAACGATCTGGTGATATAAGGTTCAGGGTGGCGGTCATGAAAGAATGGAGTATAAATGTATTGTAGTGGGTGAGACACAGGTGAATTCTCTGAATAACTTCTCTTGAACATATCGGCGACACTGACGTGATGGATTGGTAGCATTAACCCCAAATGTGGATGGTATGATGGGACCATGGTGATGTGACCAGTGAATGAAACAAGCCAACCCGACTTGGATGCGGAGTGAAAGTGTCATGTTCAAGAGCGACTTGCTACCAACAAAGTTTCTTCAAGTTTTCTTCCCAATTTTTCCCCAGTCATTGCTGACCAGTACCTCTTTATTTTTATCAAGCTTGAGGAGGATAACATATGCTTGTTCTATAATTTGCCCTTCGGGAAAACCCATCGCTATGTTTTAACGAGCCTAGCGATAGTGAAACTCGTTCTCGTCTATAGACAAGTTTGTCGCTATTAAAATTTTTAACAAGTTTAATGACAAAGATAACTCGGTCATTTTCAATTTTAGAGAGTTTGAAAAGGAACATAAAGGTAACTCCAAAATTCCTTTTTCGTCATCTAATCCCTTAAGTCCGAAAAAGTATAAAACAATACAGAAGGGATGAATTTTCGATACTTTTAACGAGCCGAACAAAACAAGCGCTCGATCTTTTTGTGTAATAATCCCTCAGGTCCAAAAAGATTAAAATTTAGAGGAGGGATAGCACTTCCGGTCCCTTTAACGAGCTGGAGAGGCCAATGGCTCGACAATCTTTTCATATTTTACGAGTCAGTTGAAAAGAGCTTAAAGGAGACTCGTCTTTTGAGGAACGAGTGATAAAATGGGTAGCAACTGATTCCAGGTAAGGTTTGGAATTTTCCAATCACGGCAGTGTTACAAGGATGGCTAGTGAGATCACTCTTCGCAGCTGTTCCTCAAAATGGGTAAACAATCAAATGGAGGTGAATGATCGGCCAATGTAAAAGTGGAGGTGACGGTGCAAACACGACTAGGGCTTTAAAGGCTGAAGTATTACATTCACGATGGTTATTTACCGGAAATTGGTTCATTTTTTAATGAGATTAAACTCTGGGGGAACATGTGCTCATTGCTTATGTTTATTTTTTAACGAGCATGAAGTCCGCTCTAAAACTGCTCGATTAATCCAGTCGTGTGATAAGAATGTCTCATATATAAAAACGGAAAATTTTAGAGTTTTGCCCCACATCCTTTCTTTATGCAAGTTAGGAAACAACCAATCCAAAAAACAGATAAATGATCGCTCTTTGCTTGCACTCCAAAAGGTTTGCATGCCCCCAGGTATAAAACAGAGTTTCAATGTTACCCCTTCTTATTTCCGTTAAAACATTTGTTTTACCGGGAGAGGTCTACCTCTTACAGGTTACCAAAGATTATTCTATTTACGGCGTAAACAAAAAACTTCTTCGGCAATGTTTCTCTAAATAAACAAAGGTGAGTGGCAATGCCTGCCAACCCACATAACTTTGACAAGAGAATCTTATTCCAGAATAACCCCCTCTTCCAATCACGGACGGGAGTACATACTAGTCATATTCTCTCGCGGAAACCTACCCTATACCCGAAGTTTTCCTGTCGAAGCAGACCAGGATGCATGCCCCCTGGGTTTTAGTCATGTCCCCCGGATTACTTGCGCTCATCGGGTGGACGGACTGGAGATTGAGACATTTCTTGCATGAAAATACCATTCAGGGATGGTATATGACTATTTGATATGCGTGAACCGGGGAATGAAAGCTGGTCTACGAGCTTGACCACTCTTCCTTCGTGCGGAAAATACATTTCTCTAAAGAGTGAGGAGACAATGGCTCCCATGCAATAAATATAGTCTCGCCCAAGGAGTAGATTATAATCTAGAGGTCCTTGAACTACCATTACGTTCATTTGAACAGTTTTTCCTCTCAATGTTATGGGTACATTGGGAAGGATCCCTAACGGTCGACTGGTTCCTTTATCAAAGCCTGTTAGATTTCTCATCTCAGGCAAAAGCGATGGCGAACCAAGCGCTTTCCAAGCAGTCGAGGAAAGGATACTCACAGAAGCCCCTTCATCTATGATGGTACCAGCCATAACCATTCTATATATTTGAACAATAATTCGGAATGGTACACTAGCTGGTAAACGAGGTCTGCCTAGCTGATTCCAATCAAAGGAGACAACTAGGTTGCTTGGAGGTGGGACCGAATAGACGGCCGGGTATGACTCTGACGAACTTCCTTCCTGCGGTAAAGGAACGGGTAAATTGCCCCCATGTTCATTGGAGTCTGTGCTTACGAAAAGAATTTGGACGGTGTCATCCTTGTTCTCTTCGGTGACTGTATCATCTAAATATGGAACCTCTGAAGGCAAGACCGGGTCAACTGCAGCCTCGACCTTTTGACTTTCGTCTGGTATGGGTTCAGATGGTTTGTCTTCAATGATAGATGCTTCAGCTGACCACCTGAGCGGGCCAGCCGGATTTTCAAGTAGTGACGGACTCGGAAAGAGTTTTTATATCCAGGAGGAAGTCGTAATGGTGAAACCGGATGATCGTCCAAAACTCTTTTAGCCTCGTCTAAGAAGGGACAACGGTGGATGGCATGATCGCCTTCGCACAGTTTACAAGGAAATCTATATTTTCCTTTTTGTCCTGGGGCTTTACTTTCACTAGTTGACAGTGTGTTTTCAACATGATCATCAGAGGTTGACGACACCGGGTTGTGCAAACGAGGAGACCAGTCCCTTAAGATCCGAGGGATACAAGGACAATATCTATGATAGTGGTCTCCTTTGCAAATGACACATGGCGATTTAGGCCTGGTCGGTGCAGTGTGTGGATTTTCGCTAGACGACGCTCGTTTGCCCCCATTCGCTTTTGGCTCCTTCTTCTTCTTCTCTTTCTTCTTCTTTTCCTTCTTCTTCTTAGGTACTTGACTTTTGGCTTTACCAGCCCCATCAAGTGAAGAGGAAGGAGGAGAAGAAGAATTAGAGGAAGTAGAAGGTTGGTGGCTAACTCTGGATTCGTCTAGTTGCTGACTCAATCGTTCAGGAAGTGCAGTGTTCTGAACGACAGAGGTTGAGAAGAGCCATACAGGCAAGCCGATTGTCAGTCCTGGAAGCGACAATGTGGCCATATGGGGTGCACCAACATCTCCGCAAGAGGAGAAGGGACTAGGACTTCCTCCAAGGGGAGTTCCTTGGTTGGTGGATTCCATTTTCTCAACCCAAGATCAACGTAGGAAAGGGTAATGAATATTCCGTTTAAAATAAATTTTAGACGCTTTGACACAACTTGTTTTTTCAATTTTTAAGAGTCGAGAAAAAACAAAAGATGACTCTAGTCTCCTTTGATTTTTAATGAGCCTGAAGTGACAAGTGCTCAGATGGACCTTTTCTGTTAAAGAGTCTGAAAAGGAACGAAAGGGACTGCTCTGGAAATCTAGGTAGAGGGATTACCAAACCAATCGCAAAACTGTAGAATACTTTTTACGGTATGACAGTCAATCTTCCCAAATGCTGTGTTCAGTGCATTGCGATCGATAGGGCAGCAGACACGGCTTGCTATGGATAAAGGATTAAGCCTATTGGGGTCTCCCAAAATATACTCGACGGTACGTGGGAGCACAAGTCCGTACTGGCACTTATCGTCTCAAAGTGGAGGAATCACCCAACCATTAGTGAGAACAACAGTTACCAGGCTTTACGATGTCGGAATACGTCTCTAGCCTAGACTTCTAAATGTTGTGTGTTAAGTTCCAAAGCGTTGTTAGATTCATTGAATTTATTTTATAGTTGATCTTGTTTATGAGGTTTGCCTTTCAGGTTCACCGCGAGATGTAGATGTAATTCCTAAAATGCAATCTAAGATGATAAACAATCTTTTTATCTTCTTTGTGCAATGAAAATCCTAGCTACTAAGGAAAGAAAGACAAAATCCTTTCACAAAGAGCAAAGAGCACACTCTAAATGCACTTTCCTAAATCAAACCAATCAGACTGTCTAGATGCAAATGCACATGCATGTATTTGTTTTCGACTTTCTTAGTATATGAATGATAAGAAGAAAGTTGATGCACAAATCTGAATTTCTTTTCAAGCGACAAATATCAACAAGTTTCTTTTCGAAATAAAAAATGGAGATGATCACAACACCTTAAGATTTTGAAATGAATACTTGTTTTGACACTAAAAAAATTACAAATTCAGACCAAAAACAATAGTAACAGGATAATCGACTATCAACAGCAATCAAACTCTTTCCTACGATTGAAATCGACACTTGCGACAGTTTCAAATCAAAGGACGACAGTACGATTACGCTACTTTTGGAAAGGAGAACTGAAAATGACTCAACAAACACACAAAAACATTTACAGTTCTTTTGTACAAAGGAGGCGGAATAACAACAAGGAAAAGGGGTTTCAAACAAACATATACTGATCACAGGCAGCAAAATTCAGGAATAGAACTCGAAAGAATGAATCTCAGAAACCAAAATTGCACAAAGCCTAGCCTGATCAGCGCACCTGCAACACAGGGAATTTGAAATGCAGCGCACCTTCTACACTCGGGAAGTGCGCTGAATTTCAGATTCTCAGAACAGTACCTGCACTGGGCCAGAAACGAGACTCTGTTTGGGTTCCGGGTCACAGTTTGCAGTTCAGTTCATGGGTTTTGGCCGAGCAAAAGGTAATCAGTAACTCAACAATCAGGGGTAGATCTAAGGAGGATCTAAGAGCTATCACAAGGGCAATAAGAGAGTTTGTGAATCAGTTGTTTAAATCATAAACAGATCCCGTAGATGGACTGAAGCAACATTTATCTACTTTGCAGTTGCTATGGCAAATGCAGTTCGAATGCTACCTGTAAGTTTATGAAATAGACAACAAGGAAGATAAACAAACAAACTAATTCGTCCCCAGTGGGGTCGCCATTTTGTTACAGGGAAAAGTGTCTACTCAGAACTGCTTATCCCACTAAGGTGTGATAGCTGCCTTAGAAACAAACAGAGTAAAGCTACTTTCGTTTTTCCTTTCTGAATTATAGATAGAGAGGAACAAAGAAGACCAACCTCTGTCTTGCGCTAATCTCCTGGTTTGATTCCTCTCTTCCTTGATAGTCTTTCGCTACTTATTCCCTTGCACGCCCAGCTTCACAGAGTACCTGTAAGATCACAGTAGCATAGCACTATACAAAGACATGGATCTATAATCATAAAAAATCTAGGATCAGATATAAATTGACCATACAAATGCAGCAAACATGAATGACACAAAAGTATGGAGGAAAACTTGAATAGCTTTTATTGATAAACAAGAAAGAGCCAAGAGGAGTTACAACCAGTTGTTCTGACCCAACATCAACCTCTCAGCAAGGAAGCCCCTCTTCACCTCATACAAAGCTTAGATCACCCAACAATATGATGTTTGTCTCAAGAAACCAATAGAAATTCCTTACAATATGCAAAATTCCAGCCTCTGGATCTCTGGGATGAGGGATCCATATATAGATATCTGTAAGGGAGATGAGTGAGCTTGTGATTTGATTAGTGTCTTCTCTCTGGTAGTTCTTGCTTCCACTTGGAGATTGATGATCTCTTACTCATCCTTGGTCGAATTCAGAGAGGCAAGTGTCACAGGAGAAGTTTCTGGAAGCTTCCATTGCCTCTCCACCTCGCGGAATGACACTGCCATTTGTCATTTCTCGCCCATCGCACCCCATAGAAGGGATTTTTGAAATGCAACGCACCCACACAGTGTATTTAGGTGAGATGCAACACACTTGGTGTTATAGACATTTTTGTGCCTTACAGCATGGAGCATGAAATGTCCATAATCTAAGGGATCCAAAGTCCCTAAACATGTTGTTCCTACCCCTAGAGCAACAAGGCAAACCAACCACAGCAATTCACAGAAGTTCTCCACCTGAAACCACTCAAAAACAAGTCAATTCAGGGTCATGTCAACTGCTCCACTGAGAATCTGCACTGAATGTCAACTTCTCCACTGTCTACCTACGTTGAATGTCAACTCCAACAAAGGCTACCTGCGCTGAGCGAGTTTGGACAAGTGGCAGGCTCATTCCTCAATGTGTCAATGCCCAGGAAGCTTCCAAAATGACACTTGCCTCAGGGAATTCGACTGGTGATGAGTAAGAGGTTCCAAATCTCCAAGTGGAAGCAAGAACCTCCAAGTGGACTCAAGAACTAAGAGAGGGAGAGGACACTAGTCAGATCTCAAGCTGACTCATCCTCTCTCCAAAATAACTATATATAAATCTCTCCTCCATGAGATCTGGGGGCTGGAATTTTGTTATTGCAAAGAATTGCTGTTGGTTTGAGACTGGAAACATTGGGTGCTTAATGCTTTGAAGGGAGCTGAAGAAGGAATTCCATTCTGCTGGGAAGGAGATGCTGGATTGGAGCCCTCTGGGTTGTATCTCTTCCTGAACCTTGTTATCAATCAATAAAGCTATCTTGGTTTTCTCCTATATACTGGTGTATTTGTATGATTGCATTAGTGTATTTGATTTACTTCTAATCCTGAATCATTTATGAATATGAATATTTGCCTTTGTGTTGTGTTCTTCTCTTGTCGCAAGTAGCTGTTCTCTTGTCACAGGTAGCTTTTCTCTTGTGATCTCGTGGGAATCAAGTAGCTGTTCTCTTGAGCAAGCGAGGAGGCAAGTAGCTGTGAACACCCAAAGAGAAGAGGATCTAGATCGAGGGACAAACGAAAGACAACGGTAAGTCTATCGATCTCCCCTCTTTCACATTTCATAAAGGGAGAAACCAGTGTAGCTGTATTCATTTGTTGCTAAGGCGCTGTCACACCTTAGGTGGATAGGATCGTCCTGCATAGGCATTTTTCCCCACAGCAAATTGGCGACTCCACTGGGGAGAATTTGTTTATTCATTTCATTTGTGTTTCTGTCATTTGTTTACTTCATAGACTTGACAGCAACTATCGAACTGCATCTTTCCCGGATGCAAAGTAGGAAGTTGCTGCTTTGATCCAGTTGCTGGACTTGTCTATGATCTAAACAATAGATCCACAAATGATTTGATGATCCTTTGTGATAGTCTTTAGTGCCCTCTCAAAGCATCCCTCTGTTTATACCTTGCTTGTGTTTCTGATTTGGCTTGAAACAGTTGATTTTTGAGCATTTTGTGACCCAGAACCCAGGGGAAACGAGAGTTTCTCCTTCAGTGCAACTGCTGTGAAGGCAGTCTGCATTTCAACGCAGGTCCCGTGAGGGCTACCTGCGCTGAATGTCAAATCCTCAGTGTTGAGGTTGCGCTGAACCAGTTTGGCTTTGTGCAGCTAGGGTTCTCTGCTGTCTGTTGCCCTGTTTTGATCTCTGTTTTTTTGCAGCCTTTAACCAGCATAGGTACCAGTCAGATAACTCCTTTTCTTTGCTTAGATTCCGCCTCCTTTTGTACAAAAAGACTGTGAATTTTTTTATGTGTTTGTGGCGTCATTTATAGTTTTCCTTTGCATGAGTAAAGTAGTCATCCTGTAGCCTTTGATTCAGATCTGATATTGTGATCTTAGAAGAGAGTTCATTGGCTGTTTGCAGATTGATTATAGGTTTACTTTTGCTTATTGGTTTGAATTTGTCTCTTTTGAAGTGTCAAAACAAGTCTTTATTTCGAAAATTGTTAAGTAGTGTAATCTCTTCTATCTTCTCTGATTTCGAAAAAGTGAACTTGTTTGTATTGATCATTTTAAAAGAAAATTCAAAGTTGTACAAAAAGCTTTCTTTGTAGGCATTAATACTAAGAAAGTGGAAAACAAACACCTGCATTGTGCATTTTGCATTTGATAGTTTGCATGTTGGATTTAGGAAAAGTGCATTAGAGTGTGCTGATTTCTCTTTGAGAAAAGATAGTGTTTTTCTTTTCCCTTAGTAGCTAGGATTTTCAAAGTTGAAAAGATAATAAAGCTTGCTTATCATCTTTAGATTGCATTTAGGAATTTGTATCATACATCTCGTGGTGAACCTTGAAAGGCAAACTTTAAAAAGATCAACCTAAAATAAACTGAATGAACCTAACAACGCTTTGTAACATAACGCACAACATAGAGGTCTAGGCTAGAGACGTGTTCCGACGTCGTTAAGCCTAGTGACTGTCGATCTCGTGGAAGGTGGGTGATTCCTCCTGAGGGACGATAGCGCTAGTACGGATTGTGCTCCCACGTACCGTCGCGTATATATTGGGAGACCCCTATAGGCATATATCTTTTATCCTTAGGAAGCCGTGTCGGCCGCCCTACTGATCGCAATGCAGTGAACACAGCATTCACGAAGATCGACCGCCCGTACCCTAAAAAGTATTCTGCGGTTTTGCGAAAGGTTTGGCACACCCTCTGCCTAGAACTCCATAGCAGTTTCTTTTGGCCTTTTTCAGACTCTATAATAGAAAAAGTCCATCCGAGCATTTGTCACTTCGGGCTCGTTAAAACATCGAAGGAGACTAGAGTCATCTTTAGCTTTTTTCTCGACTCTTTAAAAGTGAAAAAGCAAGTTGTGTCTAAAGCGTCGTTAACAATTTATTTTAAACGGAACAATCACCCTTTAATCTTGCGTTGATCTTTAGGTTGAAAAGATGGAGCACACCGACCAAGGAATTCGTCTTGGTGGAAATCCTAGTCCCTTCTCCTCTTGGGGAGATGTTGGTGCGCCCCACATGGCCACATTGTCACTTCCAGGACTGACAATTGGCCTACCAGTCTGGCTCTTTTCAACCAATGTCGTTCAGAATACCACCATTCCTGAACAGTCGAGTCAAAAGTTAGATCAGACAAGAGTTGCCTCCCAGCCTTCCACTTCATCTTCCTCCCCTCCTTCCTCTTCGCTTGACGAAACTGGTCGAACAAAAATCCAGGTTCCTAAGGAGAAGAAGGAGAAGAAGAAGAAAGAAAAGAAGAAGAAGGAGCCTAAGGCGACTGGGGGCAAACAAGTGTCATCTAACAAAAATCCACACACAACACTCGTAAGGCCTAAATCGCCATGCGTCATATGCCAGGGAGACCACTTCCATAGAGATTGTCCCTGTATCCCCCGGATACTAAGAGACTGGTCCCCCCGTTTGCACAATTCGGTAGCATCGACCTCTGATAGCCATGTCAACTGCTCACCGTCAACTAGTGGGAGTGAAGCCCCAGGACCGAGCGGGAAAGCTAAATTTCCCTACAGACTGTGTGAAGGCGATCACGCCATCCACCGTTGTCCCTTCTTAGACGAGGCAAAATGAGTTCTGGAAGATCACCCGATTTTACGAGCGCATCTCCCTCCTGGATATCAAAGACTCCTGCCAAGTCCCTCACTAGTTGAGAACCCGGCTGACCTGCCCAGGTGGTCAGCCGAAGCACCTGTCATTGAAGATGAACCGTCTGGATCCATGCCTGACGAAAGTCAAAAGGTTGATACGGAAGTTGACCTGGTTTTGCCTTCAGAGGCTCCATCTTCGAATGACAATATCACAGAGGAGAATAAAGACGACACCGTCCAGATTCTCTTCATCAGCACTGACTCTGATGAACAAGGGGGCAATGCCACCATTCCTTTATCGCAGGAAGGAAGTTCATCGGAGCGATATCCGGCCGTCTACTCGGTCCCACCACTAAGCAACCTAGTTGTGTCCTTTGATTGGAACCAACTAGGCAGACCCCGGTTGCCAGCCAGTATACCATTCAGAATTATTTGTCAAATATATAGAATGGTAATGGCTGGCACTATCATTGATGAGGGGGCATCTGTGAGTATCCTTTCCTCTATTGCTTGGAAAGCACTTGGTTCGCCAGCGCTTTTACCTGAGGTGAGAAATCTATCAGGTTTTGATAAAGGAACCAGTTGACCTTTAGGGATCCTCCCCAATGTGCCTATAACATTGAAAGGGAAGACCGTTCAAACGAATGTGATGGTCGTTCAAGGACCCTTGGATTATAACCTACTCCTTGGACGAGACTATATATATTGCATGGGAGCTGTAGTCTCCTCACTCTTTAGAGTAATGTGTTTTCCGTATGAAGGAAGAATGGTCAAGCTTGTAGACCAACTTTCGTTTCCCGGATCACGCATCGCAAATAGTCATGTGCCATCCCTAAATGGTCTATACACGCAAGAAGTGTCTCAACCCACGGTCCATCCTCCTGATGAGCGCGAGTAATCCGGGAGGATATGACTGGAACCCAGGGTGCATGCGTCCTGGCCTGCTTCGGCAGGAAAACTTTGGGTATAGGGTAGGTTTCCGCGGGAGAATATGACTAGTCCGTACCCCGTCCGTGGTTGGAAGAGGGGTTGTTCTGGAATAAGATTCTCTTGTCAAAGTTATGTGAGAGGGCGGGGGTCGTCACTCACCTTTGTTTATTTCGGTAGACATTGCCAAAGAAGTGTTTTGTTTGAAAGATTAACGAGACAATCTTTGGGTAACCTGAAAGAGGTAAGCCTCTCCCGGTGAAACGAAAGTTTCGATGGAATTGAAGTAGAGGTAACTTTGAAATCGTACTTTATACCTGGGGGCATGCAAACCTTTTGGAGTGCAAGCAAGGGGAGACTATTTATTTTTTAAATTTTTAGGTCCTCCCTTTAAACCTGTAGGTCTAACCCTTTAAACTCGTAGGATTAGCCGTTTCCTAACTTGCATAAAGAAAGGATGGGGAGCAAAGCTTAGTGAGATGAAGCTCCATAAAAAATAGGATCTTGATGAGATACTCTTATCAAATGACTGGGTTATCGAGCAGTTTTAATGCGGAATTTATGCTCGTTAAAAAATAGAAAAGCGATATCGAGCAGTTTTAGCATAAAGTTCATGCTCGTTAAAAAATAAACGCAAGATCCGAGCAGTTTTAACGTGGTCTTCATGCTCGTTAAAAAATAAATATAAGCAGTGAGAAAATGTTTCCTCCAGTGTTTAAGCTCATTTTTAACTAAAAAATGAACCTATCCCGGTAAATAACCACCGTGAATGTAATATTATCAGCCATTAAAGCCTTGGTCGTGTTTGCACCTACCACCTCCACTTTTCATTTGGCCGATCGTTCACCTCCATATGATTGTTTACCCATTTTGAGGAACAGTTGCGAAGAGTGATTTCACCTAGCCATCCTTGTGACACTGCCGTGATTGGAAAATTCCAACCTGTAACTGGAATCAGCTGCTATCCCTGTTTATCACTCGTTCCTCAAAAGACGAGTCTTCTTTAAGCTCTTTTCAATTGACTCGTAAAATATGAAAAGATTGCCAAGTTTTGGCCTTCCAGCTCGTTAAAGGACAGGAAGAGCTATCCCTCCTCTAGATTTTAATCTTTTTGGATCTGAGGGATTATTGCACAAAAAGATCGAGCGCTTGTTTTGTTCGGCTCGTTAAAGCTATCGAAAACTCATCCCTTCTGTATTGTTTTATACTTTTTCGGACTTAAGGGATTAGATGAAGAAAAAGGAATTTTGGAGTTAACTTTATGTACCTTTTCAGACTCTCTAAAAATGAAAAGGACCGAGTTATCCTTGTCGTTAGACTCGTTAAAATTGTTAAATAGCGACAAACTTGTCTTTAGACGAGAACGAGTTTCACTATCGCTAGGCTCGTTAAAACATAGCGATGGGCTTGCCCGAAGGGCAGGTTATAGAACAAGCATATGTTATCCTCCTCAAGCTTGACAAAAATAAAGAGGTACTGGTCAGCAATGACTGGGGAAAAATTGGGAGAAAATCAAGAAAACTTTGATGGTAGCAGGTCGCTCTTGAACATGACACTTTTCCTCCGTACCACAATCGGGTTGGGTTGTTTCATTCACCGGTCACATCACCATGGTCTCGCCATACCATCCATATTTGGGGTAATGCTACCGATCCATCACATCAGTGTCGCCATATGTTCAAGAGAAGTCATTCAGAAAGAGTCAACCGGGTCCCATCCACTGCCATACATTATCCTTCATCTATTCATGACCACCACCCTGAATCATATGTCACAGATCGTTTTCACCTCCATTAAAATCATTAGCTCCGTTCCGTGTCACTGATGTGGGATTCATCAAGGCCCTCCTTTGACGGATCGCTTCTTGTCGACATCAGCTCATTATCCAAGAAGTTTATCTAGGAACAACCCCCCCAGTACTTTGAAGCTTGCATGCCTCAATGTTAAGTTTCTCACTTCCGGCGACAGGTATACATCAATGACCTTCGACCAGAAGATTTTGCGTGGTGTTCGACACCAAGTCCTTTATTCACACCGCGTGAATTGTACTGTAGTACCTTGAGGGTCATTATCATTATCGGTGATTCCTCTCGCGCTTGTTAACGGTTTACATCATTGACCGGTAATCAAGCGATGTCTTTCCATGTTCGACTTCAGCGCAATTCTCACATGGATCGACTTGTACTTAAGAGTGAAGATCGAACGAGTTTGAAGACCCCGGATCTAGTTTCATCCATCCGGGCTGCGATATATATTCAGGAAAGATAAAGACATTTGACATGTACATCATTGCAGCAGATGATCATCCTACTCAAAGGATGATAATTTCGCCAAAATTATCAGTCTACCATCAGACGATCGTCTGTTCTATGTACAAAAATGAATTTATAAAGCTGAGCATGGGAATGCCCGCCTCAGCTAGATCATGAAAGCAGTATGAATCATAATGTATTGTATTGTATCTTATTACAGGTCTCCTCCCAGCAGATGGATGAACTTCGTACCCTCCTGGATAAAGCATTTCACCCAATAAACGACCTCATACTTTAGGGGGCAACTGTTATAGACATTTTTGTGCCTTACAGCATGGAGCATGAAATTTCCATAATCTAAGGGATCCAAAGTCCCTAAACATGTTGTTCCTACCCCTAGAGGAACAAGGCAAACCAACCACAGCAACTCACAGAAGTTCTCCACCTGAAACCATTCAAAAACAAGTCAATTCAGGGTCATGTCAACTGCTCCACTGAGCATCTGCGCTGAATGTCAACTGCTCCACTGTCTACCTGCGTTGAATGTCAACTCCAACAAAGGCTACCTGCGCTGAGCGAGTTTGGACAAGTGGCAGGCTCATTCCTCAATGTGTCAATGCCCAGGAAGCTTCCAAAATGACACTTGCCTCAGGGAATTCGACTGGTGATGAGTAAGAGGTTCCAAATCTCCAAGTGGAAGCAAGAACCTCCAAGTGGACTCAAGAACTAAGAGAGGGAGAGGACACTAGTCAGATCTCAAGCTGACTCATCCTCTCTCCAAAATAACTATATATAGATCTCTCCTCCATGAGATCTGGGGGCTGGAATTTTGTTATTGCAAAGAATTGCTGTTGGTTTGAGACTGGAAACATTGGGTGCTTAATGCTTTGAAGGGAGCTGAAGAAGGAATTCCATTTTGCTGGGAAGGAGATGCTGGATTGGAGCCCTCTGGGTTGTATCTCTTCTTGAACCTTGTTATCAATCAATAAAGCTATCTTGGTTTTCTCCTATATACTGGTGTATTTGTATGATTGCATTAGTGTATTTGATTTACTTCTAATCCTGAATCATTTATGAATATGAATATTTGCCTTTGTGTTGTGTTCTTCTCTTGTCAAAAGTAGTTGTTCTCTTGTCACAGGTAGCTGTTCTCTTGTGATCTCGTGGGAATCAAGTAGCTGTTCTCTTGAGCAAGCGAGGAGGCAAGTAGCTGTGAACACCCAAAGAGAAGAGGATCTAGATCGAGGGACAAATGGAAGACAACGGTAAGTCTATCGATCTCCCCTCTTTCACATTTCATAAAGGAAGAAACTAGTGTAGCTGTATTCGTTTGTTGCTAAGGCGCTGTCACACCTTAGGTGGATAGGATCGTCCTGCATAGGCATTTTTCCCCACAACACTTGGCCTGTGGAGCAGCTGAAATGATCCTGTTTTGACCAATTCTGAGCAATTTTTCATGGAGAACTTCTGGGAGAAGCTGTAATCTGTTGACCTTGTTCCTTTAGGGGTTAGAACAAAACTTTTAGGGACTTAGGAGCCCTTGGTTTATGGACATTTCATGCTTGGGGTTGTAGGGCCCAAAAATGTCTATAATAGAGATGAATCTCAAGCGTTAGTAGGATCCTAGACAACAGATGGAAAGGGCTCTACTTTGATCCCTCAAGCAGCAAAATCACCAACTGTAGCTTACGCTGAGATCCATAGCAAGACTGAAGGATCTGAGAAAAGTTTCCAAAATACAAATAATCAATACTCTGGTCCTTCACAAGAGGGAAAATCGTGTAATTTGAGAGAAGGAGAGGGAGAAACTAGTGGAGTTTCTAAGGTAGATCCATAGCCATCTAAATTAGGATCTCATGTGATCCTGGCTGAAAAAGAAGTACATAATATCCTAGATTTGAGTAGTGCAGTAAAGCCCCTTCGAATTGTGAGTACTCCATCCACTCAGATAACACCCCCTGACTAGGAAATCCCTGAATATTATTGGCACATCTTCGACCAAATGGTGAATCAACCACCTCAAGGTCAGACCTCGATGTTGGAATATCCTATCATCGACCTAGTAGCCAATGCTTCGATGAAAGCTATTCCTTTAAAAAATATTCCAACTTTTCACGGGATGACCTCAGAGGATTCAGATGCTTTTTTTTTGAGTTTGATGTCCCGTGCAGAGGTTATGATTACACCACTTATCCTAAAAAATTGAAGCTATTCCCCTCCACCTTAAAGGGATAAGCTTTGCGATGGTTTATGGGTTTGGGTGGAAGTACCATTAACTCCTGGGACGACATGAAAACTGCTTTTCTCACTAAATACTAGGACTACTGTAGGACTAGGGATCTAAAAGATGAAATCTTCAAAATGTATGCGAAGGATAATGCAACTTTAGAGAAATACATTGAACGGTTTTAGTATAATTTGTCGAGATCACCCTAGTCCATGTTACCAAAAGCAGTCTTGAAAGCCATTTTAATAAAGGGGATGAGAGAAGAATGGGTAGAAACTTTAAATCTGATGGGGAAAGGTGAAATTTCTCAAGAAAACTGTGACGAAATTGTCCGATGGTGTATCAGGTGTTCGCGAGGTAGCACACGCATTGGGTTAGGAAGCTGAGACTCCATGACTAGAGGAAGCAGAACTCCCAATGGAGGCATGACTAGAATAGAGATCGACAGCCTCTTGGAATATTTCAAGACATATATCTTAGGCACGCTGACTACACATTTAGACATCTTACATGTCAGAAAAAAACAAGTTGAGGTAGAACAAACGCTAGCTATATTATGCCCACGCTGCCGAAAAAAACATAGTCAAAGCGAATGTCCTTTGGACATGATTTAGAGGTGCGCTATATACACCAAGGACCATGCCATGGATCAGTGTCCATCTCTTCCTAGATTAAAAGAAATGTTCAAAGAAGCTGAAGAAGGAACAGAGCCAACATACTTAATGACACAACGTCAAAAGTGCCAAGTACGACCCTTAGGTATGCCACAAGACCCGTCTTTGTTCTTTCCTACACAATATAATTAACAACAAAATCCTGGAACAACATGGCAAGGTCAACCACCTTTCTCTGCCTAGAAATCCCAACATTATTCCATGTCATCCTGGCCAAACCAACCCTTCCTAGGAGTTGGCTGGCCAAATCCACAATGCTCTGCCCCCTTCTGGCAAAATTCATCTAGTAATCCTTACCCTTCACAATGGGCTGCTTCCACTTCATAGAACCCGAATTGGCCTAAAAAATGGTAGTGCTCTATGGGACGAACAATTTACCCATGAGAATGGGTTCTTAACCTCAACCCACATTGCCTGGTCCATTTCATAATCCTCAGCCTTTAATACGCCCCCAACTGCTAGCTCAACCAAATCTGAATCCTAATAATAATAGACCAATCCAATATGTACAAATCCTTGAGAATTCAGATAATGACACAGAACCAGTAGAATGCAATGAGCTTCGGCTAAGGTCAGGGCACATTATTACCACAGAAGAAAATAAAGAAACTAAAAAAGAAAAACAACCCACAATAAATCCTTCAACTATGACTGCTACAAAAATAAAACATGGAGAAGACACAATCGAGTAGTGGAATTCTGATAAAATTATAATTTCTTCTCTTCCATTCCTCGAGAGACTAGAAATAGCTAAACTTGCTGTATATCCCGATTTTGATATATTAGGGTAATTGAAAAAATTGTGTATAAATATTCCGCTCCTCTAGGATATACAAGACATCTCGATTTATGCAAAAATAATTAAGGAACTATGTGGGAAGAAGTCTAGGAGGAAATTGAAAAACCCACCAACAGTGCATGTGGTAGGAACTTTATCTGACCTACTTCTGGGTAAGCAAGCACTGATTAAATATGAATACCCAGGGAATCCTGTAGTAACCGTTTAGATACAATGTTGCACCTTTCCAAATAGACTAGTAGATATTGGAGCAACCATTAATATTCTGACTATTGAAACCTGCAGGGTTCTGGGCATTACAGCTTTGGAACCCACCTCAACCTTATTAGAACTTGCCGATAGATCAGTAGTTAGACCTAAAGGAACCTTACAGGATGTGATTGTTTCTGTCAATTCCTGGGAATATCTTGTGGACTTTCTAGTCATCAACCCAAGAAGTAGGCTAGATGGACATCCTTTGATATTGGGTCGAACTTGGTTAGCAACAAAAAATGCTTATATAGGATGTCATGAAGGGAGCGTGACTATTACACAAGGAAATAATCTGAAGAATATTGTTTTGTATCCCCCAGATAAACCAAGTCTACCTATTGTAAATACTCAGTTACACCCACCTAGATACTTGGAAGAAAACATATGCTCTCCTCTCACACTAGAAGAAGCTCTTGAATTTAAGAATCAGACGGAGGACGATGTGATTAACAACTTCATTAATAGGCCAGTTTTCATGAATAACCTGACGTGCCAAGTATTAAAATCCATTTTTGATAATGAAACACAAGGAGATCCCTCGAGGGGTGCATACGATCAACATATGCCCACGACTGCTGTTTATAACAATAGGGAAATTGATATTGAACTACGTAAAACGCTTAACATTAATGGTAACTTGGACAATCATCAACAATAAAGGCTTATTCAAGTACTTTGGAAATATAAAAAATATTTTTCCTGGGAATACTCAGACATGAAAGGTATAGATCCCCAATTGTGTTCCCATCATATCTACATTGAGAAGGATGCTCGCACCATTCAAAATCCCCATAAGGTTGAATCCTCACCTCACAGATATTGTGAAATAGGAACTGCAAAAGTTGCTGGATGTAAATTTTATTTATCCTATCTCAGATAGCAGTGGGTCTCCCCATTGGTAGTCGTTCCCAAGAAAAATGGGAAATGGCGAATCTACGTGGACTACAAAGAACTGAATAAAGCCACCCAGAAGGACCATTTTCCTCTTTCGTTCATTGGTCAAGTTCTCGACACCTTAGTAGGGAAATATTTTTTTTCCTTCCTTGATGGCTTCAATGACTATAATCGGATCCAGATTGCCCTTGAAGACTAGGAAAAAACATGTTTACCTGCCCTTGGGGTACATTTGCATATAGAGTTTTACCCTTTGGTTTATGCAATGCCCCAACCACATTTCAGAGAGAAATATTGAGCATTTTTTTTGATCTGATCAATGAAGGACTTGAAATTTATATGGACGATTTCACCCCCTATGGAAGTGATTTTGAGTAGGGCTTGCAAAATCTAGAAAATGTACTTGAACGATGCATTGCCACTAGGTTATGCTTAAGAAATGTAAAGTGTCACATGATGATGATCGAAGGTGTGGTTTTGGGACACTACATCTCTGCGGCAGGAATACAGGTAGATCCAACAAAAATAGAGGTAATTCTTGCACTACCCACACCCAACACCCAGACCGAGGTATGTAGTTTCATTGGATATGCAGGGTACTACTGTAGATTTATTGAAAATTTTTCAAAAATTGCTGCACCTTTGTATGTCTTAACTGGTAATGTTGAATTTAATTGGTCTGACAAATGTGATGTTGCCTTTGCAGATCTGAAGAAGCTAATTTCAACTGCACCAGTCTTACGAGGACCATAATGGGAGTTATGTTTCCATATCTCTACAGACACGTCAAACACAACTATAGGTGTTGTACTTGGACAAGAAGAGGACAAGAAGCCCTACGCTATCTATTATATTAGAAAAAACCTTACCCCTACTGAGTTAAATTACACAGTAAAAGAAAAATAATTTCTAGCTATTATACATGCTATCAATGAGTTTATACATTATATAACAGGCTATCCAGTCTTTCTGTATAATGACCACTCTGCCATTAGGTACTTGGCCAACAAACTAATCACTAATGGGCGAGTAACTCGATGGATGTTGTTACTGCAGGAGTTCTATCACCATAAAGGATCGACCAGGAAAAGAAAATCCTGTTGCAGACTTCTTGTCTCGGGTACCTAAGATGGATGATCCTTTATCAGTAGATGATCAATTTCTAGATGAGCACATGTTTGCTGTAACGATTAAAGCACCTTGGTATGTGGATGTAATAAATTATCTAGCAGTCAGGAAATTACCAGCCCATCTGTCACCCAAGGAAAGGAATATGATTGTCCAACACAGTGCCCAAATTTCATGGATTGGGGGGTATTGTTTCCACATTGGATCCAATTTACAGATTCAAAGATGCATTCAAGAAGGTGAGGTCTATGACATCCTGAAACCCTGTCATGACGAGCCTTATGGAAGACATTTCGCAGACCAAAAAACTAGATATAAGATCCTTCAGATGGGCTATTACTGGCCCACCATATTCAAAGATGCCAAGAAATATGTTCAAGCCTGTGACAGTTGCCAAAGGATGGGACATCCTAGCCAGGCTGATGAAATGCCACTGCAACTGCAGTTGGTGGTGGAACCCTTTGAAAGATGGGCGCTTGACTTTGTTGGGCCCTTTAATCCACCATCAAATCAAAAGGTCTATATACTGGTTGCCACAGACTATGTAACTAAATGGGTAGAAATATTAGCCTTTCCACAGGCCACAAAATAAACATTGATTAATTTCCTTTTTGAACTATTCGTGCAATATGGCTTACCAAGGGAGGTGATAACTGATGGAGGAGCACAATTTATAGGACATAAAATTTCAGCCACCCTGCGAAATCATCACGTCAAACATCAAGTTACCTCTCCGTATCACCCACAGGCAAATGGATAGGTAGAGAGCACCAAAAAAGTCATAGAAGCAATCTTGACTAAGATAGTCTTGTCAAATTGACGTAACTAGGCCGCTAAACTTCCAAAAGCCTTGTGGGCCTATCGCACAACATGGCACAATACTACTGGATATTCCCCCTACCAACTTGTTTTTGCAAAAGAACCAATATTCCCAATAGAGTTTGAGATAAATACTCTTAGGACAGCCCAAGAGGTTGGACTGGATCTTACAGAAGCCCAAACACAACGACTTCAGCAATTAAATGATCTAGATGAAGCACACTTACTTACCCTACAACGTACAACAATTATTCAACAACAGAGGGCCAAGTGGCATGATAGGCTTATTAAAAATAAATCATTTCAGAAAGGTGATTGGGTGCTCCTCTATGACTCCAGATTTTAGGAATTCCCAGGGAAACTGCAGACAAGGTGGCTCGGGCCTTATGAGATTCAAGAAGTGCATAACAATGGCACCATAAATTTAATCACCATTGATGGGCCTGGTGGTCCATTTCTAGTGAATAGACATCGATTGTGACTTTATCACCAACCACTCACAAAGGAATCTTTCTATTAGCAGGTAAGTAATGATCCTACTCTCCAAATCATAGCTGCAGGGGATGGTAACCCGACAACTTCATTTGCATGAAAAATTGTTTTCTTCTCATATTGTAAATAATGTACATATTTTCTTTTGAAAATGGTTGAGAAATTTTATTCTTTTTTCTTATTTAGTACATTGTAATTTTAATACAAACATTGTTTATAATCGATTGTTTTTCCTTTCCAATGAAATGACTGCTGTTCCCTTCTCGAAGGAACAATTGTTGTGCCTTTTCCAACGAGACAATTGCTATTCCCTTTCCAAAGAAATAGTTGTTGTTCCCTTCTCGAAGAAACAATTGTTGTTCCCTTTTCCAAAGAGTAGTTTCTGTCCCCTCTGCCAATGAAACATTTGGTGTCCCCTTTAACGAAAAAGAACAAATTGCTAGTCCATCGCCATGGATGATTGTTGTTCTCATTACTATCATTCCATGCTAGTTATTCCTTTTGGTTATGAGTTCGATCTAAATATTTAAAAGCAGTAATATCTAAATCATCATGATTCTTAGCCTTTTTGGTAAATATTTTTTAAGAAATCTAACATGCTCTATCTATGAATACTCCTGCTTATGTCTATTTTTGGGATACATTATAAATTGTTAATGATCTATCCCCACCATACTATTTTTTCTTTTATTTCACATTCAAATGGTGATTTCCTCAATAAATATGACATAGAATCTAAGGCATATTTATCCTCAGCATTGTTTTTACTTCTTACACCATCCTGGACTCTTAAGGAGTTGATGAGCCTCCCCTAACTTATAAATAGAAAAAGAGAAGAAACACAAAAATAACAAATTAAGCTAAAAAAAGGATAGGGGGTCTCATCACAAGCCAACCTACCAAAATCATAGGAAAATAACATAAGTGACATTCTCATTATGGCTACCACACCAGGGTAATGGCATTGTGACACTAAAATGTCCAAGGATAGGAGGTCTCATCATGAGCCGACCTATTCACTTTGTTATGATCCAGTGAGTGGCATTGTTACTATCTGGTCATCATGCTAGAAAAATGCCCTTTTTACAAGGGAAATAATTTTTAAGTTTAAGATACTAGCTTATTTGTGGGTTAAAAGGCAACCCTATCAAGGCTATAGGCGCCTGCTAGTAGCAGTGGCTTTTCCTATGGTATTGAAGTATACATTGAAGTTACCAAATTTTTATTATGTACTTACTTCTTCTTTACTAAATAAAAAGGGAGAAAACACCTTTGATTTGTGATTACATCTTTAATAACTAATATGGGTGGCATATGTATATTACATGAACCACGTCAACATTATTTGATCATCTGACGTTAGCAGTCATAAATTTCAAACAACACCTCATCAAATTTCATTGCACATACTCCAAAAAATAAATATCTTTCCATGATGTAAATTTCACACACTTTATTTCTTACGATCCTCTCTGACCAATTGAACGACTGTGAATTTATTGCATTCAATTCTGATTGCCTGACTGTTCTAACCACTTTTTGCTGTAATAATGATACCGCATGATCTCTTTCCCATCCACATGCTTTATAGGTCGTGGTCACCATTTTTTTCATTAGAGGGGGATGGTCATACATTATTGCAATGTGAAGGCACACGATTAACTAACAACCACATCCCGGTTGATATGATAGGATATCATTACCAAGAATATATACTTAGTTTCTATTATTTATACTCCTACATGAGTTTATGCTGTTTCATTACGAGATTTATGGGATCCAATAGTGCATACAGGTTTGCAAATTTTCCTCAAGAAATAGCAGATATGGGTGACACCTCTGTTCGTAGTGATCCTACGCTGTTACAGATCACCATGCAAGCTCGAGATATCCTAGAACGTGCAGGATGGGCACAATATCTTACTTGGTTGCAAGGATTTAACAATGACATTTCTATAGAATTCCTACAAAATTTACAAAATGAAAGCACAATTGTCAAAGGTTGGACCATAATAGTAATTGAAGCCATTCTGGTAGAGGTCGCAGGCCTCCCCACAAAAGGCATAAATTGGGTCGAAAAGCACATGTTATTTCATGAATTTGTAGAATTGTTTAAAGATCCTGGCGAGGAGTTAGTGCAGAAAGGAAAAGGTATCTGTCCTACATCCCTAAGTGAACCATGGCATGAATTGGAAAAAGTCATTCAAAAATACATCACATGCGATGGTCGCCATGATGTGTTGTTAGTAGAGTAAGGAAGACTAGGGAAGTCGAGCCTTCACAGTACTTAAAATAAAAAATGATTTTTGGGTCTAAAAGGAAGAAACACATACTGCCTATTCTCTGACTCAGTTGCATCTTAATTATCTTATTGCAAGAGGACATGCAAAAAGGTAAGCTAGTGAGTATGTTGGCTCATGAAAAAGGTATGTTTTTCCTCCTCCTTTGCTTAATTAATCATATGGTTTTCCATGAATTTACTCTCTTCTTGAGCACATTCTCAAAGAAAGATCATGAAAGGAAAATAGAAAGTAGCGTTGGACAAATCACATTTTTTGGGTATGAAAAGCCTAAGTTTCCGTTGGTTTATGCACAGGTTGCCTGGATTGGACAACTGTTGTTCCTTTTGGATAAGACGACAGTGCCACAAAAGGGAGATGCCGTTGATTATGGGTGTGCGAACCATGCTAAAGGTGAAGGAAACATACGAGATTGATGTGGAAATTTGATTGTTCAGCCGAGAAATCCTGAGGATCTTCTGATCCTCAAGATAAGCTCTGATTGTGCTAGAAGTTCATAGAATATATAACGCTAGTAAATAAAAAAAGTAACATTGTAACTTTGTAATTTGTAAAATTCCAGCAAGACTCTGAATGACGATTGAACTTTAAGGAGTCGAATTGATTATGTAATTCTTTTGACAGTTAATGAAAGATTCAGAAGTTTCCATTAAATCCATGTATTTAGTTTCAATAGTAGTTTTCTTCTATAGACTTTGGGCCCAATCGCTAGAAGATCCACTTCTCCTTGTATTATGCTATTTACGTTTTACTGTCAAGATTTACGTTGTTGTTTCTTCTCTAGGTTGAGTTAGAGTAAATCATATAGCTCAGTTAATATCATTTTTATTTACAGAAAGTAAGTTTGTATATGGTTGTTGTTCCCTCTTAGTATATTCTTTCTGCAATTACTTCTAGCTTTGAATATTTGTTGATTTGAATAATCTCCTTAATGTGAGTGGATTTGATTATTCAGATTGATTTCCTCTCTTATATTAGGAAATTGGATTAAGATCTTTGTTTTAAAATAGTTTGCAAGTGATTTATCTTTCCGATTTTGAATTATAGAATAATTCTTGTTCTACATTTCTAAGAATTAACAAGTTGCTAAGTGATTGTTTATTTCTGTAATGGTTAGTTAGGATTAATTACCCGCAATTCACTCTCTGATTGTTATCACATAGACAATGCTTACAACCTTGAAATAGATAGATGAATCCCAGGATGACATATTAATGTAGGATTAAGGTTGATTTATAAAGTCATCTTAGTGCACCAACACACATATTACATCAATAAGCCCCAGTCATGCCTTATCTGCCCACTGTTGTCCCGAGATGCGCCCTCTTCTTTGCCATGGTGCAGTGCTCACTTCTAGTGGCTAGTTAAGTCACCTTGTCTCACCTATGATAGGATTCCCCCCCGCCACCCCCCCTCCCATTTTACCCATATCTTTCTTGATCACTGTTGAGCTAATTTATTGAGTAAATTAACACAAGTATTTAATTATCAATCCGGGTTTGTAAAACTTGGAGGCAAGTCCACAGTGTATGGATATCAGATGTAGCCAAGCTTAGAAGATAAAATTTGAAGAGTTAAGGAAGTACATATTACAAATATAAACCTATTTTAACAATTTCTAATTCACTTATGTAATATGTGAGGGATGAGGCTCCTAACTTAGGAGAACCAAGTTGTCCTTCCCTATAATACTACTTTCATGAAGATAAATCCAAATCACTAATTAACAATGGTTTATGATGCAGAAGATGTAAAAGAAGAGGCTCCTAACTAAGGAGGATCAGATTGTCCTTCTTCACAATTCTACTATATCATAATCACCATTGCTTCAAACTAGAAATGCATAAATAACTTCAAATAAGAAAAGGAGAATGAAATTCAGTTTTAGTTCAAGATCAAATAGAAGGGGAATTTAACTTAAATTCTTGTGTGTCCCTTCATATGTAGATTAGAATTAAACCAATATCCATTCAACAATCATCACACATTAATTCAAATAAGAAAATCTGAAACAAAACAAGTAAACAAATCTAAAGCAACTAGTTCATGAAAATTAAGCTAGTTTAACAATGAAGTGTACTTAGCTTGGAGTGGGGGCCCTCCACCCTTGCCTTGCACACTTGAGGCTGCTATCAAATTCTGAAACTTCAATCACTCATACACACCGATTAACATCAAAATGAGAGTAGAACATGCTCTTCTAATTAATCTCCAATATTCAAATGTATTAGCATAAAGTTATATAAAAAAAATTACATACATAAGCCTTCAATGTTTTGGCTTAAATAGAAGATCATGAAACAAACTGATCTAAAGTCTCTATAACAAATATATCTATTCATATCTATCTATCCAAGTCGAATCCTTTCAATCCATCACTAAAAATATGGAAAATCCCATGAAATCATAAAACTGCCCTATTTCCTATGGATTTTTTGGATGACTAGTCATGTTTGACCAGCCTTGACTGGGCCTGATTTAGCTTGTTTTAAACTGAACCAATTGGAATTAGTTTAGTCCTAGTTCCCAAGATTTCCATTCATGTATCTAGCTTGAGCCCAAGTGTCCTGAAAATATGTCATCCACATAAACATTACGGGAATATCTGATTCTGTCCAAAAATACTCTTAAAACCCATTTTTTGCAAAAATATCTAAAAATTGAAAAACATAATTTATTTGCTTGAATATGCATAATAAGGTAAAAATAAGGTGTATATGGATGGTATATGGTGGAAAATTATGGAAATTAGGTGGATTTTAATAATCAAAATTTGATAAAAAATGAGGGTCAACAATCACTGTCTTTTGAATAATTTACATGTGATAGTTAGGTAATTTATTGAAACTATTTATTATTCACCATGAGGGAATTTACACTTGTAGGTGCTGTAGATAAGGAATAATTTTGTCTCTCATCATATGCTGAGACAATACCTCCTACTACTCATCGAGCTACATCAAAAGAAGTTTCACAAGCTAGTATGGAGGAGGCAGTGGAAATCATCAAGCTAACATTTCCTATTCTTTCAGATACACAATGCTTTATAGGCAAATCTATTGTAGTCATGGAAGAAAATCAAAGATACTTTCATGAAAAATAAATTCCCAGAAAATTTGGAGGACGCAAAGTTTATATAAAAATCAAGCGGTCCATAATACAAAGAGTTGCATGCAAATTCCCAGTGATGCCATTGTGTAGAAGCCATGAAATGGATCTTGTGACACATGGATAACACAAATTTGGTCATTCGCAGGGAAAGTGAGAATGAGATTGCCAATTACCATCCGCATGATATACATTCTTATTATGAGATGGTAATACCAAGAAAGTACATAAACTCACAATTTTATACAACTTGGGAAAATATAAATACTAAAGAATTTATCAAATGCTGGTGCCAAGAGCATGCAAGATTTCACTAGAGACCAAGTGCAATTTATCTAACTAAATCCTTGAGAAAGGTCTATCAATATCTTACAATGTGCTGCAGGTGGAATGGGTGAAAGAAATCCAAATACTTTGAGGAGAATTGGATTTTCTTTCTCAACATAGTTGTCTCAAGAGGTAAAGTTTTCAACTGGGCAATATCTTCTCTCATGAGATGAAGCTTCAGATACAACAGGATAAGACCACCCTACAAGGTAACCAGGGACCATATTTCTACATGTTTTCTTATCTAGTGGATGGTATGTGTTCCCTTACGAGTTCACTAGGATGAAATGAAACTAGAACCCATAAGAGAAGTTACCTGTCTACTTTCATTGCATGCTACTATCAGAAGTTAGTTTTCAAAGTGTTTATGAAAAGCTGGCATAAAATTTCTATGTAGTGTTGTACACGATGATGTTTGAGATAAAACCTCATTGCATAACATAATAGGTGAAGGAGGCACTATATGATATTTCATATTGGTTTGCTTCACCGTAAGGAACATTCATAAGATGTTTCGGGTCTTAGACAAGCCCTCATATTATGCTGAGGTATGTGACCAATAAGGTAGTCTTGTAGGAGGTAGCCTATCAGTTAAATAATGGATTTTCTGTACAATATACAGGAGGAAAAAGGCTCATTGGCCCACTCTTCCTTTGAATATTGGACTGTATGAGATAAAGAGCCTTAAGGCGACTGATGATGAAATTGAAGAACTCAACCACCTTCATTTTGGAACATTAGAATTCCACATATATGATCCTAGGGAAATGTGTAGGAAACACTGTGAAAATATACAATATACTTGGATGTATGAACCTATGACCATAATAGAGGATGAAAATATTAATAGTTAGTACAATTCTATGAGAAAGAATTAGCTAGGAGATGAGGTAGGTCCCTCCTAGGTTCAATAGGTACCTGTCATTCAAATGGAGGAAAATCGACAGGGAGCAACTTCTCCAGTGGACATTGTAGCACCTAGGAAGAAGCTAAAACATGATCCAGTGGAAGAGAGCAATATAAAGTTCAAATATGATCCTATGAGAATTGGTGCGATTGAGGCAAAGTAGTAGAAGAAAAAAAAGGAGGAGGAGAAGAGAAGGTTGGAAGAAGGATGCAAAAGAGAGGAGGAGGCTTACGAGAAGAAGAGTAAAATAAGAGACAAGATGATTTACTAAATATGAAAGTAGAGGATGAAAGGCAAAGAGAAACATGAAAGGAAATGTAAAAGTAGTCACAGGAAGAACAAATGAAGAAAACATATGAGGAAGAAGCCACACAAATAATGGAGGAAGAAAAGATGGCCCATGAATTTAGGAAGAAAAAATGGCCCATGAATTAGAAGTAGAATTAGAGGAGGAGGATGCTATTGAGCCACTCGTAGATGAACAATACGTGCATTCCACATGTCCCGTCACTGGTGGTCATATCCCATTTAGAAAAATGGGAGTTTTCCCTCCACCAAATGACAGGGTTATGGATGTATCCAACCCTACCTTCGACCAGATGAAGAAGCGGGTTGTACAAGAAAGGCGAAGTTATTTTATAAATGATCCTACCCATCCATTCTCCATATCCATAGAATAGGTGATAACATCTAATACTAGGAGAAATCCCATAGCAGTCATGCCAACTAATTTGGCTTTTGTGACAACAAGACAAGACAATACAAAGTACCTTCTAAGTGAGAATGCATGATTGAGAAAAGAGATAGCTACCGCAAAATAGAAAGTTGATCACCTTATTGCAGAGAATCAATGATTGTCTTCTATTAGTATCATCGTGACAAAGCTACGAGTAGCCATATCTGAATAATTGAAACCAATGGAAGACACCATGAGGCAACTGTATAGTGAGATGATTCTCTTGCATGAGATGGTAACACCCTTGGTTCAAATTCAGAAGAAATCTCAAGAGATCCTGAAGCTTCTCAAGGTGACAAGAAGAGTTGTAGATTTGATATAGGATTAGGGTGTTAAGTATTCAAATGTTCCCAAAACACTTGCCAAGAAGGATAGAACAGATGGCGAGGTGGATCGAGCACAGTTAAGACTTCATGCTCAAAACTATGCCCACCTTAGTGGAGAAGTGACCAACGCCATTGCTGCTTATGTTCCACTGCATAGTTGATTAGAGTCCCGAACACAAAAGCACAAAGTACCTTCCGTGGTCTCACTTGGAGTGATAAGAGGTAAGGATGTTAACATGAGGGATGTAAAAGAGTTTATTGAACAAATCAAGCAGGAAACATATAATAATGCTTGGAGATTACTAGTAATACTATTCTACAGTGTGCCATTGAGCCAACTAAAGTTCACATGAAGTTATCTTGGTTGTGAAATAACATATAATCAAGCTGCAAATCCATATTATGAGAGGCTTTGGAGGTGAATATTAAATATGTTGTAGAGTTACCAATTAGAGCTAAATTCATCACAATAGTGTTTAGAGCATGACACTCCTATATCGCAAATGAACTCCATGTTCAAGATACTGATTTATCCTTTTCTTCCTCATGAGGAATATTTTGTCTTATTACAGTCTTTTCCTGTATATCCATTGTTTTGAAGTTTTTTTTTCCTTTATGAATAATGTAAAGAATTCCAAGAGACCATAACATATGTGGAATGTGAAAACACACATGTGGAATATAGAGAGATTTATGTAGAATATGAAGAGTCACATGGAAGCCCATAGGTTATGGAAGTCAAAGAGTCATGAGGAAACTCAAGAGTCATTGTAATTTGTTATAAATAAGTCCTCATAACTCAAGTAAAGGTCTTATACCTTTAAGGATTTGGCCTTGGATTCTCTAGTTGTGGATAAGGGAGAAGATCATTCTTTTGGAGAAGCAAGTTGTAAATTCATGTTCCACTATTGGAGCTAGTGTTTCATCAATGTAAATTTGTACTTAGATATTCCATTAAATATCAGAAGATCTTGGATCCAACACTCTTTCATGCATGTATCGTAAATTTTGTTAGACTATTCTTTAGATATTTGCGGTATATGTGTTCTACCCATACTAAATAATGAAATATTTCGTTGATTTAGCTATGAATCTTGTTGAATGGGTGTTGTTATGAGTTTATATGTTCATTTTTATCTTGTGAATTAATTTGCAGGTTAATCAATGAATCTTCTCAATTTCTCTCACATGTCTCTCTTAGGATAATACTATTACTTTTCTATTAGAGGCCTGTTTCTCATCCCTCTTTGTGGAAGCACCTTTTACACCTTACATTTGATGCCTCATAAATATTACATACTTTCTACCTGTTGACGGTGTTGGATACCGCCGACATATAGGGGGTATCCTCGATGTGAAGTCCCAATTATACCTAACACCGTTTGGAGTAGGAGCCTCATTCAAAGTATCGACCCAACTACCATAATGCAAAGGTTTGCCTTGGTTTCAACGGATAACATAAGAGATTATAGACATAGACCTTGAACAAGCAAGTAGGTTGAAACTGTGAAACACAAATTGCAATGTGTAAAAGGATACCTTCACGAGCGAGAGACAAAAGTGTGTCTCTAGAAGGAAGTAATAATACTAACCTAAGAGAGATGCACGAAAGCATGAAAATATTCATTAGAAAAATAGTTTACATAACGATTACTAAAGTGAATGCAACACACATTCAATAAGATGAGTACTGAAGACTTCAATTTCTCCAGTACATATGAACACAACATATACCGTAAGCATCCCAAGAATAGTCCTAAAACATTTACGATACATGCATGAAAATGTGTTGGCTTATTGAATTTCAATTAGGTGAAATATCCAAGTACACAGTTACAATGATGAGGCACTAGTTCTATTAGTGGAACATTAAGTCACTTATTGCTTCTCCAAAGAAACGTTTTCTCTCCTATGCCAAGTGGAGAAGCCAAGACTAGCTCTCCATATCTTAAGCCTCCAAAATCCCCTTGCTTGAGTTATGAGGTTGATTTTATAACAAGAGGAATTTCATTTCATCTCCCCTTGAATCTTGGTTTACCCTCATGACTATTTGACTTCTAATACGTCCTTTTAACTTCTAAATAAATATTGAAATTCTAAATGACCTTTGGACTTCTTTATGTGACCTTCAGACTTCTCCTAAAGTCATTTTATCCATTGCTGATATATGACTAAGTGACTTTTCATATTCCACATATGACTCTTGGAATTCCACACATTACATTTTGTCCTTTTCCTTAGAAATACATCATTACATTCCACATGATTATGTGGCATGAATCATGGACGCATATTGACCATTATGATGACACTTGTACAAGTTATAACTTGACAATGATGACATGGACTTCATGATGAGGTGACAATGCCAAGCTGTATTTCATTTCTGCTTCATCTTGTATTCTTGTTGGTAGATCTGATCTATGCTTTATATTCATGAAATATCCATTTGTTACTTATATTCAGCCTCCAAAGGGTCTTGGATGAGATTTGGAATCCTCCGAGTCATCATGCAATGCCTTCTTTATGTTTTTATCCATGATCTTATTCATGTCTCCATGATGTATTTCTCTTGTTCTTATTCTCCATAGGCATTTCTTTATGATATATCCTTGCTATATGCTTTGAGAATTACCTTTTCATGCTGGTAAGTACTCCTAGTAATGAAAATCATTCATGAAAAAGTGAAATCAGTCTTCAAAACATCTGTTCTATCACTACCTAGCTCATGGAATGATCAGCGCATGATAGGCCCATGAGAGGGTTAAAAGAACAAGGCTTGATTAGGATGGAACAACCAAACACATCAGTGGATTAAGAAGGCTCCAAAATTCCTTTTTAGTGTACCATGTACTATGAAGAGGATCTCTCCTTAGTCCAATGCAGTGGCGAAGCTTGAATGAGGAAGGGTGAAGGCTTCAGGCTTCAAGACTGTGTCATGCGCCCTAGAAGGAAAGAGAGGAAGACTTAAAAGCACAGTTTAACTAGTCAAGGCTGAGAGGAGACCTCCTTCAGCCTTCCGTACTATGCCATACATTGAGGATGAAGGCTTAAACAAGATTGAGTGTATATCACATTGGGGAAGAGGGAAGGTGAAATATTTAGGCTTCAAGACCATGCTATGTGTCGGGAGGAAGAGGAGGCCTTAAGGAAAATGTGGTTTAACTGGTCAAAGACTGAGTGGAGGCTTTCTTTAGCCTACGCTACTATTCCATGTACTCTAGAGGAAGATGCTAGGCAAGGCTTGGGCACAAAGTGCATAGGGGAAGGGGGAAGGATGAAGCTTCAACCTTCATAACTGTGCCATGCACTCAAAGGAAGAGGAGGATTTTAGGAGGGCATAGTTTGACTGGTAAATAGATAAGAGGAGGCCCCATTCATCCTTCCTTACTATGCCATGCACTCTAGAGGAATGGGTTAGGAAAATATTGGGCATAGAGTGCATTGGGCAAGGGGGAAGGGTGAGGCTTCAACCTTCATGATTATGTTATGCGCCCTAAGGAAGAGAAGGCTTGAAAGAAAACATAATTTTCTTCAACAAGGGGTCACTATTTATTTGGAATTCTCTTTTCATCCTAGAGTTGTATATTTTGACCCAATAGTGGGTGCTTGACCATTTTGGAATGTGGTTTTTACTGAAGGAGGCCATAAGAATTAAGCCTCTTTTCCTAGGAGGGTTTTCATTGCACTAGGAGGGTCTTTTCATTGCATGTTTTTCCTCATAAAAAGTGTGGAATAGGTCCATGCTATTAACAAGGAGTTCCCTATGTGTCATGCAAGGCATAGGTGATAAAAAATCATTGTAGTGAGTTAGTGTAAGTAATAAGGGTTAGGTGTCTGCCCTTGGGAAGATCATAATGTGTAGCGGTTTTGAGGTGATATTGAGGAGGACTTAGTGCACCAATATTGTTGATTAGGATTGAATAATTGAGGCTCATTATTAAGTTGAGCTCCCCAATTGGTAATATGGCTAATTCCCTTACAAATTTCACTGGGCTGAAGGACCAAGAAGGGATCCAAAATGGCTAAGTGTGAGACCAATAGAGTAAAAGAGAGGAATGCATCCAAACATAACTCAAACATGGATCAGACACATAAAAAACATTAACACAAGCCATAAGGATACACAAGACTAATGGATAAAAATCACACCTCGAAATGATGGCAAATTATCACTTGTTTCTAAGTGCAACAGTTGAAATGACACATTACGACACTTAGAACACAAGTTATGACATAAGGGACGATTGTAACCAAAACGTGCGATAAGCTATAGGAATGTGTCTAGCACATATTCTAATGATATGTAATACCATATAATATAGAAGAGTGCTCCAGAACTAAATTTAGTGATGTGCAAATGTGTGACACGTGTAGGAGTGAAAACAACAAAAGTGACACTTGTGACATGAGGAAAACATGAAGACGATACTTGCAAAATTCTAATGACCTTGAAAGCGACACATTTCAGAGTGTATATAACATGAAAATGAATCTTATTGAAGCAAAAATGAGCAAAAGAGATAGCCATGAACATAAAATTGACACTTGTGAAAGCGACGATGTGCAAAGGCGACAATTGAGAAAACTCATAGAAATAGAAGTACAAACACAATCAAAGTGAGGGAGACCACCAAAGAAAGTGCGCACTGACTGTCAACTTGAGTTAAAATTCACATGGGTACTATCTTGATGGAATGTGCTATGGTTGTTCAAGCTTTCACAAAGGAAGGGTGCTCATAAAATCATCGAAGACTAAATATGTGTGTGCAAGTGACTTGATAGTCTAAAACTAGGAATAAGACTTGAACTTTTTGCGAAACATCATTCGACCATGAAGGGACCATAGAGTGACAGATCATAAGATCCTCAGTAGGCTCCAAAATTCAAGTGTAGGCAACATTATTAAGGGAGTTGATCGTAGTGTCAACACTACCCGAAACTTATGTACATGCATTAGAGAAATTTTGAGGTTTAAAATGGGCTTCCTAAGCAATATTATAAAATAATAGTAAAAATAATAAAATAATATAATATTACATCATCAAATTTAAGATGGAAAAAAGAAAAACCTATTTTTTCAACTTATCTCCCTAAGGATTTACTCAAATTTCGAGTGGGGGCACTCATTGGATGTGAAATTTAATTCCTCATCCAAGTAGTACCTATGTTGCATACTTTCAATGGACCCTGCTAGATGAGAAACATGATTGCAATAACTTTTTTTCATATATTTTTCATTTTTTGTGTAGAAAGGTCCATCGAAAGTATGAAACATGGGTACTCCTTGGATGAGGAATTAAATTTTTCATCCAATGAGTGCTCCCACCTGAAATTTGAGTAAAACAATAGTGAAATAATTTGAAAATACAAGTTGAAAAACTAGTTTTTTTATTTTTTAATATTTTTAATATTTCACTCCAAAAATAGTGAATCATCCCCCATGGTTGACATCATCATATTGAATCCTATTGGTTCTTATATAGTTGATTTTGGTTGTACATTTTTGTTTTGAGGCCCATTTTACATCTCAAAATTTCTCTAATGATCTCTTGTGTATGTTTTGTAGCCAAGGGATTCTTTTAAGATCACTTGCAATGGTGGAAGAACCTTATATATAGATGGGGCTTTTACACCAAATGGTGTGAGTTCTAATTGGAACCTCATATTAGGGAGACTCTTTGTATATTGGCGGCATCCAACTCCATCAGCATCCTGGTGCTAGAAAGAGTGACTCATCCTGTAATCCTGTAGCACCAGTCTATGTTTCCCGCAATGATTTGTGTCCTCCTGATGACTGGGTAACCAATTGGGGAAAAACCATAAAAAAAACCTGATGCTGCAGCACAGTCAATCATTACTGAGATTGATGGTAAAGTTACCACAAGATTTCCCAGAGTTAACACAGTTTAGCATGGTGGACCCTCTGTTTCTGTCTCTGCAGTTCCAACCACAATTAGCCAATTACATCCTGCTCAAACCTCTGCACCTCTGCAATTTGTAATTGGCCAAGCAGTATATGATTCCATCAGAAGATTATTTTCACAGCCAAGCCCATCTCAACCATTCAGCTCAGTCTGTGATCATCCACAATACTCAAAAACATTTTGCCAATTCTCCTCAGAGCCGCCTACACCACATGGTGAGTCATCAGACCGTCACAGGATCAATATGATCAGATTCACTCCTCCATCTGATTCCTCCGAGGAAAGCTACAAAAAGGTGGTATTCTTTAACCCACAAGAAGAACTACTTGTACATACAGTTTCTAGTTCTTCCACTTATGGTTTGGGTTATGTTGATTCTTCACCTATTCCTGAATACAGAAGAAATCCTATTGATAGGATTCCAAAGCATGTAGAAATCCCTTCTGATTCAGAGATAGCTGCCTTTTTAAAGATTTTTAAAGGTATCAGTCCATATGATCCAGAAGATCAATGGAAAAAGACAATGTTCAATTGGGATATGTTTACACATGAAAAAGAACATTTGTACTTCGAAGAAGTAATGCTTCTTCCAAGAGATGATCGCCCTTCCTTCAACAGACAGAATGTTGAGAAATGGAAAGAATGGATGAAGGCAGAAAATCAGTGGATATCATTCTATGAATGGTATTACCCTTCTACAAATATAATAGAAAAATCCTTGATGAAACAATTCAGAAACCAAGCAACGCAAAAGAGAATCAAGGATCCAGAGAAATTTGTAGAAGAAAAGCTGAAAGAAAATCCTGTAGTAATTCCTCCTCCTTTGAAAGCCCATGTTTTTCAGCCAAAGATTCAGAGCATGTTAAACAAGCCAAATATTCTTAGATCTCTAATTACTGTTCAAATTGAAGGAGAAAAATTACTAAGAAAGATTTGTTCCCAGCTCCAAGTAAACATGATACGGACTGGAACTCCAAATAAACACAAGTGGGAACTCCTTGACGGAAGCCTTTTGGAAACAGACACAGAGTTTCCCCCTTGGAAAAATTTTGTGATAAGAAGTCCAAATGGAAAATTGTACAAATTGCTTCCATCTCATGCTGATGATCCTAACCTAGTAGCAAGAGATGCTGTTGCTACTACAAACTGGACTAATTTAGCTCTGTCTAGTCTTGAGAAATTTGTCAGTTCTAAATTTGAGAGTGTTGAAACTGCTAATTCTGAAATGAAGACCATGCTTGAAAGTATTCTAAGAAAACAAGATTATAACACAGTTTGTCTGAATAGCAGTGTAACTACTCTAGCAGAAAATGATAAGGCTCTTGCTAAGAGTCTTGACAGATTATCTTTACAGACAGGACAGATAGAAAAAAAGACCCATGAAGCTACCTCTGCTCATGGAAAAGAAATAGTGAATATCAGTAATTCCCTAGATATTGTCAAAAAACAAGTTTGGGAAGTATCTCAAGGGATAGAATCCATGAAAAAGAAGCCTAGGGTCGAAGCTTATAAATCTACAACTATATTTTCAGAACCCAAGACTTCTGTTCCATATTCTATTACTCCTTCTGTGGAAAGCCTCATCAGGACACCTAGTTCTATAACCTTTCCACCTCCTACTTCCTCTCATCCATACTCTTTGTTTGCAAATCCCAGTTTCTTTAGCCCACATCCTGCCATAAAGAAATCCAAAGAAACTGAAGAATCAAGCAAGCCTGAATCCTCTAATTTCATGTTTGAAGATTAATCCACTAAAGATGAAGAATAAAGTTTTGATACAAGTATTCATAAGATAGAAGCATCATTATTTGACATGAGTCTTCACAATATAGAAGCAGAACCACAAATTGAAGATCTTGAAATCTGTATCAATAACTTCTCTGTGACAGAACAAGAACAATCTGATGATGATAAAGATCAGGTCAATGCTACATCTTCCAGATCGAGATGGGAGACTACTTGGAACCCTGCTCCTGATCGCAGAGACCTTATGAAATCTGAGTATCATAAGGATTGGTCTGCAAATTCTACTTACTCATGGAATATTGACAATTGCATTGAGGCTGAAATCATGTCTGTTTTACATTCCATGCTTGTTTGTTATAGGACTTATCTTGCAGATGACATAGGTCCTACTAATGCTACAAGAAGAATAATTGGAGGATTTGAGGGAACATTAGATTCTTGGCTAAAAGCTGAGACATTGAAAGAGCTAAGCCTCCTTGCAGATTGGGAACAAGCTGTTGTCTTAAATGAGGATGGCACTACTCACATAGACCCTGTTACTCATATGCCTATCAGCAATATGATATGAAAACTCCTCTATGCCATTACTGTCAATTTCATTGGTTTCCCCTAGATAACCAATGATATTACGACCATTACTCTGCTGGCCATGAAATTTCATAATATGCAGCACTTTGATGAATACTTTAATGAATTCCTTCACAGATTGCACACATTGACTCCAGATCTCATTCTTGAGTCAAAATGGAAGGAAATTTTTGTAGCATCCCTTCCCCAATGGGTTTCTTCTGCTATTGTCAATAAATTACCAGGGAAGGTTGGTGATTATAAATTTGGTATAATCAGACAGGCTGTAAAGGCTATCATTGTTGAATTATGTTCACAAATGAAGATTGCTAGAGCAGCTACTAATCCTAAAAAGCCTCATGGTTACCAGCAGCTCTGTAAGCAATGGCACCTTGGTAAAGCTGGCAATTCTGAGGGGCATAAGAGAAGAAAGAAAAGACATTTCAAAAAGAATTACTAGATTTCCCAAGAAAAACCAAAAGGAAAACATCACAAAGCAAAACCTTATAAGCATACAAAAATGTTTTCCAAAGACAGAGAAATAATTTGTTACAATTGTAACAAAAAAGGCCACACAACTCCAAACTGTCCAAACAAAAAGAAGGATTCATCTAAGAAGAAAGTTCAGTATATAAATAAGAAAGGAAAGATAAATTCTTTTGATCTTCCTAGCAGCTGTGATGAGCTTGTATCTTCTGATTCTGGGTCTGAAAATGATTTTAACTTTGTTGACTCAGAAGGGTCATCTGATGAAGAATTTTGTAATGACCCACACTGTACAGAATGTAAATATTGTGACAGTGATGATCCTGATGTTTGTACTTGTAATGCAGTCAGAATGATGAAGACTGATTATGATGAGACCAGCAAAAATATTTTTGCACAGATGATGGCTGCTACTGATCCACAGATGAAAGATATGTACAGATCTTTGCTAACAGAACATTTGAAGAAAACACCTTCTAATCTGAAGAATTCTCCAAATAAAGGGTATGTACCTCCTGCTACTCTTTTCTCAGTAGAAGCCTTAACCAAACAGTTTAGAAATGAAGATTTTGGAGAAGATCTGCCACAGACTTTGCCTGCAGTTCATCAGGCAATTAAGGAATTGAGAAAAACAATCAAGGAGAACAGGAGACTGTGTGTTGAAAAACACAATGAACTAAGTCTAAGGATATTGAATGCACATGCATCTCCTGCCTCTTCATCACAAGGCCCTGTTTCAGGAAAAATAGAAAACTGGACTTATCATCCAGGACAAGTTCAGCAGCAGTACAACCGGGAAGAAGGAGAAGAAGAGGAAAAGGCAAGAACAGATTTTGGATGCAATAGCATGAATAGAGATGTCATGTATTGTGTCAAAATGAAGGTAAAGATTGGAAACCAGTATGAGTTCTGGAAAGTTCTTATGGATACTGGTTCCAAATTAAATATTGTAAGTGATACTGTAGTTTGTATGCATCATCGAAGGCCAACAACATGTCTGAGAGTAATTACGGCAAGTGGTGATATCCCCACTAAGTATGAAGCAGAAATAGATGTTCTGCTTACAGAAAAGATCGGAGTTCGTTTGGTTTGTCCCATTGTCCCAGGATTAGATTGTGCAATGTACCTTGGGACCCCATTTTTTCATAATTTTAGCATGCATGGAGCAAAATTTGATACAAAAACCCAGAGGTATGGATATTTTATCAGCCTTGAGAATAAGGAAGTCTTTTTTCCATTTATTAATTCTAATTCTCCAATTAGGAATAAAATACTGGAGAGAATGGAAAATCTTCTGGCAAAAATGGAAGTAAAAAGAGAAGTATTAAAAATAGAAGAACATTTGGATAATGGAAAATATGCCTCTGAAATAGCAAATCTCACTGCTAAATTCAAAGATTGTTGTTCAGAGGATCCAAATGCTTTCTAGCATATTAAGAAACAGGAAGTAGAGCTTCCTCTCAAAAAAGACTTCAGCGGAAAATTAAGGAGATCCAAAGCAGTGGCAATGAATGAAGAACAGATGAAGCTTTTCAGAGAAGAAATAAAAGATCTCTTAAAGAAAGGGCTTATCAGGAAAAGTAAGAGCCCCATAACATGTTTTGCATTTTATGTTAATAAGCATGCTGAAATTGCCAGAGGAAAGCCAAGGTTAGTTGTGAATTACAAACCTCTGAATAGTATTTTGGATTATGATGCATACCCTTTGCCAAAGCCATCCTCCATACTTGCCTAGATATCAAAGTCAAAAATATTCTCCAAATTTGATCCGAAATCTGGTTTTTGGCAAGTAGGAATCAAAGAGGAAGACAAATGGAAGACATCATTCTCTGTACCTGAAGGGCATTATGAATGGAATATCATGCCTTTCGGCCTAATTAACGCTCCTTCAGCCTTCCAGAGAATAATGGATGAAACTTTTGAAGGAATGGAGGAATTCTTGAAAAAGTATATTTATGATTTACTGATTCACTCTGATAATATTGCTGACCATGTTAAACATCTGAAAATCTTTCTCTGCAGGGTCAAAGAAATGGGTATAGTATTATCAGAATCCAAGATGAAGTTATTTCGGCCAATGATAGACTTCTTGGGTTATAATATACAGTATGGATCCTATACTATAATCCAAAGGAGTTTGAATTTTGTTGATCACTTCCTTGATGAAATTAAGGATAAAACACAGTTGCAAAGATTTTTGGGAAGTCTGAATTACATTTCTAAGTTTCTGAAGCATTGTGCACAAGAAAGAAAATTGTTGAATAAAAGGCTTCAGAAGGATCCAATTCCATGGAATGGTGACTGCACACAGGCAGTCAGAGCAATAAAAGAGAAAGTCAGAAATATTCAGCCTCTCTCCCCTATCAGAGAAGAATGGGAGAAAATCATTATGAAGGATGCTAGTTATGAAGGTTGGGGAGCAGTCTTGTGCCAAAAGAACCCCACCAACAAAATTGAGATTGAGATATGTCAATATGCATCTGGATTATGGGCCAAAAATAAATTGAATTGGTCAAGTCTGAAGAAAGAGCTTAGAGCAATTTGTTTGGGAATAGAAAAAATCAGAGATTTTGTCATCTACACCAAATTCACCATCAAAACAGACTGCCAAGCATTAAAATATGCCATTCACAAATGTGATTTTGAAGACGCTGCTATGGTAAGATGGATTATGCAAATCAGTCAATATAACTTTGATATTGAATTTGTCAAAGGAGATAAGAACAGTTTTGCAGATATGTTGAGCAGAGAGTTTTTATCTGAACATTCAATAATGAGTTTGCAATGCAATTTCATCAGAAGACATGAAGATATTGTAGAAATTGAGACTTCATCTGGATGGATTTCATATGATTTGGAAATAAGTCTGCTAGACCATGATGAAGATTGGCGACCAATAAAAGAAGTCAGGTACAGGACAGGCATTGATTTCCTTTAGACAGATCCTCATCAAGATGAAGCAAATAATGAAGATCTTGAAGCCCTGGATTATCTAAGGCAAATTGGGAGCATTGCCTATGTAATTGAGAGATATCATGAAGATGATAACAGGATCACCAGTTGTCACATAACATTCAGAAGGTTTGATGATCATCTTCACAGGGAAAATTATGATTTGGATCGGCAGCAAGAGGCTTTCTACACAATGATGAATCTGCAGAATTTTTCCACTAATATGTTTTATTCCTTGCAATTTTCTTTTTTGTTTGAAGATACTCCAGTAGAAGACATGGAAGAAGATGACCCTGTTCCAGGATGGTTCATGGATTGGTGGGAGAAATATGGCTTATCCCCACTTATCATGAAACCATACTCCATGGGCATGTTGAGAATACCAAATTTCATTCCTAACAGCACGATGATGACTTTGGTTTTTGATAAAACAATAAGAGATTTGGTAAATATTAACAGTACAAATTTTCTGAATGGTGTTAGAAGATGCGGCCATGTGAGATGGTTCGTAATGAATCACTACAAGTGCAGGAAAATAATTCCGAGTACCAACTACGAAGAATTCCATCAACAAGCTGATCCAGAATTAAACCCATTCATGAACCTTAATGAATTAGATTTACCAGATTCTCATGATAATTCAACTTGGGAAACTGAAAAAGAAGTGTGGGTACAATATTATTCCAATTACTTGATTGAAAGATGGAATTACCAGTACTACACTTACCCACAAATTGATTATTACACCTTTGGTTGACGTCTTTCCAGCCGACTATGGTGCTGGACGAGCTTTCGTGGATTCCCTCGTCCTGGAATCTCCACTTTGTACGTCTTGAGATTTGCATATCTCGTCTTTTTAGTCATTTCAGTCTTTCTAGGGTTCTCTTTTATGAATATCCTCTGTGTAAGTTACTGTATGAACCAAGATTCGGTCCCCATATGCCTCAGGCTCTCTGAAAAAGAGTAGGGACGAGATAACATAGGACAATATTGTCCTATGCCCGAATCTTGCTTTCGGCGATTTGCCCAGGTCTGTCCGGTACTTTATTTCTGAGTCATCAGTCTGGACACAGTCCATTCACGGATGCTTGTTCCCTTCCAGCCTTATAAATAAGAGATAGCTGCGAAGTAAGATTCATTCGTGTTTGGAAAGAGTCTTGAGTCTTGAGTTTTGTGTCGAGTGATTTTTCCTGCTCTGCATCTGTGGACCATAGTGTCTGATCTGCTTGCATCACGAAATATTCACTCAGGTCTTATAGGTTTGGTTTGGAAGCCTGCGCATCAGTGTGCTCGGCACTGGTGAGAACCTAAAGTGGCTGAACCAATAGGAAAAGTCTGTAAATTTGTGAGTCTGTGAAATTTCTGGGGCAGAGTCTGTTTATTGCCAGGTAGCCTCCGGTAATACTTGTTCCTTGCGGACAGTAGAAAGTTCGGTAAATGCAATGACAGTCGATCTCTATAAAGAAAACATCTTTATGTAAAATCTGCATCCATATAATAAAATTCCACCAGTTCATATTTCCGCAAGCTTGCTTTGTCATTTATCTCTGTGAGAGGTCCTGGAGAAATGGGCCAGATGACAAGCTGAGCCCGTAAAGTCTATTTGAATCTCTTATTTCAAATGGCTTCATCCCAAATATTAATCCTGAGGTGCATTTCAAAAGATTTGGATCTCTCATTCCCTGTTAAACAAATTGTCACATGGTAAGTTTTATGGAAAGGGTATGAAAACTATTCTTGATTGTGATTGAATTTGTCTAATTTGTTTTTCAAGAGGAGTTTATTCTAAAGATATTATTGCTTAGTTGTTCACCCTCACATTAGATGGTTGTGCCAAGAAACGGTGTTATTCTTTACCCGCTGATTTTATTCATTCTTTCAAACAACTAGTTAATCCGTTTAGTCAATTTTTTGACAAGTATGATTATCAATATGTTTGTAATAAAATCGACCATATTAGGATGAAATCAAATGAATATTTAGAGAAATTTTCTGATCGATTTATTCACCTCTATTGTGAGTTTCCAGATACGGTTGTGGATTGGGAATATTTGGACGAGAAATTTCGATACTTTGTTAGGAGTTCGAGAAAATGTTTTCATTTGGATCTGTCGGATGGACCTTTCCAAGAAGAACCACAATATTCTAAGGAGGAATTTATAACTCATTTTGTTCCTTGTACTCCACCTTTTTTATGTACCTTGTGTCATCCCTATTCAAATCCAGAAATATGAGAATCAAATCGACAAATTTGATTCGACAATTAATCCTAATGCTGATGAATTGATTGATGAGGAATCACTTTTCCTTTCTTCTCTTTCTAAAGATGATGATCCTCCCTATTCTATCGATCATTCATCTCATAATCTTGATAATCAACTTGTCAATCTTGAAACCTTTAATCATGATGAATCCTTGGATGAACACTTCTATGATCCTATAGTTTCTATGCATTCAAATGATTATCCAAGTTTTATGGATGAATATCCATTTTCAAAGGAAGACTTAGATTTGAAAAGTTTTCAATGGGAGTCAGATGTCATTATTGATGAGTTTCTTGCAGGTATATCTATCCCCATTCAAGAATATGACATGTTAATTATTGGATATTTTTTTCAATGCCTTGATCAATAATTCCATGAATACACTGATTCAGGAAACTTTGATTTAATCCCTTTTGTTAATGAAAATAATGAGAGTTGTTCATATATAAACCTGACTATGTATTCTAAGTACCAGTTTCCATATTTTGAATATTATGAGTGTTGTAAGGAAGAGGAGGCACTTCAACATACACTTATGGTTATGTCAGGCCCTCACTACCTTGATGAAACTTTTGAATTTGGTCAGATTAAAATTTTCTCACAAAAGTCCATTCTTAGTATTTTTACATGGGATGTGGATTCATTCTTAAGGGATGTTCGATATATTCATGTTGAATTATTTAACCCTCAAGATAGAATCTATGATCAGATGCATGAATTCCAACTAATGTATCCTTCTTCATGACAATCTTTGATCTCAAACTTGGAAACAAAGCGTGTTCTGAATGATTGTCAAATTTCTCAATTTGGCACCTCTCCTTCTTCATCCATCATAAATATTGACTAACACACTAACACTAACCATTCCTAATATGCATGCGATCCACAATGTGATATTTATCTTGCATTTGATGCTGATATATCTTTTGTCAACTTATGCTTGCAAGGTTTTCAAGGTAGTTGTTTTTACGACCCTGTTGCAGATTGGTTAGGGAACTCTTACTTGATGAGTGCCATGTCTCATAGTAAGTAACTTCATGCTTTCAATAAAGTTTTGTATGGCTATGAGTCGAAGAAGTGTCTTTATGGTATCTTTTTTTAGATAAAGTATCCAATTACCTTGCACTATTGTTCTTGCACTGCATGTCTCCATGTTTCTGTGAAGATGTTCTAGTTATTTATCTTTCTTGCTTCATTGTATGTTATCTTGATTTTACTTGATCATATATTTCGACTCAAGGGCCGGGAGAAACTTCTATGGCTGCATTAGAAATTCTATTTCACTTAGTCCTAATATTTCTACCATTCATTTAGGTTAGGTTAGGTTGCATCTAGTTAGTCTACATTGCATGGCTTCCTTTTGTTTTCATTTGTCATGTTTCCTTGTCTTGCTTTCCTAATTCCTGTCTTGTTCCAATAAGGCTGTGCATGGAAGTTGTTTCATGAGATTCGAGATTATGTGGCTAATTTTTGGGAAAATAAAAGTGTAGTGATGCACACCCCTTAGCTAACATGTTACTCTTATATTTTGATTGGTCCTTTACATCTTTCATAGTTGATGATGTCTTGATGGAAAATATGACCTATTTCAACTAGAAAACCATAAGCAAAACCAAGATGCCCACATCTATTTAGGATCTATATTCCTAAACTTGGTTTATTAATTGATGGTGTTCTTTTGGCTGATTCAATCAAGTAGAGAAAGGAAAGGGGAAAATCAATAGCGAGTAAACCAATGTTAGAGGTATATATAACCTTCTCTGAAGGAGAAACTTCTCTTTCTCTCAATAAGTTGAGATACCTCTTCCACCGCTGCAAAATAATAAGTGACAAAGCCTAGTTCTATAAATGAAATAAAATAAAGGGTGAGAAGAGAAAGGATTCCTATGCAGAGAGCTAAATAAAGCAACTTCACCGGAGTATTTAACAGGCTTGCTGGTAGCAAAGTGATGCTTGTGCTTCCTGTAGTGACTACGTTGGGATACTGAACAGGTCTGCTAGCAACATAACATAGATGAAAAATAAGACTCTGATTATCTTTAACTCACCTCTGCTATATTACCCTTTCATGGATCAAACCAATTGTGATCAGGTAATCCTTGTAATGTGTTTGACTGAGTCATGGAATAGAATATACTATATCTATAATCAGGTTGAATGGGGAAGCCAAGGCAATCCACTAACTGAATCAATACTTCCTAAAGGACTAAGTCTGCTTGCGTAAAGATAATACCTAAATAGAGAAGTTGGATCTCTTCCAATGTGTCACTGCAACAGTGACCCTCCAAAATTTTTCCTTTGTCAAATTTGGAGCCTACATGAACTATCATCTCAAGCTATTTTGTGTCATCTTGATGTTTATGCATGTTTTCCTAAGTGTCTACTATCCTTGCAATATTCCCAAGTGTCGCTTTTCATCCTAGGTAAAAGTTTCCTAAGTGTCGTCTTCTTATCTTTGGAAGCACTTATGTCGTCTTTTCAAAGATAGGAAAATCACTCGTGTTCTTGAATTAGAGTTAGATTTTATTCACTTGGAAGGTGTCTCACACAAAATACAAAAGAAAAAGTTTTACTCATAGAAAACCACACTTTCTAAACTTAGCAGTCACAAAAGCCACTATTGGAGGAAACTGCGCCCTCCTAGGCATGAGCGCACTTCAAACTCTCAGTGAGTGCACTTCCTTCATTTAGTTGAGTACACTCCTAGACAACAAGGAGAGTGCACTCTTTGACATCAACAACTACACCCTACTGTTCCTTAACCCAAGTGCACTCTTTGACATCAGTGACTGCAACCTCTTCTTTCTTTTTCATGTGCCCCTCCTGTTTGCATGTTGAGTGCACTCCTAGAAAATAGGAGGCCACTCCACTTCTTGTAACTAACTTACTCATTAATCAACAAGTGGCGATCATGTATATTTTCTTTATAAACAAGCCCAACTCATCATTCATTCTCATAATCATTGTTCATTCTGGGCTAAGCGCATTCCATCATCATAAGGAGTTTTTCTTCAATCTTGATCTCAATTGTGTGGATTCTAAGAAATTTTTGCATAGTGTCGTTTTCGATTTATTTTGTTATTTTTAGTCGCACTTTTATTTTCCTTAGTAGTGTTTTAGTTTTTTTTTCCACTTATTAAGTGGTGTTTTCATTCATACTTCATCGTACAAGTGTCTTCTTGCTATCACAAGTATCATTTCTCATGATTCTTCGCATTCCATGACTTTTCACCTTCTAGTTATGATTGTGGAAAAAATAAATAAAAAATTTCAACTCTCTTATTTCGTTGTTACTGTGTTTAACATTTGTTGCTGGAATTCACTTAGCTATTTTTGAGCCTATTTTTTAGTAGAGTGCACTTCTGGGAAACAAGGACCCCTTTTTCTCGAAAATTGTGCCCAAAAAGCAAGTAGGCCCTCTCTTGAGTGCACAACACACCAATAAGCCGCAATGAGCCTCCTTTTTCCTTGTTTCTATGCCCTGTACCCTTACTGGCTCTTACCGAGCACAAAACACATTGTCAATCAACAATGTGCCCTTCTTGTTCCTTGTGACTATGCCCTACGCTTTTCTAGTATTTCTCTCTCTACTTGAGAACATAACACATAAACAAGCCTCAATCATGTCATATCTACCCATTGTTGTCCTGACATGTGCCCTCTTTCTTGCCATGGCACAGTGCCCACTTTCAGTGGCTAGTTAAGTCACCTTGTCTCACTTGTGATAGGCCTTTTTGCCCCCCAGTTTGCCGAGATCTTTCTTGATCACTACATTTTGAATATTTTGCATGTGATAGTTATGGAATTTATTTAAACTAATTATTGTTCATAATGAGTGAATTTCCACTTGCAGGTGCTACATATACAAGCTACATTCATCCCTCCTTATCTGCTAAGATAATTCCTCCTACTTCCTGTCGAGCTAGATCAAAAGAAGTTTCATAAGATAGTACGAGGGAGGTAGTGTATATCATTAAGCCAATAGTACCTATTAGTTCATATACACAATAATTTATAGATAAAACCATCGAATTATCATGAAACAAAATCGAATATACTTTCATGCAAAAGAAATTCCCAGAAAATTTGGAGGATACAAAAGTTTATATAAACACTAAGAGGTCCGAAATACATAGAGTTACATGCAAATTACCATTGATGCCTTATGCAGGGAGCTATCAAATGGATCCTGTCATAGATGGATAACAAAAATTTGGTCCTTCGCACTGAAAGCGAGAATGAGATTGCCACTTACCATCCTATTGATGGTGCTGGAGCCACCAACATGTCAGGGGATCTCCCTGGTAAGAAGTTCCAACTAGACCTCAGATTGTTTGGTGTAGGAGTCATAGTAGTCGGTCTTATGGTATCGCCTTGATCGCAGTTGTGCACAGAGGCAAGTAAGATGTCCCTATTGGCAATAAGGGTGTGACATGCGTAGTAAGACAAGGAAGGTGTATGAACGGTTCTATCACACAAATAGTGAGGTGAGTGTGCCCCTTGGAAACCTATGAAAGCACATGGTTAAGAAGAGAACACACGAGCAAGGATGCATCACAAACTAGAAGGCAAGTAAGATGATAATCCAAAGTGATGGTTAAACCAACAAAACATTTCATTAAGATTCGTACATATACATATAGAAAGAGTCTATACACATATACGTAAGCAAATAGATACATATCTCATTTAGAGTAAACAAGATAGCTGAAATACAATATAACATATGCATGAAACATGCTGGCTCTGTTATATTAAGAAGTGAAAGTTCCAATCATACAGTACAACCATGACCGACCCCTAGTCCTGATAGCGGAACATTACAGTCACTGTTGCCTGCTCGTCCAGAGAGATGTACTAGCTCAGCACTGTGGAGAAGCCAAGGCTCATTACAATACTCTCCAAGCTTTCTCTAAGATACTCTTATCAGAAGCTTGGCTGACCAAAATCCTCTACAATGAGTTATGAGGTAATATAAATAGCAAAGGATGGGGTGACCCTTGGCATTCCCCTTTGTGACTGTTCACCTACCCTCATGACTCTTCAACTACTCTATGACTGTTACATTCAACTATCAACACTTGGAATTCCACTTTATAAGATGTTACATCCAATCTGTACATGTACCCAGGTGAGACAAAATAGGCTTGAGCAAGCCATGCAAGCTATCACTAACACATAGACAGTTGTGGTAAGACCAACTCTTCGACATCCTTGCGGTGATCGATGGTGGTGAATAGATGCCAATCTTGGTCATCTATGATGGTGTCCGCGTGCTCGATGGTGACATCCTGCTAAAAGAAAACTCTTGCCTCCATTGCATCCGGGTACACTAATATGGCTCCTCTGTCCAACCCATTTGATAACATGTGCATCATAGTCTTGAGTGCAGATGGATGAGCAACATATTGATGCATAGTGTCTATGATGATCTCCAAGTCTGTGCTGGTGACCATCCAAATCAACTTGTCGAAATACATGTTTAGCTCCAATCGGACTTGCTTCTTGTCTTTGCCGTGAGTGTGCCAAATGGGTGGGATCACATGTGTGCACATAATGACATCCATGCTCCTGAATACCCTTGCATGCAATCGACAACACTGCTCACCTTGTCTGCTCCATGCCAGTTGCTGGATGGGTTCATAATGTATGGGCATAGTTTCATCAGTTTGTGCATGTTGAGTCTCCTGTTGTGCATATTCCCACTGCAACTCCTTCTCTTATCTATGCAGCTACTGTTCTTCTTGGAGTTGCTTATTCAGCACCAACAACTCCTTCTTTGTTTATCTCTATGCCTTCACACAATCCTCTTGTTGTGCTATCACCTCATGGCCTCAATCCCCAAAGATGCTTTCATCACAAGTGGATCTTCTTGAGCTTGCAACTTTATTCCTCCTCTGCGTTGTCAACAACCTTCCTCTTGCATTTGTCGCATGCAGGTGTGCTACCTTCCACTGTTGTTGATGGTGTTTCTTGCTATGATGCCACTTCCATTACATCTTGATATCCTTGTCCATGAACAACTTGATGTCTTCATATATAGGCAAGTTCATAGACACTTGATCAACTACATCCCCAGTTGTGCTCTGAACGATGTCTTCAACTCTGCTCTCCTGGAAGCCATTGTACCTATGCTGTTGAGAGGTAGATGAACACATGTGATACTTGGAGACATAAAAACACTCATGACAAGCAATCTGTCAGTTGAAAACCAAAATAAGCTAAAGGACTGAAATGCAACATACCTATGTGACTGTCTGTGAAGATCGCACAATTTTCACTGGGAGGCCAGGAGACTGGCTACCAAAACTACTCAAGGCACAATCCAGGCTTTCAAGAGGTGGATTGACTATTGGAACTACGCAATGCACAGTCCAACTTGGCCTGCTGATGACTGAAACTGCACAATGTGCAATTTCAATCAGTAATGACATGCAAACCAACAAACTCCATTTCACAGTTTCTGGGGTCAGCAAGGCACTGCCTCCCAGAATTGCACAATGCAAGCCTGGAGGTTAGTGTTGGGCTATAATTTCATAATTTACGGAGGGATAGCATAGCTTTAACTTCCAGAAATCTGCAATTCTAGTCCAGCAAGGAAAGGTTTGGGCTAAGGAAACCCAACCCACTGACGAGGAACTGAAAACATGAGAAGTCTGAATGTATGGTGATACTGAATGTAAACAAGAGTGAATGATCATGGATGAAAATAGTAAGTGTATGATTCAGAAAATGGGAAAACATGCATGTGTGTGAAACGAGTCGCCGCAACAATGATCGTCAGTGAAAAAATAATGTCATGCATGCGACAACAGTGAGATGGAAATGAAAACTAAAACCATGCTTCTACAAGATAACATACATCAAAACGACAGTAAGTGCTCATTGAAATCAAGCAGACAATGCTCACACAAAGTGAAACACAAAAAGCGATAGAAGCACAACGCAGGGCATGAAAAGCAGACTTACCCTAAAATAGCTAAGCTGAAAGTACCGAAGACTCCTGGATGTAATGTGGGATGTTAGAGCTGCAAGGTCAATGTGAGGAATGAGCTCTGCAGTGCTTGGTTGATGAGTTTTGATAAAATCAAGGTTATGATGCACATGCCACGAATCTAGGAAAAAGCGACACTTGGTGAGAGGTTTCCGAAACGAGCTTTGCATGTAACCTCCAGCTGCTAAAAATAGATCCCTAGATCTAGGGATGCCTTTTGCATGCTGCCATTTGCTATTTAGGGAAGAGCAACCCATGCATGCAAATCAGTTTTTCTTGGTCCCGGAGGGAACCGGTCAACCTGAAGGCACATGTGATAGCCTGCTTGACTAAGAGAGGGATTTACGGAGTTTTCGAGCTGAGCTAGGTTGAATGTCCCAGAGGAATTGTGAAATTTATGGGAGAAGCAGGTGACTGCTGACCAGAATTGCGCAATTTTTGGGCTGAGCTGTAGTGATGGCCAAATTGCGTAGTTTTTCCAAGGAAGTCTATTTGACTACTTTGTGCAATTTTGGAGCTCAACAGTCTGCCCAACTGAATTTCACAATTTTTGGGTTGAGCTGCAATGATGGGCTAGATTGTGCAATTTTCCCAAGGAATACTGTCTGATTGCATTGTGCTATTTCTGAGCCCAACAGGCTTCCCAACAGATTTGTGCAAGTTTTGGAGGGAAGGCTGGTTCCCCTCCAGAATTGCGCAATCTTCTGAGGGAGATGCTCAGCCAGTAACTAGCCCAAGTCCAGAGTGATATCTTGTGATGGGAGTGAAGCAAAATAACATGCACAGGTTGGAAAGCTACTGAAAAACCAATGAAGCCTATGTACTTGACAATGTAAGACATGCTGCTAAGGATAGTTGGTAGGGAGGCTCCAAAACGAAGCTAAGGAAAAATTTTGGAGGGTGGTTGTAGCTGCTACAACACTTGGCAACACACTGGTAGAAGTCCAACTCTTTGAATGGACCTTGTTCGTGAAAAGAAAGTCTAACACCTCCAGAAGTATTATTTAGCTCTCTGTTCATCTTGGTTTCCACACTTACTTGATTGCAAGATGTAGCATCTGCTAAGCTCTTGGTCGGCTGGCACACATTCCAAGCTAAGACAACACATATGTTTTGATTGGGGATAAGGGGTATATTGGTGCACAATCCATATGGTCGTTATAGTTTTAGTTTCATCTCTGGTGTTGCTCCGCTGCCAATAGGCCTGGACAGTACCCCAACGGAGTAACGCAGGAACACAAGCATCGTTATGCTGCCAACGAGATTGTTTAGTACCTCTATGGAGTTACTTCCATCACCTCTCTACACAGGAATCGTTTCTCTTCTTTTGCCTTATTCATTTTCATTTTTTCAATTTTTTTCACATTATCATTTTTTCATTTTTCATTTTCTATAACTGTGCATAACACTTATTCATTTTAGAGGTAGAAGAGGGATCCCAACTTATTAAGAGCAGAAGAGGTTTTTCCTTTGGAGAAGTAGTTTATATATACCTCTGACGTGCTTGTTAAGGTTTTCCCCCTCACCATACTCTACTTGACTGAACTGACAAGGATTAACCCAAAAACAATTGACTAGAGTAGGTGATACTAGTTAGCGTGCAAGCGTTGTGTTTTCATCAAGATTCACTTTGAATAGTACGTATTTTCCATTGATGTATCATGGACTGAAGATAACAAGTTCTTCATATAGAGGCAAGATGACAGATAACCAAGTATCGATAACTGCACAAGTCCTCTTGTACTTTACCCAACTTGTTTCTAGAGTCGCACACTATTGAGTCACACACTGTTGTGAATAAGCAAATAAGAATGGAAGAAAACATACATGCAAGGTAAGAACAAAACATACATGCAAGAAAACAAATATGCAAGGTAAGAAGAAAACATACATGAAAGCAAACAAACCAAAAGGAAACACTAATCCTAAGCTAACGGTGCATGGGTCTGCTCACGTGAAGTGATACTTCCAATGCAGCCACCGACACATTGGTTGACCCATGTTGGTGAAGGTATGCTTCACGAACAACACAATAGTGTGAACTAGCAAACATGAAAGATGTAACAATGAAGACAAACACACTTCGGACTTACGTGCGTCCACAAAAAATAAGTAAGTGAAAGCGCATGACATGCATTCTGTGGACTTACCATGGTTCTGTGCTACAATGTGTGCATATGTTAATTGTATGCATTCTATTGACTATGACATGCAAGAAAATGTGAGAAAGATAGATCACTTACATTGTGCAAGTGTGCTTGCTGTGTAATATTCCTCCATTGTATGAGTGATTGGATCACGTAGTTTGAGTGGAGGAAGTGAAATTTGGGTGTTTGGTTGATCTTCAATGAAAAGCATAGAGTGATGAGGAGCCTTGCGTGTTTCAAAAACTTCCTGATCGGAAGTGAAACCAACCTCAGGACAGCGAGGGCCTAAAATAAACATAAGCTCGGGCTGAAGTGCCTCGACAACCTGGGGGGTTTTAACTTCGTCGACAGATAGATCATCGTAGACCAGTGTCTTAGATAGATTAACAATGATTGAATCAACATCGTGATTGGATGAAGAAGTAAAGAGATCACGACAACCAAGATCAGAAAATTTAGGATGTTTGTCGGCATCCTCGTGATTTGATGAATTGTGCAGAGGGGTAGATGAGAAGAAAGTATGTTCACCCTCTGTGTTTTCATAAATGACAAATGACAGCTTGGACGGATTTTCAGAGGAAGATGTGTCCTCTCCGCAATGTAATGACATACTGACATCCAATGTGTCTTGTGAATGATCGGAAGTAGAAACATTCAGAAATGTATTTTCACAGGGGAAGTCAATAGTGGTAGACTCACAAGGGATGTCAGAATAGAGGGAATGAACCGTAGATGGAAGGGAGTCATCCTTCACCGCGAGTTCTTCTTTAGATTCCCACACACACTCATCATGAATGATGGTGTAGGTTGGTTACACAATGCCAACTTCATCGACAGCTTGATCCTCGTTCAGAGCAGATGAGGAGTTCGGAATGGAAGAACACAAGATAATAAAATCCGAAGGACCAACAGAACACGAGGATGGAGGTTGAGGGAACAGATCCATGTGACAACTAGCAGGATTGCAAGCCAAATCTATGCAGATATCAGGAGCATGTGGGGTGGGAGGATGTGGTAGTTCAACAGATGTGTGTGCATGATCTCCCACATCACTCTGCAGTGGTGGAGCTATTTGATGAGGTGAAGGCAGAAAGTCACTTGTGACAATAACTGTGCCTGCCTGTGATTGCGTAGCTCCATCACTGAAGTGTGCTACGCATAGTTCAGATGATTTCAAGAATTGCGGATTTTTGGATATGTAAAGAAGATAATCAAATCTTCCATTGAGAAATTCCCAATCAATTTCATCTTTGGGAAATCAGTATGCACGATTACAAAAACGTGTGTGAAATTGTTCAACAGATTCATTGGGTGCCTTCTGTAATTTCATAATTTCTTTATTGATCGGTTTGTGGTCATATTGATTGAAAGAATGATCTATCTCTGTGACCAGATGGGAAAGAGAATGAATATATTTTTTTGGCAGCGTGGCACACCAATGCACTGGGTGCCCTCAAAGCGTGTAGAAGAACAACACGCAGGTCATGTATTCTTCAAATATTCCATGTCTTTCACATGAGCCTACAACACTAACCGTGTGCCTAACCAAGGATATGTAGCCTCCATCATCGTATGTTTTATGTGACAAGTTATCCCAAAGCTTTTCTAAGATTTCGAAGTTGTTTCCATAAGACATACACTCTGGAAGAGAAACTCTGTAGTTAGTCATGATAGATATGCAAAGATTCAAAACAGATTATGAGGACTCATATTGTCATTTTTCCCTCCTAGTGCCAAAATGTTGACGGTGCTAGACCCGCCAACATGTCAGAGGATCTCCCCTATAAGAAGTCCCAACTAGACCTCGGACCATTTGGTGTAGGAGTTCCAGCAGTGGGTCATATGGTATCACCTTGATCACGGTTGCGCGCAGAGGCAAGTAAGATGTCCCTGTTGGTAGCAAGGGTGTGACATGCACAGCAAGCCAAGGAAGGTGTATGAATGGTTCTATCACATGGAGAGTGAGGTGAGTGCGCCCCTTGGAAACCTGTGAAAGCATGTGGTTAAGAAGGGAACACATGAGAAAGGATGCATCACAAACTAGAAGGCAAGTAAGTTGACAATCCAAAGTGATGGTTAAACCAACATCACATTTCATTAATATTCATACATATACATATAGAAAGAGTCTATACACACATGCGTAAGAAAAAAATACATATATCATTTAGATTAAATAAGATAGCTAAAATACAATACGACATATGCATGAAACGTGCTCGCTCTGTTATATTAAGAAGTGAAAGTTCCAATCATACAGTACAACCATGACCGACCACTAGTCATGGGAGCGGAACATTACAGTCATTGCCACCTGCTCCTCCAGAGAGATGTACTAGCTCTGCACTATGGAGAAGCCAATACTCATTACAATACTCTCCAAGCTTTCTCTAAGATACTCTTATTGGAAGCTTGGCTGACCAAAAGCCTCTACAATGAGTTATGAGGTACTATAAATAGCAAAGGGTGGGGTGACCCTTGACATTCCCCTTTGTGATTGTTCACCTACCCTTATGACTCTTCAACTACTCTATGACTGTTACATTCAACTATCGACACTTGGACTTCCACTTTACAAGATGTTACATCCAATCTGCACATGTAACCATGTGAGGCAAAATAGGCTTGAGCAAGCCATGCAAGTTATCACTAACATTTAAAGAGTTGTGGTAAGACCAACTCTTCGACATCCTTGTGGTGATCGACGGTGGTGAACTGATGCCAAGTTGGTCATATGTGATGGTGTCCATGCACTCAATGGTGACATCCTGTTGAAATTGAACTCTTTCCTCTGTTGCATCTGAGTACATTGATATGGATCCTCTGTCCAAATCGTCTGATAACATGTGCATCATCATCTTGAGTGAGATGGATGAGCAACATACTGATGCATAGTGTCTGTGATGATCTCCAAGTGTGTGCTGGTGACCATGCGCATCAACTTGTTGAAATACATGTTCACTTCCAGTCGGACTTGCTTCTTGTCTTCACCTCGGTGAGTGTGCCAAATGGGTGGGATCACATGCGTGCGTATAATGACATCCATGCTCCTAAATACCCTTGCATGTGATCGATAACAATGCTCACCCCGTCTGCTCCATGCCAGCTGCTGGATGGGTCCATAACCTGTATGGGTGCAGTTTCATCAGTTTGTGCATGTTGTGCCTCCTGTTGTGCCTGTACCCGATGCAACTCCTTCTCTTGTCTGTGCAACTACTGTTCTTCCTAAAGTTGTTGCTTCAACACCTACAAATCCTTCTCTTTTTATCTCTATGCCTTCACATGATCCTCTTGTCATGCTGTCACCTCATGGCCTTAATCTCCACAGTTGCTTTCATCACAAGTGGATTTTCTTGAGCTTGCAACTTTGTTCTGCCTCTGCATTGTCAACAAACTTCCTCTTGCATTTGTCACATGCAGATGTGCTACCTTTCGCTGCTACTGTTGGTGTGCTTACTGTGATGCCACTGCCATTACATCTTGATATCCTTGTCCATGAACAACTTGATGTCTTCATAGATAGGAAAGTTCATAAACACTTGATCAATTGCATCCCTAGTTGTGCTCTGAATAGTGTCTTCGACTTTGCTCTCCTGGAAGCCACTGTACCTGTGTTGCTGAGAGCTAGATGAACAATTGTGATACCTGGAGACATAGCAACACTCATGACATGTAATCTGTCAGTCGAAAACCAAAACAAGCTAAAGGAGACTAACTGCCAAAACTACGCAAGGCACACTCCAGGCTGTCGAGAGGCTGACTAATCGCTGGAACTGCGCAATGCACAGTCCAACCTAGCATGCTGAGGGCTGAAACTTCGCAATGCACAATTTCAGTCAGTAGTGACATGCAAACCAGCAAACTGCATTTCACAGTTTCTGGGGATAGCAAGGCACTGTCTCCCATAATTGCGCAATGCAAGCCTAGAGATCAGTGTTGGGCTAGACTTGCACAATTTCTGGAGGGAAGGCAGAGCCTCCACTTCTAGAAATGCGCAATTCTAGTCAGGGAAGGCAAGGTCCGGGCTAAGGCAACCTAGACCCACTGACGAGAAACTGAAAACATGAGAATTTTGAATGCATGGTGATAGTGAGTGTAAACAAGAGTGAATGATAATGGATGCAGACAATAAGTAAAGTATTTAGAAAAGGGGAAAGCATGCATGTGTGTGAAGTGAGTCGCCGCAACGACGACCGTTGCTGCAAAAGTAGTGTCATGCATGCGACAACATTGAGATGTGAACGAAAACTGAAACAATGCTTCTACAAGCTAACATACATCAAAACAACAGCAAGCGCTCATTGAAATCAAGTAGACAAATCTCACACAAAGCGAAACATAAAAAGCGACAGAAACACAACGCAAGATATGAAAAGAAGACTTACCCTGAAACAACTAAGCTGAAAGTGCTAAAGACTCCTAAATGCAATGTGGGATGTCAGAGCTACAACGTCGATGTGAGGAATGAGCTCTACAACGTTCGGTTGATGAGTTTTGATAAGATCGAGGTTATGATGCGCATGCCACAAATCTATGAAATAGCGACACTTGGTGAGAGGTTTCTAAAATGAGCTTTGAATGTAACCTCCAGCTGCTAAAAGTAGATCCCTAGATATAGGGATGCCTTTTGCATGATGCCTTTTGCTATTTTGGGAAGAGCTGCCCATGCATGCAAATCAATTTTACTCAGTTCTGGAGGGAAACAGTCAGCCTGAAGGCACATGCGACAACCTTCTTGACTGAGAGAGGGATTTTCGTAGTTTTTGAGCTGAGTTGGGTTGGTTGTCCCAGAGGGATTGTGCAACTTTTTGGAGGAGCAGGTGATTGCTGGCTAGAATTGTGCAATTTATGGGCTGAGCTGCAGTGCTGGCCAGATTGCACAATTTTTCCAAGGAAGCATATCTGACTGTTCTGTGCAATTTTTGAGCTCAACAATCTTCCCAACTGATTTTCACAATTTTTGGGCTAAGCTACAATATTGGGCCAGATTGTGCAATTTTCCCAAGGAATACTATCTGATTACATTGCACAATTTCTAAGCGCAGTAGGCTCCCCAACAAATTTACGCAATTTCTGGAGGGAAGGCTGGTTCCCCTCTAGAATTGCACAATTTTCTGAGGGAGATGCTCAGCCAGCAACTAGCCCAAGTCCAGAGTGGCAACCTATGAGGGGAGTGAAGCAAACTAACATGCACAGGCTGACAAGCTGCTGAAAACCAAATGAAGCCTATGTACTTGACAGTGCAAGACATGCTGCGAAGGATGGTTGGTAGGGAGGCTTCAAAACGAAGCTAAGGTAAAAATTTTGGAGGGTGGTTGTAGCCGCTACTACACATGCACATAATATATATTCTTATTACAAGATGGTGAGACCAAGGGAGTACACAAACACACAATTTTATGCAACTTGGGAAAATCTCAATACTAAAGAAGTTATCAAATCCTGGTGCTAAGATCCTGCAAGATTCTTCCAGAGACCAAGTACAATTTATCTGACTAAATCCTTGAGAAAGGTCTATCAATATCTCATAGCGATGTGCTGCAAGTTGTATGGATGAAATAATGTCGAATACTTTGAGGAGATTTGGATTTTCTTGCTCTACATAGTTTTCTTAAGAGGTAAATATTTCAACTAGGCATATATCCTCTCTCATGAGCTAAAGCTTTAGATAGAGTAGGCTAAGACCACCCTACAAGCTAAGAAATCACCAAAGTTATACAAGTCTTCTTATTTGATAGATGGTATTTGTGCTCGTTACGCGTTCACTAGGATGAAATGAAACTGGACTCCACAGGAGAAGTTATCTATCTACTTTCATTATAGGCTACTATCAGAAGTTACTTTTTGATGTGTTTATGACAAACTGGAAGAACTCTTCTTTGTAGTGTTGTACACGATGATCTTTGAGACAAAAACTCCTTGCATGATAGAACAAGTGAAGGAGGCACTATATGATATTGTAGATTGGTTTGTTTCACCGCTAGGCACATACATCAGATGTTTTTGGGGTTAGAGATGCCCTCATCCTATGCTAAGGTATGTGAAAGATAAGGTGGTGTTACAGGAGGTAGCGAATTTTCTACACAACTACATGGTAGGAAATATATTCCTTGAACCACTCTTCCTTTGAGGATTAGACTATATGAGCTAAAGAGACTTAAGGTGGATGATTCTAAAATTGAATAACTCAACTGCCTTCATTTTGGAACATTGAACTTCCATAGATATGATCCTAGGAAAGTGTGTAGGAAACACTATGAAAATATTCAACATTCCTATCTGTATGGGTCTATGACCGTAGAGGATGAACATATTAAGAATTAGTACAATGATCCAAGAAAGTATCAACTAGGAGATGAGGCAGATCCCTCTCGGGTTCCACAGGTACTCAATTTTTAGATGGAGGAAAATCAATCGGAAGAAATTGTTCAAGTGGAGACTATAACACCTAGGAAGAAGCTAAAAAATGATCTAGTGGTAGAGAGTAGTAAACAGTTCAAGGTTGATCCTATGAACCAAGTTGAAATTGAGGCAGGGCAACAAAAGAAACAAAAGGAGGAGGAGAAGAGAAGGTTGGAAGAAGAGTGCAAAATAGAGGAGGAGTGCTTACAAGAAGAAGTGGAAAATAAGAGACATGATGATTTACTCAAGATGAAAGTAGAGGAGGAAAGGAGAAGAGAAACATTGCAATAGTAGTCACAAGAAGAACAAATGAAGAACACATATGAGGAAAAAGATGCAAAAATAATGGAGGAAGAACATATGACCCATGAATTAGAAGAAGAATTAAAGGAGGATGATGCTATAGGATACTAAAGAATATGAACTATTTCGCTGCTTTATATATGAATCTTGTTGAATGGGTGTTGTTATGTAGTTATATGTTCGTTGTTATCTTGTGAACCAATTTGTAGTAAATCAACGATATTCTCAATTTCTCTCACATGTCTCTCTTAGGATAGTACTATTAATTTTCTATTAGAGTCCTGTCTCTCGTCCCTCTTCATGGAATCTCCTTTTACACATTACATTTGATGCCTCACAAAGCTTACATACTTGCTAGCCCAAACTTTTGTGCATGATCTCTTGTGTATGTTTTGCAGCCAAGGAATTCTTTCAACATCACTTGCAATGATGGTTGGACCTTATATCCTTATGGGGCTTCTACACCAAACAGTGTGAGGTCTAATTGGGACCTCATATCAGGGAGACCCCTTGTATGTTGGTAGAATCCAACACCATCAATAGGTTATACAGATCAAGGTAGAGTACGATTGTGGGTGAACAATTCAATTGCTAATTGGATATGGATTTTTTTGTACTAGTGGTTGTATGAAACAACAAATTAAAAGTTGCAAAAAAATACCTTATGGTGGTTGCACAACATAAGTAAAAAATTTAGATAACGACCTTAAAAAATTATAGGTATAGAAGCTAGGAGAACGTTAGAATATAGAGTGAGAATCGATAAGATTTTATCAAGATATTATGATAGAACCAATCTAATATACGAGGACTACCATTAGCAAGGTATCAAAGCATATCCAAAGTATAATCTCTCTAGAATACCACATTATTAACTCCCATGACCAAATATTTTCATACTAAGAATCCATTTGAATTTTGCCCCATAGACCTCTGCAATGTCATTTTAAAATGATCTCAAAAGTCATTACCAACAGACTTAAGCCTTTGATTCTTCTTCTCATTTCCTCAGAATAGATGGGGCATGTTGAGTGAAGACATTTTAGATGGCATTCTTTTAGCCCAAGAGAACATCCATTGATTTGGATCTTGGGGGGAGGCCCCCAAGATATAAAAAATTGAAATGCCAAAGAAAATGAGAACACACAGTAAACAAAACCACAAATAAACTTTTTATTAAAATAGAGAATAACTTTAAAAACTACATTGTGGTGGAGAATCTGTGCTTTTACAAAATGCGACTTGTTACTTATAGCCTTTTTTGGTTACAATATCACAAGTAAATTCCATGGGTGGGTAAATACCATGGGTGAATGAATACAATGAGTGGATGTCGCTTACAATACCATGGGTAAATTCCACGAGTGGATAAATACCATGGGAGGATGAATACCAAGGGTGGATGCTACTTACAATACCATGGGAAAATACCATAGGTGAATGAATACCATGGCTGGATGCCACTTACAATACTATGGGTAAATTCCATGGGTGGATGAATACCATGGGTGGATGCCATTTTCCATTTGGATCATTCCTCCCTCCTTAAGAAGCAATGGTCCCCATTGCATGAAGTTCCCTCCCAAGAATACTTTGTTGAATATGAAGAGCCATTGAAGATAAGGGTTTTGTGTGGTTAACTGATCCAGGTGGATGTTGGTCGCCACCCACCTATCCCATTTGGACCCCCACAACTGTCTCTTTCAGTTTTTCTGTTTCCTTAATTATAGCACAATTTACTATTTTTAGCAGTTTTTCAGGTCCTAAACTTCCGAAGCCGTTTTGAGGCCCTAAACGACGTTTTTTGGGAAATCCACTGCCAATGATTTTTTTGTCTAAAAATCGTCTTTTTCATCGTATTCCTTGGAGAGATCTTTCCAACGGGCTATCATGTGCGTCAAACGGAGATAGTACGACCAATTCGCGACCCCGGGAAGTTGATGTACCAACTTACCCAAAAACGGGGCCCACAATTTGGCGTTTCATCTTCCAGGGTTAGGTTTTGGAATGTGAAGGGTTTTCCATTGTTTCTCAACAATAAATAGGCCCTTGAGCCTCATTGTAACACAGTTTTGGAGAATAGTTCAGAGGCATGTAGCCGACACATCTCTTCTCAGAGATAAGCTACCATCGCCCTAGCTCGGTTATTTCCATTTCTATTTGTAAGCATATTTCAGTATTTTACAGTAATGAAATGAAGTATTATTTCCACTGCATATTTGTCTTTATGGTTATCTCTATATTTTATTGCGTTCCTGTTTAAATCCGGATCATTAACCCATAATCGTGATGGACGGATATACAAGGATAGAGATACCATATAATGATTGTGACCAACTATGATACTGATAGTGTGTGGCTGAGAAAATGGACTTCGATGAAGTGCAAGTTTTTGGATGACCTGTAATCATGAAAAATGAAGATCTGAGGATAGAGATACCCTATAATGCTTGTGACCAACTGTGATACTAGCAAATGTGCAGCCTAGCAAATGGACTTCGATGACAATAATTTTGTGCGGTTGACCCATAACTGTGTTGCTAAACATTGATCAAGTAGTAGGTGTATACATAGCCTAGGGTGGGAGGGAAAATCTCCAAATGAGGCCAAGCAAGATGCTGCTATGCTGAAACTGATGAATGTGAAGTAGGTGCCTTCTAAAGCGGGGTGAGAGGGCACGTCTCCAAAGGGATCCCACTCTGAATGCTGCTCTAGATATAAAAACTCACGAATTCTGAGTGGGGTACAGAACAAGGCCACACCAGAGATGTACCTAAACTATAAATGTGTTACAACTTGAAACAAAAGTGGCCATGGGTGTTGCAGATTATCCTATCCAATGAGATGTTGTAAAGGCTCCTATCATATTATAGATCACTTTCTATGAATTTGCTGATAACTTCTGCTACATGCGATGAAATCAAATTCCGTCAAAGACCCGTTTTAGGTATTAAATATATATTTCCATTGATATAAGGTAATTGAAATCTGATGACCTATGGGGCTAGAAAATGATTCCATAAACTCATGGGACGTGTGGCCGTGCAATGATCCAGACATATCTAACTTCAATTTCTCATATCTCTCAAATTGGGAGACAAAATCAAATTCCGTAAAAAACCCATTTGAACTAACAGAAAATCCTTTCAAATGAGATATTTTGAACCTTCTAAAATGCTAGGTGGAGGTCATAGAACTTGCATAAAGTTTTCTGAATATTGTTTCAAAACTTTGAAACTGAAATATACTTCAAACCCTCATTCCCTCATAGCCATAACCTGAATTTGATACCACTGATCTGGATCTTGGGGGGAGTCCCCCAAGATCTAAAAATTTGAAATGCCAGGAGAAAATGAGAACACACAATAAACAAAACCACAAAGAAACATTTTATTAAAATAGGGAATAGCTGTAAAAACTATATTGTGCTGGACAATATATCCTTTTACAAAATATGACTTATTACTTATAGTCCTTTTTTGTTACAAGACCACAGGTAAATTCCATGGGTGCATAAATACCATGGGTGGATGTCACTTACAATACCATGGGTAAATTCTATGAGTGGATAAATACCATGGGAGGATGAATACCAAGGGTGGATGCCACTTACAATACCGTGGGTAAATTCCATGGTGGATAAATACCATGAGTGGATGAATACCATGTGTGGATGCCAAAACATTCCCTGACGAAATTCAACGTTTAATTTGAAATCTCATATTTTTAACACACTTTTATCAATATATTACTATGAATTTATACTATATTAATAAATGTGGAAACGTATGTACATATTTATAACAATTGAAAAACCCCATGATTTTTTTAAAAGTAATTTTAATATTTAAATTTTATTTTTTAGTTTTTATGTTAAAATTAAAAGTGTTTTATCAAAATCAATAATAATACTTTTTATATTTTCCAAAATCAATCCTAATATTTATAAAACTCATCATTACACTCATTCCAAGAATGTTGAAAACTCATCATTACTCTCATGCCAAGAATGTTGAAGATATTAATTTATAAAGTTAATATTTAAACATATGTATCAAATCTTAATTTTCATTATGATTTAGTCGATTTCCCTTAGTAAAATAAATGAAAAAAGATACTCTATATGAAATGGTTAATTAGTTCGTTTTATTTTTTTAATATAGTAAGAAAAATTATCTTAACTCAGTTGTCAAACTAGTAGTGAGGACCACGAAAACCACACCACACCTTTATTCAAGGAAAACCATACCATTTTGAATTTACCGGTATGCCTTTGGATCTTTGACCATTAACCTGTATATTTATGTCCTAGGAAAATAAGCTCTTAACCAACGAAAATCTATCAAATAATTTATTCAAACATCCATCAATTAATTTATATAGGTTTATATGGTAAATTATATTTAGAAAATTGTAAAATTTAATAATATAAATTTATATTTTATTTTATAATATAACTAAGTCTTTTTAATAAAAATAAATAAAAATTATTCATTTTAATTTAATAAATTATTGTAAATAAATTAATGTATATAAAATAATTTATATTTTGGAAAAAAAATCAATATAATTTAATTTAAAATTAATAATATAAATAGAAATTAATTTATATTAAAATAAAATACTTTAATAATATAAATTAAAATTAAAATTATAAATTAAATTATAATTTTATTCTGAATTGATTATTTTTACATAATAAAATTATTTTAATAAAAATTGTGTTGTAAATTGATTTTTTCAATAAAAATCACATTGAAATTTGTGCGTTTACCCGTTTCAGACCATCTACCGTGATTCGTCATCATAACTAAGATGGAAAGTTTGATTTGGGCGATATATTAAATAGGGAAGACAATGTACATATAATTGAATCAAACAAATGAAATCAAACAATCAAACGATCATAAATAAAATACTAAAAAACAAATAACGTTCAAGAATATGATAATAATAAATATTGAGTTAAAATAATAAATATAAAAAATGAAAATATAAATAAAAATATAATAACAAAATCAAGTCAAACATAACACCATATGTTACAAGGTCAAAAAAATATATACAAAGCATATATATATATATAAAAGAAGTAAAGGAACCTAAAAATAACAAAAAAACTCATGAAAATTAATTAAGAAAATAACAAAACTGAAATTACTAAAAACAATTTTCAATAAACTATCAAAAATAAAGATCTAAATTAATTAAAAAAATAATAAAATAAAATAAATCAATAAATAAAATAAATAAAATAAATAAATTGAAGAAATTAGTATTGGGAAAATAATTAATAATAATAATAATAAAATTAATGAATAAATAAATAAATGAAATTAAGAAAAAAAAATAAAATAGAAAAAAGACCATTATGGTAAAAGTCAAACATAACAAGAAAAAGAAAAATATAAAAAATAATTTAAGTATAAAATATATGGCAAAGAAAACTTTTAATAACTAATTTATAAAAACACATATGATTAATAGACCATAAAGACACCAAATATACCAAATAAAAATATAGAATATGCTATGTAAGAATAAATTAATAATAGAATTTAAGATGTAGTAAAATTAAATTAATAAGAGGAATTAGGATATAGTAAAATTAAAAAAAAAAGAAGTTAGGAAGAAATATTTGAATGAGGAAAAATAGAAAGGAAATCATCCTTTGAAAAAAAAAGAGAAATTAAGAAGAAAGGGTCAGGATCTAACAACTACTCATCTTCCATTCATCGTTTACACTGAGATTACCTAGCCTTCTTTCAATATCTATGGCCTTCCTAAACTTCTGGTGATGAAAATGATCAATATTTGCAATCACCTTAGCCTCTTCTATACAAATGTGGTGTTTTGTATTTTCCACATGTTCCACCAATGTCAAGGAGTGGGTCCTCCCATGCTTGATGTCAGCAACATTGTTATAGACATTTTTGTGCCTTACAGCTCTAAGCATGAAATGTCCATAAACCAAGGGATCCAAAGTCCCTAAAAGTGTTGTTCCTACCCCTAGAGGAACAAGGTCAACCAATTACAGCTTCTCCCAGAAGTTCTCCACCAGAAACTGCTCAGAATCAGTCAAATCAGGATCATTTCAGCTGCTCCACTAGCTAGCTGCGTTGCATAGCACCCTAGTACACTAGCTAGGTGCGTTGCAATGCACCTAAATGCACTACCAGGGTGCACTGAGCGGGAAATGACAAATGGCAGTGTCATTCCACGAGGTGGACAGACAATGGAAGCTTCCAGAATCTTCCTCAATGACACTTGCCTCACTGAGTTCGACCAAGAATGAGTAAGAGGCTCTTAGTCTCCAAGTGGAAGCAAGAACTGACAGAGAGAGGCCACAAGTCAAATCATAAGCTGACTCATCCTCTCTACATACATCTATATATGGATCCCTCATCCCAGAGATCCTGAGGCTGGAATTTTGTACTTTGCAGAGAATTGCTGTTGGTTTTGAGATTGAGATTAGTGCATTGGGTGATTTATGCTTTGTTGGAGGTGAAGAAGGGATTCCTTTGCTGGGAGGTAGATGCTGGATCGAGACTCACTTGGTTGTATCTCCTCCTGGATCTTCTTGTTATATCAATAAAACTATTTGAGTTTCTCCTACATGCTTGTGTATCAATGATGTTTTGTTATATTTGCATGTTTAGCTTAAATCTGATCCTAAGCTATTTATGAATGTAAATCTATGTCTTTGTGTAGTTTTCCTCTTCTGTGATCTTGCAGGAACTTTGTGAAGCTAGGCAAGTAAGGGAGCAGGTAGCTGGAAGCTGTCAAAGAGGAGAGCGATTGGATCAACGGACTAGCGCAAGATACGGGTTAGTTCACCTTATTCCTCTTCGTTTACATTTCATAAAGAAGAATACGAAAGTAGTTTTCCTTGTTTGTTGCTAAGGCACTGTCACACCTTAGTGGGATAGGGGCGTTCTGAGTAGACACTTTTCCCAACAACAAAATGGTGACTCCGCTGGGGATTTTGTTGTAGTTAGTTTGTTTGTGTTTCTCTTGTTGTTTGTTTCATAAACACAGAAGTAGCAATCGAACTGCATTTGCCATTATCAAATGCAAAGTAGCTGCTACTTCAATCCACTCACTAGGATTTGTTTATGATCTGAACAGCTGATCCACAAATGATCTGATTACCCTTTGTGATAGCTCTTAGTCCTCTTTTAAATCATCCCTCTGATTGTACCTTACTGATTGCTTTTACTCGGCCAAAAACCATAGATTAAACTGCAAACCGTGACTCAGAACCCGGATAGAAGTCTCGCTTCTGCCCCAGCGCAGGCTCTGTGAAGAGGTTCTGCATTTCAACGCAGGTCCCGAGAGGGCTACCTGCGCTGCAATTCAGTTTCTCTATGCAACAGGTGCGCTGATCAGCCTTTGCCCTGTGCAGCTGAGGTTCTTTGCTTCATTTTGTCCAGTTTTATCTCTGATTTTTGCAGCCTGTTATCAGTGTGTGTACCTGTCTGAAAACCCCTTTTCTTTGCCTTAATTCCACCTCCTTTGTACAAAAATACTGTAGATGTTCTTTGTGTGTTTGTTACATCATTTACAGTTTTCCATTGAAAGAGTAGAATAGTCATACTGTCGTCCTTGGATTTAGATCTGTCGTAAGTGTCGATTTTGATCTTAGGAGAAAGTTTATTTGCTGTTGACAGTTGATTATACTTTTACTTTTACCTTTGGTTTGAATTTGTCACTTTCTAGTGTCGAAACGAGTGTTTATTTCAAAATCATAGAGTGTCGTAATCTTCTCTACCTTTTTGATTTCGAAAAGAAGCTTGTTTGTGTTTTTCACTTGAAAGCAAATTCAGATTTGTACATCAACTTTCTTTTTAGGCATCAATATTAAGAAAGTGAAAACAAATACATGCACATGTGCATTTGCATATTGATAGTTTGTATGGCTTGATTTAGGAAAAGTGCATCTACAGTGTGCTCTTTGCTATTTGAGAAAAGATTGTGTCTTTCTTTTCCCCTTGTAGCTAGGATTTTCATTGTTGAAAAGAGATAAAAGCTTGCTTATCATCTTTAGATTGCATTTAGGAATTACATCTACATCTCGTGGTGATCCCAAAAGGCAAACTTCTAAGAAAGATCAACTTAAAATAAATTGAATGAATCTAACAACGCTTTGGAACTTAACGCACAACATAGAGGTCTAGGCTAGAGACGTGTTCCGGCATCGTAAAACCTGGTAACTGTTGTCCTCACTGATGGTTGGGTGATTCCTCCACTGTGAGACGATAAGTGCCAGTACGAACTTGTGCTCCCACGTACCGTCAAGTATATATTGGGAGACCCCTATAGGCTTAAAACCTTTTATCCATAGGAAGCCGTGTCGACCGCCCTACTGATCGCAATGCACCGAACACAGCATTCGGGAAGATTGACTGTCGTACCGTAAAACGTATTCTGCAGTTTTGTGATTGGTTTGGCACACCCTCTACCTAGATCTCCAGAGCAGTCCCTTTCGTTCCTTTTCAGACTCCTTAACGGAAAAGGTCCATCTGAGCACTTGTCACTTCAGGCTCATTAAAAATCGAAGGAGACTAGAGTCATCTTTTGTTTTTTCTCGACTCTTTAAAATTGAAAAAACAAGTTGTGTCTAAAGCGTCTAAAATTTATTTTAAACGGAATAATCATCACCTTTCCCTCGTTGATCTTCGAAGTTAGTCTCCATTCATCACAAGTTCTTGTAGAATCGCTAGGAAATCTTTTGGATAGATTAGATATGTCTGAACAACCATCAACATCCAGGACTGTGTCATCCGATGTAGCAGTCGCAGAGCCTCCTGCTACTACTCCAACGATGTTCGATGGTATACCAACTGTCCCGGCAAGTTATCAACAACAAGCCGGAGTCCAATCGGGGACTGTTTCGACGACATGGTTAGTTCCTATTTCTTCATCCGGATTATCATCTGGTATTTCTTATGTTGAAACTCAACAAGTTGATCCAATGTGTCTTCAAAAGCCAATCTATCCTTTAAGTACTGGATTTCCACCATATGGAGGGCAGTATGCCTTTTCATTGTTCCCTCCCGGAGAACAACCATATGGGAGTTTACAACAAAGTTCAGGTCAAACTGGAATTACATCCAGCAGTTGGGTACCAATACTGCCTCAACAACCAAGGGTTGTATATTCAATGCAACCAGTCCACCCTGTGTCGAATATTCCCACTATACCTGCTATGGTGACTGCATCGCAAGTACAAGCGTTACCTGTTGTATGTCAACCCAAGTTTCTCAGGTTGCAATACAACAGCCTCTTGTCTCAACGACTCAATCACAACCTCAGGTTAGTGCCTCCTTATCTGGAGCGACTCAGCCTCAAACAAATACTATGAATCCTCATCTTGGTCAATCATCCAGTATTGGACAACAACAAATGGTCCAACAACCAGGGCTGGTTCAATCTCAACAACCACCATTCCAACAATCATATCAAGGACCTGAGCAACAAGTATTTGTAAGTAATGGGCAACCACATTTCCAAAGTAGTTATCAACAACCATATTATAGTGGTTATGCCCATCAACCTTGTCAAAATTGCCAACATCAAATACATTATGCTGGTATGCAAAGACCCATTGCTCAGGCGATTCCATCTTATCCTGGGTATCCTTCGCCTAACCTGAATCAACAGTTGCCCTTTGTAACAACTCTAGAATTACCAGATCTAAACCGGCTGACCAATGATCCAATTGCTTATGCCCCTTGGTGGCCAGCGATTCTGCATAAACTTCCATCAGATATTCCTAAATTTAATGGAAATCCGAGTGAAGATCCGTCGAATCATGTGATGACATTTCATCTGTGGTGTTCATCAATCACCCTAAACAATGATTTGATTAGGCTTCGCCTTTTTCAGAGGACGTTAACTGGTTCGACAGCAAAATGGTATATCGAATTGCCTAGAGCTTCATTCGACAACTTCAGTGCCCTAGCCACAACCTTTTTAACCCATTTTCAGTTACCGATAAGGTACGAAACGGGAACTGAACTTCTTACCAACTTCAAACAAACGACGACCACTCACATATCTGATCATATACATGAATGGCGACGTCGTCGTAGAATGGTGAAAGCGTATGTTCCCACAGAAGAGCAAGTTATCGCTCGTGCGCAATATTTGGACTTGATTTACACTCAGTCCGGCACACTCTACAATAAAATACCTGACGCCCCTAGACCAGAATTCTCAGTTCCTCCTCCTCCTAAATCAAACAATGACTCTCATGCCATCGATGGCGTGATTGGCACGATAGACACGAAATCGACAAAGGCTACATCTAAAAAGGCCTGTAAGATTTCTAGTCAAAATACAAATGAGGAACTTCTTGCCTCGGAAGTAAATGCCGTGTCGACTGAAAAGGGCAAACAACTGAAGCAACCAGGGGGCAAAAAGAAAAAGAAAGGGGGAAAAAGGAAGCAGGATGAGTCATCTCCTGAAAAACCTTCTGGGCAAAGGAAACCCCCTATGGGGTGTCATATATGCGATGAGGATCATCGAACGAGAGATTGTCCACATAAAGCTGAAGTTAAGAAACTCTTTAAGAGTTCAAAAACCTCAGCAGCTTTGACTGATCCGTTTCCAAGCCCGGGAACCAAACTGGTTGCTAATCAAAATGCTTCCCGATCCCAAGTGCTTATGTTGTCTATCTCAAAGCAACAAAATGATGCTTTGGCAAGGAATAAAGATTACGGGAATCCACAGGTGTCGAATAACAAGGCTAATGAACAACCTAGTAGTTCGACAACAACTTTGACCAAAGTTGTGCCACCCATCATTCCTGAAAAATGATAAAGTCGCCAAAGGGAGTAGTGCACAAATTGACATTTAATCCTCGTGCAAAAATAGCACAAAATTATAATATAATAGAGGACCTGGCCCAATCGCCATCCGCTATGTCGACACTTGAGGTACCGCAAAATTTCCTCTACCAAGAGCAAGCTTTATTATCAGCAATAGGTGGGATTGACCCAATGGATTCCAATCTTGTGGCCTTTGATCATAAAGGATATGACCCTCAGTTACCAGCCCAACTAGCTTTCCTTATTCAAGTGAAAGCCCTCAACAAAACTGTTCATCGAACAATTATTGATGAGGGGGCATCTACATGCATTATGTCGATGAGTTGCTGGAAAACTTTAGGATCTCCAACCTTGTCACGATCTTCGACGACATTAAAAGCATTCGACGAAAGGACATATACACCATATGGTATCCTAAGTAACTTGAAAGTTGAACTAGGAGGGAAAACAGTAGAAATTGATGTTGAAGTAATCGACGGAAACCTTGATTACAACATCCTATTGGGAAGACCCTGGATATATGCCATGTCCGCAGTTGTTTCGACCTACTTCAGGAAGATTGCATTTCCCTTCCAACAAACATTTCTCCCCAACAGTTCACAAGTTATGGGAAGCATTCCAATGATCCATGGAAGCAATCATTCGCTCCAAAATATTGGAGTAGGTCTCCTAAAAGACCCTGCCTTAATGGGTACTTTTGCCCTACCACCTCCAAGTAATCTGGCGGAAGTGGCCACAGTGGAATATGAAACCTTCTATATCTAATGGATTTGGACTTTGAGGATGGTTCTTTTACTATGTCAACCTCATTAAAAAATGAAACAAATCCCCTTTCTCAAAGGTAAACCTTCATTCCAACCACCAAGTTGAATGCAATGAAGCTTGGGGGGCATACACTTTGATTTGCGTTATTATTCTGGGGGCATGCAAACTTATCACGAGCAGTGTTACTGTAGGGTTCAAGCTCGTTAAAAAATAAACCTGCCTCGAGCAGTTTTAGCACATAGTTCAAGCTCGTTAAAAAATAAACATAAGACCGAGCAAGTGTTTCAATCCGCGTTTAAGCTCGTTAAAAAATGAACTATCCTCCGGTAAATAACCACCGTGAATGTAACATTATTAGCCATTAAAGCCTTGGTCGTGTTTGCACCGTCACCTCCACTTTTCCATTGGCCGATCATTCACCTCCATTTGATTGTTTACCCATTTTGAGGAACAGATGTGAAGAGTGATTTCACTAGCCATCCTTGTGACACTGCCGTGATTGGAAAATTCCAACCCTTACCTGGAATTAGCTGCTACCCATTTTATCACTCGTTCCTCAAAAGACGAGTCTTCTTTAAGCTCTTTTCATCTGACTCGTAAAATATGAAAAGATTGCCGAGTTTTGGCCTTCCAGCTCGTTAAAGCGACCGGAAGTGTTATCCCTCCTCTAGATTTTAATCTTTTTGGACCTGAGGGATTATTGCACAAAAAGATCGAGCGCTTTTGTTGTTCGGCTCGTTAAAACTATCGAAAATTCATCCCTTCTGTATTGTTTTATACTTTTTCGGACTTAAGGGATTAGATGACGAAAAAGGAATTTCGGAGTTACCTTTACGTACCTTTTCAGACTCTCTAAAAATGAAAAGGACCGAGTTATCTTTGTCGTTAAACTCGTTAAAAACATTAATAGCGACAAACTTGCCTTTAGACGAGAATGAGTTTCACTATCGCTAGGCTCATTAAAACATAGCGATGGGTTTTCCCGAAGGGCAAATTATAGAACAAGCATATGTTATCCTCCTCAAGCTTGACAAAAATAAAGAGGTACTGGTCAGCAATGACTGGGGAAAAATTGGGAAGAAACTCAAAGAATCTTTATTGGTAGCAAGTCGCTCTTGAACATGACACTTCCACTCCGTGCCTGAGTTGGGTTGGGTTGTTTCATTCATCGGTCACATCACCATGGTCACGCCATACCATCCACATTTGGGGTAAATGCTACCAATCCATCACATAAGTGTCGCCGACATGTTCAAGAGAAGTCATCCAGAGAAGTCACCCGTATCCCATCCACTACCATACATTATACTTCATTCTTTCATGACCGCCACCCTGAACCATATATCATCAGATCGTTTTCACCTCCATCAAAATCAGTTGCTCCGTTCCGTGTCATTGATGTGGGATTCATTAAGGCCCTCCTTTGACGGATCGCTTCTTGTCGACATCAGCTCATTATCCAAGAAATTGATCTAGGAACACCCCATTCAGTACTTTGAAGCTTGCATGCCTCAATGGCAAGTTTCTCACTTCCGGCGATAGGTATACATCAATGACCTTCGACCGAAAGATTTTGCGTGGTGTTCGACGCCAAGTCCTTTATTCACACCACGTGAATTGTACTGCAGTACCTTGAGGGTCATCATCCTTATTGGTGATTCCTCTCGCGCTTGTTAACAGTTTACATAATCGACTGGTAATCAAGCGGTGTCTTTCCATGTTCGACTTCAAAACATTTCTCACATGGATTGACTTGTACTTCGAGTGAAGATCAGACGAGATTGAAGACCCCAGATCTAGTTTCATCCATCCGGGCTGCGATATATATTTAGGAAAAATAAAGACATTGACATTGTTATAGACATTTTTGTGCCTCGCGACATGGAGCATGAAATGTCAATAATTACAGGGATCCTCAGTCCCTAAACATGTTGTTCTTACCCCTAAAAGAACAAGGTCATCAAACAACAGCACTTCCAATCAGTTCTCCACCTGAAAACACTTCAAAACAGGCTAATTTTGGATCATGTCAGCTGCTCCACTGAGCATCTGCGCTGGAATGCAACTGCTCCTCTTTGTACCTGCGCTGGAAGTCAAATCTAATGAAGGCTACCTGCGCTGGGCGAGATTGGCCAAGTGGCACAGTCATTCTGCAAAGTGTCAACTTCCCAGGAAGCTTCCAAACTGACACTTGGTTCATGAGATTCGCCCTGTGATGAGTACGAGGTACTTGATCACCATGTGTAAGCAAGGATCTCCAAGTGGACTCAAGAACTGAAGATTAACTGAAGAGGGAGAGGACACTAGTCAGCTCTATGCCAGCCTCAAGCTGACTCATCCTTTCTTCTTCTCTCCTATATATAGAGCTCTTCTATGAGGTCTAAGGAGGCTGGAATTTTGTGTAAAGCAAGGAGGTGCTGTTGGTTTACAGTTAGAGCTATTGGGTGATTGTTTTACTAGAGGTGAAGAGGAGAGTTCTTGCTGCTGGGGAGGTGCTGCTGGATTGGAGCCATCAATGGTTGTAACCTTCTCAGAACCCTGTTACTTCTATCAATAAAGTTTTGCATGTTCTCCTATATACTTGTATTGCATTGATGTATTGTATTTACTTGTATATTTGATTCACTCTAATCCATGCATCAGTTATGAGTACATGTATCTTGTAGTTTCCTCTCTTGTTTTGTGCAGGATCTGTGTGTAGCTGGACCGGCAAAGAGAGCAAGGAGCTGGGAACAAGAGACAAAGAGAGAGGATAAGGATCGACTAAGCGAAAGACACCAGGTTGGTTAATCTTTTCTTCCTTCTCTCTGTACTTTCATAAAGGAAAATATCAAAGCTTTACTTTCAGTTGTTGCTAAAGACTGTCACCTTTAGAGTAGGGATAGGGTCATCCGAGTCGGATACTTTTCCCCACAACAAACTGGCGACTCCACTGGGGAGCCTAGTATCTTGTTGGTGTTTGTAGTATTTTGCTATTCATTTCTTGAAGAAAAGAGTACCAAATCGAAAAGCTTTTGACTATATCAAAAGCGAAGTAGAGGGACTGTTACTCTTGCTCATTTGCTGAGCAAATTCAAGATTTGAAGAGCTCATCTACAAAATACTCTTTACTCTTTGTGATAGATCTTCATCCTCTTGATCATCCCTTAGCCTGTACTTGACCTATAGCTTTTTATTTCAGCAAAAACAGTGCATTTTTGAGCTTTTTATGACCCGGAAAACTTTGTAGACGCAACTCTCGTGTCCAGAGCAGGCTGTCCACAGGCAGTCTGCATTACAGCGCAGGTGCTCCCTTCGGGAACTGCGCTGAGAGTCAAACTGACAGACCAGAGCCTGCGCTGGTCCAATTAGCCATTGTCTTGCTCAGTTTTCCCATTGTGTCTTGGCCCTGTTTTCACTGATTTTTGCTGATTGCTTGCTGGTCATTGTACTTGCTGTAAACCTCTTCTCCTTGACATTATTCTGCCTCAGTTGTGTGATGAAACTGTGAATGTTCTTTCAGTATTTCTTGTTTCAGTTACAGTTTCCCATTGTGAAAAGCGAACCAGTATAGCTGTGACCTCTTAGATCCTGAACTGTAAAAGTATCTTTGTGATCTTAAGAGCTAGTTTTATTACTGATCATGGCTGTTTGAGTTTGTTTGTTTTTCATATTATGGTTTGAATTCATATATTTTTAGTGTTGAAACAAGTACCTGTAAGGTGTTTTTTCATTTTAGACAAAACTTGTTTGTTTACGCTTCAAATTGAATTCGAAAATTATACAACAGTTTCCTTTTGTCTACATCAACATTAAGGGAAAAGAAAAGAAATACATGCATCTTGCATTTGCATTTTTGATAAGTTTGCGTGTCTGATCTAGGAGAAAGTGCATTAGTTTGTGCTTTGTGCTCTGAGTGGAAAGATATTGTTTTTCTCTCCCCTCAGTAGTTAGGATTTTCAAAGCTAAAAAGATTGTAAAAGCTTGCTTATCATTTTAGCTGCATTTAGGAATTTGTACCAATACATCTCGTGGTGATCCTGAAAGACAAACTGATAAACAAGATCAACTTAAAATATATTGAATGAATCTAAAAACGCATTGTAACATAACGCTCACAATAGAGGTCTAGGTAGAGACGTGTTCCGGCGTCGTTAAACGTAGTGACTGTCGATCTCTACGAAGGTGGGTGATTCCTCCTGAGGGACGGTAGCACTAATACGGACTTGAGCTCCCGCGTACCGTCGCGTATATTGGGAGACCCCTATAGGCAATTATCCTTTATCCTTAGGAAGCCGTGTCGACCGCCCTATTGATCGCGATGCAGTGAACACAGCATTCACGAAGATCGACCACCCGTACCGTAAAACGTATTCTGTGGTTTCGCGAAAGGTTTGGCACACCCTCTGCCTAGATCTCCAGAGCAGTTTCTTTTGGCCCTTTTCAAACTCTATAACTGAAAAGGTCCAACCGAGCATTTGTCACTTCGGGCTCGTTAATACATCGAAGGCGACTAGAGTCATCTTTAGCTTTTTCTCGACTCTTAAAACATGAAAAAGCAAAGTTGTGTCTAAAAGCGTCTAATAAAATTCATTCAATACGGAAACATAATTCCCCTTTTGTATTTTAGTTGATCAAGTAATCCACAACCGTGGAGGAAAGTCAATTAAAACTCCATCGTTCGGGGAGACTCGCGAGTCAACCGCCTTTGTCTCCGGAAACGAGAGTAGTACGGACGAAGCGAACTCGCTGGACCAGGTCAAAATCTCCTTTTAAAGTTAGAACGGAAGTTCCAACAACATCTGAGATTCTGGTCACTCCCGATATTTCTGGAATCCCTGCCTCTATTGAAGAAGTTCAACAGCAACAGAAGGACAGTTGTACTGATCCTAGTCTGAAAACAAGTACTTGCATAACTGAACCAGTTCCATTTGAAACCGGTCCACAGAGTCTTGTTGTTCAAACAACTGTCGCTGTCGAAGCAACCCCTTCTTCGGCACCAGAAATCTTTTACGGACCTGACGGTCTTCCTCTTCCTCCTGGTCTGATTGCAATAGAGGAAATCGTAGAGGACCAGCAAGCAAATACTCCAACTCATTTTGGAGTAGGTACCACTCTTTTTCCTTCTGCATCAGAAGTTTGTCCATCGCCACAGGAAGTTCCTGTAGAATCAATAGGCAGTTTATTGGATAGACTTAAAATGTCTGAACAACCGTCGACATCTAGAACTGTGCCAAACGACACAGCGACAGCGGAACCTCCTGCTGCCAACCCAACGATGTTTGCCGGCATACCAGCCGTCCCGACTAGCTCTCATCAGCTAGAAGGAGTCCACCCAGGGACTATTATGACAACTTGGTCTGTTCCAGTTTGTTCTTCCGGTATAATACCCGGTAATTCTTATGTTGAAACTAGACAAATTGATCCCTTTGGGAATCAGTTTGGGCCATCCAGTCCTCAAAGGCCATCTATACCCTTGAGCTCCGGATTGTTACCGTATGGGGGGCAATATGCCCTTTCACTTCCCCTTCCGGGGGGATACCCATACGGCAGTTTTCAACAACATTCAGGTTTGACTGAAGTAACGACGAGTGGTTGGGTACCTATGGTACCCCAACAACCAAGAGTTGTATATTCCATGCAACAGTGTGTACCTATGTCTAGTATCCCGACGACACCAGTAATTGTAACCGTGTCGCAAGTTCAATCGATGCCTGTTGTATGTCAACCCCAAGTTGTAATGCAATAGCCTATTGACCCTGCAACACAACCACAATCGCCAACTGCCGGGATGACACAGATACAAACGGGAACCATAACCCCGCATCTTGGTCCGTCGGTTAGTGTCGCACAGCAAAACATGGCTTCACAACCATGGGTGGTGCAATACCAACAACCTCAGTTTCAACAGGTGTACCAGGGATCTGAGCAACAGATCTTTGCGAATAGTGGGCAACCCTATATTCAGAACGGGTTAAACCAACCACTTTACAGTGGCCAAGCCCACCAGCCGTATCAGTCATATCAACATCAGTTGCATTATGCTGGTATGCAAAGACCTACTGCTCAGGCGATTCCATCGTACCCTAGGTACGCCTCGCCAAACCTGAATCAGCAGTTGCCATTCGTGGCAACTCTAGAATTACCAGATTTACATCGATTGACGAACGATCCAATCGCCTATGCCCATTGGTGGCCAGCGATTCCTCACAAACTTCCTTCGGACATTCCTAAATTCAATGGAAATCCTGGCGAAGACCCGTCGAATCATGTGATGACATTCCATCTATGGTGTTCGTCGAATACCTTGAATGATGATTCGATAAGACTTCGCCTTTTCCAGAGGACATTGACTGGTCCGGCGGCTAAATGGTATATTGAATTACCTAGAGCCTCGTTCGACAATTTTAGTTCCCTAGCCACGACTTTCTTAACACACTTTCAATTACCTATAAGGTACGAAACTGGAATAGAGATCTTGACCAATTTTAAGCAGACAACAGCCACACATATATCAGATCATATACATGAGTGGCGCCGTCGGCGCAGAATGGTAAAAACCTATGTTCCAGATCAGCTATTAGCTGAATGGTTTATAAAGTCGCTTCTGCCTGCAATAACAGAAGATGTGGCCAAGGGAGGCGTCGTAACAGAGGAGCAAGTTATTGCTCGTGCTCAATATTTGGACTTAGTATATACTCAGTCGGGCACGCTCTATGATAAGATACCTGACGCCCCCAGACCAGAATTTTCAATCCCTCCTCCTCCCGGATCGAATAGTGACTCTCATGCCGGTGATGGCGTGATTGGAACTGCAAACGCTAAGTCGACAAGGGATTCGAATAAGAAAGCCCGTAAGACTTCGAATCAAAAAGCAAATCAAGAGATTCTTGCTTCGGAGGTAAATGCTGTATCTACGGATAAAGACAAAAACTCCAATCAACCAGGAAGCAAGAAGAAACAAAACAAAGGGAAGAAGAAACAGGGTGGGTCATCCCCTCAGAAAACTTCTTCAGGCTCTCCAGGAAAGAGGAAACCACCCCCGTCAGGGTGTCAGATATGTGAAGAGGATCATTGGACGAAAGATTGTCCATTCAAAGCTGAGTTTAAAAAATTCGTAAAGAATTCGCAAACCCCAGCTGTGTTAAATGATCCGTTTCCAAATCCAGGTCAAAATCTGGTTGATAGTAGGGATGCTTCTAGATGCGAAGTACTAATGTTGTCGACTTCTAAGCAACAAGACGATGCTTTGATTTCGACAAAAAGAAAAGATTGTGAGGATCCGCAGTCATCGAACAGCAAAGGGAATGATCAACCAAGCAGTTCGACGACAACTTCGGCAGAAGTTGTGCAACCTCGCATCATGGGAAGCATTCCAATAATCCATGGGAACAATTGTTCTCTCCAAAATATCGGATTCATCTTCCTAAAGAACCCTCCATTGATGGGTACTTTCGCCTTACCGCCTCCAAGTAATCTGGCAGAAATGGCTACAGTGGAGTATGAAACTTTCTGTTTCTAATGGATCTAAAATTTCGAGGATAGTTCCTATCTCAGGTCAACCTCGTTAAAAAATGAAATAAGGATAGTTCTTTACTATGTCAACCTTGTTAAAAAATGAAATGACCCTATAAAGACTAGGGGGCATGTGCCTCCATTGCATTATTATGCTGGGGGCATATCGAGCAGTTTTAGCATATAGTTCATGCTCGTTAAAAAATAAACACAAAATTCGAGCAGTTTTATGACTGAATTTATGCTCGTTAAAAAATAGAAAAGTGTGAGCAAAAGTTTCCCCCAGAGTTCAAGCTCATGGAAAAAATGAACCTATCCCGGTAAATAACCTTTTGAGATTGTAAATTCATCAGCCATAAGAACCTTGATCGTGTTTTCATCCATCACCTCCACTGTTCATTTGGCCGATCATTCACTTCCATTTGTGTGTTTACCTCTTTTGAGAAACAGCTGCGAAGAGTGATTTCACCTAGCCATCCTTGTGACACTGCCGTGATTGGAAAATTCCAACCTGTACCTGGAATCTGCTGCTATCCCTGTTTATCACTCGTTCCTCAAAAGACGAGTCTTCTTTGAGCTCTTTTCACTGACTCGTAAAATATGAAAAGTTTGCCGAGTTTTGGCCTTCCAGCTTGTTAAATGACCGGAACGCTATCCCTCCTCTAAATTTTAATCTTTTTGGACCTGAGGGATTATTGCACAAAAGGATCGAGCGCTTGTCTTGTTCGGCTCGTTAAAAGTACCGAACAGCCATCCCTTCTGTATCGTTTTATACTTTTTCGGACTTAAGGGATTAGCTGACGAAAAAGGAATTATGGAGTTAACTTTCTGTACCTTTTCAGACTCTCTAAAAATGAAAAGGACCGAGTTTTCTTTGTCGTTAGACTCGTTAAAATGGTTAAATAGCGACAAACTTGTCTTTAGACGAGAACGAGTTTCCCTATCGCTAAGCTCGTTAAATCATAGCGATGGGCTTGCCCGAAGGGCAGGTTATAGAACAAGCATATGTTATCCTCCTCAAGCTTGACAAAAATAAAGAGGTACTGGTCAGAAATGACTGGGGAAAAATTGGGAGAACATCAAAGTTTAATGGTAGCAAGTCACTCTTGAACATGACACTTTTCCTCCGTACCACATCGGGTTGGGTTGTTTCATTCACCGGTCTCATCACCATGGTCCTCGCCAAACCATCCACGTTTGGGGTAATGCTACCGATCCATCGCATCAGTGTCGTTATATGTTCAAGAGGGGTCATTCTGAAAGTGTCAACCATGTCCCATCCACTGCCATACATTATCCTTCATCCATTCATGATCGCCACTCTGAATCATATATCACAGTTTGTTTTCACCTCCACTAAAATCATTAGCTCCGTTCCGTGTCATTGATGTGGGATTCGTTAAGGCCCTCCTTTGACGGATCGCTTCTTGTCGACTTCAGCTCATTATCCAAGAAGTTGATCTAGGAACAACCCCATCAGTACTTTGAAGCTTGCATGCCTCAATGGCAAGTTTCTCACTTCCGGCGACAGGTATACATCAATGACCTTCGACCAGAAGATTTTGCGTGGCGTTCGACGCCAAGTCCTTTATTCACGCCACGTGAATTGTACTGCAGTACCTTGAGGGTCATTATCATTATTGGTGATTCCTCTCGCGCTTGTTAACGGTTTTCATCATTGACCGGTAATCGAGCGATGTCTTTCCATGTTCGACTTCAGCGAAATTCTCACATGGATCGACTTGTACTTAGAGTGAAGATCGAACGAGTTTTGAAGACCCCGGATCTAGTTTCATCCATCCGGGCTGCGATACATATTCAGGAAATATAAAAGCATTTGTCATGTACATCACTGCAGCAGATGATCATCCTACTCAAAGGATGATAATTTCAGCAGAAAATTATCAGTCTACCATCAGACGATCGTCTGTTCTATGTACCAAAATGTATTTATAAAGCTGAGCATGGGAATGCCCGCCTCAGCTAGATCATGAAAACAGAATGAAAAATAATGTATTGTATTGTATTACAGGGCACTCCTCAGCACTGGAATGAACTTCGGACCCTCTAGATAAAGCATTTCACCCGATAAACGGCCTCATACTGTAGGGGGAAACTGTTATAGACATTTTTGTGCCTCGCGACATGGAGCATGAAATGTCAATAATTACAGGGATCCTCAGTCCCTAAACATGTTGTTCTTACCCCTAAAAGAACAAGGTCATCAAACAACAGCACTTCCAATCAGTTCTCCACCTGAAAACACTTCAAAACAAGCTAATTTTGGATCATGTCAGCTGCTCCACTGAGCATCTGCGCTGGAATGCAACTGCTCCTCTTTGTACCTGCGCTGGAAGTCAAATCTAATGAAGGCTACCTGCGCTGGGCGAGATTGGCCAAGTGGCACAGTCATTCTGCAAAGTGTGAACTGCCCAGGAAGCTTCCAAACTGACACTTGGTTCATGAGATTCGCCCTGTGATGAGTAAGAGGTACTTGATCACCATGTGTAAGCAAGGATCTCCAAGTGGACTCAAGAACTGAAGATTAACTGAAGAGGGAGAGGACACTAGTCAGCTCTATGCCAGCCTCAAGCTGACTCATCCTTTCTTCTTCTCTCCTATATATAGAGCTCTTCTATGAGGTCTAAGGAGGCTGGAATTTTGTGTAAAGCAAGGAGGCGCTGTTGGTTTACAGTTAGAGCTATTGGGTGATTGTTTTACTAGAGGTGAAGAGGAGAGTTCTTGCTGCTGGGGAGGTGCTGCTGGATTGGAGCCATCAATGGTTGTAACCTTCTCAGAACCCTGTTACTTCTATCAATAAAGTTTTGCATGTTCTCCTATATACTTGTATTGCATTGATGTATTGTATTTACTTGTATATTTGATTCACTCTAATCCATGCATCAGTTATGAGTACATGTATCTTGTAGTTTCCTCTCTTGTTTTGTGCAGGATCTGTGTGTAGCTGGACCGGCAAAGAGAGCAAGGAGCTGGGAACAAGAGACAAAGAGAGAGGATAAGGATCGACTAAGCGAAAGACACCAGGTTGGTTAATCTTTTCTTCCTTCTCTCTGTACTTTCATAAAGGAAAATATCAAAGCTTTACTTTCAGTTGTTGCTAAAGACTGTCACCTTTAGAGTAGGGATAGGGTCATCCGAGTCGGATACTTTTCCCCATAACAGACATGTACAACATTGTAGCACAGATAATCATCCTACCGAAGGGATGATGACTTCATCAGAATCATCAGTCTACCATCAGACGATTGCCTGTCCTGTGTACATAAAAATGAATTTATAAAGTTGAGCATGGGAATGCCCGCCTCAGCTAGATCATGAAAACAGTATGAAGATAATTTATTGTATTGTATCTTATTACAGGTCTCCTCCCAGCATTGAAAGAACTTCGGATCCTCCTAATAAAGCATTTCACCCGATAAACGACCTCATACTTTAGGGGGAAACTGTTATAGACATTTTTGTGCCTTACAACTCTAAGCATGAAATGTCCATAAACCAAGGGATCCAAAGTCCCTAAAAGTGTTGTTCCTACCCCTAGAGGAACAAGGTCAACCAATTACAGCTTCTCCCAGAAGTTCTCCACCAGAAACTGCTCAGAATCAGTCAAATCAGGATCATTTCAGCTGCTCCACTAGCTAGCTGCGTTGCATAGCACCCCAGTACACTAGCTAGGTGCATTGCAATGCACCTAAATGCACTACCAGGGTGCGCTGAGCAGGAAATGACAAATGGCAGTGTCATTCCACGAGGTGGACAGACAATGGAAGCTTCCAGAATCTTCCTCAATGACACTTGCCTCACTGAGTTCGACCAAGGATGAGTAAGAGGCTCTCAGTCTCCAAGTGGAAGCAAGAACTGACAGAGAGAGGCCACAAGTCAAATCATAAGCTGACTCATCCTCTCCACATACATCTATATATGGATCCCTCATCCAAGAGATCCTGAGGCTGGAATTTTGTACTTTGCAGAGAATTGCTGTTGGTTTTGAGATTGAGATTAGTGCATTGGGTGATTTATGCTTTGTTGGAGGTGAAGAAGGGATTCCTTTGCTGGGAGGTAGATGCTGGATCAGGACTCACTTGGTTGTATCTCCTCCTGGATCTTCTTGTTATATCAATAAAACTATTTGAGTTTCTCCTACATGCTTGTGTATCAATGATGTTTTGTTATATTTGCATGTTTAGCTTAAATCTGATCCTAAGCTATTTATGAATGTAAATCTATGTCTTTGTGTAGTTTTCCTCTTCTGTGATCTTGCAGGAACTTGGTGAAGCTAGGCAAGTAAGGGAGCAGGTAGCTGGAAGCTGTCAAAGAGGAGAGCGATTGGATCAACGGACTAGCGCAAGATACGGGTTAGTTCACCTTATTCCTCTTCGTTTACATTTCATAAAGAAGAATACGAAAGTAGTTTTCCTTGTTTGTTGCTAAGGCACTGTCACACCTTAGTGGGATAGGGGCATTATGAGTAGACACTTTTCCCAACAACAAACATGCTCATAGATCCTCTGATTTAATGAGCGGTCAGTTTCACCAATGTAGGGGGTCCCACAGGAACATGGGATTATATAAACACCTTTCATATTCTTAGGGTCCACAGGGTCTTTCACTGACCTTAGGGAGCTCCTAATTGTGTTAAGGGGCCTAAAGGTTGAAGGAACATCATGCTTCCTAAGAATCCTAGCAATCTTGTCAGTTGTTCCTTGGATAAAGGGAAGGTGAACTCCAAAATTTCATTTTTTTGGTTCATTTAATATCCTAGGACCTTGGGATACTTTATGGAAAGCTTTGAGACACTAGTGTCTACTATAGCCATTATTTTTGAAAACTTCAAGGAGATGGGTCTTCTCATCATCAAGATGATTATCATTAGAAACTCTTAAAGCACGAGTAGCTAAAGTGTTAAGAACTCCCAATTTTTGAGCAGGATAATGATGGGACTTAGCATGAAGATACTGCTCAGTGTGGGTCTTCTTTCGAAACACTTGGTGCAAGAAAGAACCATCATCCTTCTTTGATATAAGAATGTCAAGGAATGGAAGGCTACCATTGATTTCACAATCCATAGTAAACTTGATAGAGCTAGATTGATTGTTAAGATGTTGAAAAAATAGATCCAACTTTTCCTGTCCATGAGGCCAGATGACACAGGTGTCATCCACAAAACTTTTCCAAAGATTTGGCTTCAATTGGGATGAGTTCATGCTTTGGATTCAAAGTCCTCCATAAATAGGTTAGCCACGATCGGGGAAAGAGGAGAACCCATGGCCATGCCACAAGTTTTCTCATAGAATTCCCCTTCAAAGCTAAAGAAAGTTGAGGTAAGACAAATCTCAACCAACCTAGCTGTATCTGGATTTGTGATGTGATTGATAACCTCAATAGCTTCATTAATAGGGATATTAGTGTATAGGGAGACTACGTCAAAACTAACAAGAATATCCCCAGGATCAAATTTTAATCCCTTTAACTCACTGACAAAAGATGAAGAGTCTTTGACAAATGACTCTATCCGACCAACAAGGGGCTTTAGCTTACTAGCTAAATACTTTCTTAAAAGATAGTTTGGTCCACCAATCATGTTGACAATGGGTCTCTAGTACCCTCCTTATGGATTTTGGGAAGTCCATAGATCCCAACAATAAGATGTTATCAACTATTCAACATCTTACAATTTGATTAATTAAATATATTTAAAAACTAAATAATTTCTGTATTCAGGCTTCTGTGATCCATAATGAATTATGTGATTTCTAGCGAAAGACTTTTCTTAATTTTGTTTATGTTTAATATTTTGTGTGGGCGATCGTTTATCATTACTTATTAATGTGTTAGAACACAACCTTATCCTTATTCATTATTAATATAATTTTGTATTTTTTTCTCAATTATTTTTTTTTCAATGAAAGAAATGTTGATTCATTGTTTTTTTAATCTTAATTTTATTTTTTATATTTATAAGTTTTGGTCCAAAGATTTTGACTGTCAATTAATTTTAAGTTTTGGTCCAAATGTTTTGACTTTCAATTAATTTTGAAATTTTTAAAAAGATATAAAATTTATTTAAATATTTTGAAAATTATAAAACAACTTTTAATTCTTTAATTCTTTAAAATTGTAAATTGTTTTTTTCCTAATTGGTTGATCATTATTTTTATGTGGTTTAAATTGAGTTTCCATATATAAAAATTGTATTAAAAAATAAAAAATCTAAAAAAATATGTATTTCCTAATTGTCATAAAAATCTATTTTTTTTTTATTAGCTAGTTTTCATAATATAATAATAATTGTTATTGGGATGCAGTTGCAATATTTATGCCACAATCCTTAAAAATAGCTTATACTCACCTAAATAACATATTTAGGTTCTATTACTACCCACCATAATTTAAGTAAGTATTAGCATAAAAATGGATATGAACAACATGTAAATAAATGCATTTACCAACAATTGTTACTACCCACCATTATTTATGTTTTCTTCCACACTTTAATAAATAGGGGAAAAAATAGTTGACTTAATTATATAATTTAACATAATATCAATAAAAAATTATAAAAAAATATTTATAATAAGCCAAAATGATTATTAATGTGAATAATGTGGAAATGTGGCTTATTTGTATTAGTTTGGGAGACTTAAGTGTTTTTGATTTTGCATTAGTTTGAAATTTATTAAATAGCTTACATGTTAATTTTAAAGTTTTATATTGATAAATTATATTTTGTTAATTTTTTTTGTGATTTGTTGATGAATTGTAGTTCTTATTACAATAATGTTTTATTTTTTTCTTATGATTGTTATGATAGAGTGTTTATTTCAAAATAGATACCAAAATTATTATTTAATTATCAATAACTATTAGATGGATGGTAAGGATTTAACTTTCATGGGAATTAAATATTTTTAGTAGTAGCCAAGGATGATGTTAGTTAGTTATGATAATTATGTTTTCTTTCTCAATTTAATTAAAAACTAGTATAGATTCATTTTAATCACCAATATACTAAGTGTCAAAACCAAACACACCACTTGTAATTTGCATTTTTAAATGCATAAATTGATACAACACCTTGAAAATTCTAATACATTTAAAAAAAACCAAAAAAAAGAAAGTAAGACTACTTGAAATGTTTTAAAATATTTTAACTATAAAAATCTATTTTTTTAATTACTTTATATAATGTATACATATATTGATAGGTGACATTGAAATATATATATATATATATATATATATATATATATATATATATATATATATATATATATATAACACTCATGAACAAGTCTATATCAATATATAATTTTTGTTGTTAATATATTTTTAAATACACTTCAATATTACTTAACTTTATATATTGAAATATTTTATTTCTAATCTATATTAGCATTAAAATATTTTAGTTGACATTCACACACACACACACACACACACACACACACACACACACACACAGATATGAAAATACGTTAGTTAATATGAATTTTCAAATAAAGTCATATGTTTTGATATTTCTAAAAAATATAAGAAATATACATTTTCTACACACTCCAAAGTAAATATAAGATTTTATTTGCTTCATGTTAATTTAAACATCGAGATATTTTATTTATGGTTGTTTTATAATGTTTTTAATTAAAACTAATTCATTTATGTTGAAATATTTTATTTAAAGTTGTTTTATAGTGTTTTTAATTAATATTAATTCATTACGTTTTTATTATAAGAGACATTTAGCTTCCATTATGTTTCAATTTCATTGAGAGAATTAAGAGTACTCTTCCCATTGTCATAAATAATTTCATTGAGGGAATTCTTTCAAGAACATAGATAAGGCACTCTGCCCTTCTTCATAAATGAATAACTATGAATATAGACATTATACATTTAACAATCCTTAAATGGAGGTCCTCTCCAACCTCTTTCTCCATTTTTCAAGGAACACAACCTTTCCTCTTCTACTTATTTTCTGTGTCTTTTGTGGTGAGTTGTGATGCTTAACTGTGGCATTGTTATTATTTTTTTTCAAAGAAACATGTAAGGATTTGGTATTACAATAAAAAAATTAGAGTCTAGGCCAACACCCTTACAAAAGGCTTCATGTTCCAAAAATAAACTGCATTCAAAATCCTAAAATATAGAGTATCTATTCTTATGACAAAATTTTCCAACCATTCTAAACAATATCCTTCTACAGACTATATAAAAAACTCCTAACAACATTATGTATCTACATAACATGATAAGACTTCAAAATTCAATATACTATATAGCAGAGAGTAGCCCTACATCACCAGTGAATCCATGCAATTATGTCACAACCCTTACCCTGCTATTCATGTCCATAAAGCATTCTTGACCTTTTTCTGCATTTGATCCTTTCTACTCTGAGTCGCTTCCAAACTAGACTTAACTCTAATGCTGGAGTTTTCTACTATCTCTACCACCTTGATATTCATGATTTCCAACTTAGTACACATATATGATTGGAACTTTTCCAATTTTCTTTGCAATAATTCATATTTGGTATTCATCAAAAATTGGAATGTCATGTGTTCCTTCTCCTCCATAACTCCCCTATGAATTGGAGTTTTTAGAAGCCCTTTAATTGACTCTAGTAATATTTCTAGGAGACAATTCAATTTTTCCAATTCGCCTTCATATGACAATTCTCCTTGTGTCACCATAGTCAGGCGTTACAACTCCTTGCAACTGAAGCCAAGAAAAAATGACCACCTCTGCTCACAAATATGTATACACAAAAAAGAGCATGATTGAATGTGAGTTGCACTACACCATATATAAACAAGTCTCTCTCTAATCCACCACCCTAGAGAATTAAATTACAAGGCCTCTGAATCCATGCTTAGATCACAATGATTTCTTTGGAATGAAAGCCAAGTGATACGGATAAGGAATGATATTAACCTCATATTATTGAGGATTAAATACAATTGCAAATTCAAGGCTCCCTTTTCCTATGTAAGCTCCAACCCACCTTGATATGATAAATTCAGTTGCCAATTGTGCTTGTATGGAGTTCGATCCAATCACCTGATGGAATAATGAAAAATCCAAGGGTACTCCATCGTAATACACTAAGGATAGGGATTTAATGCAAGGCAGCGATCCACTCTTAACCTCGAATTGTTGACCGAAATCCAATTACAGGGGAATAATGTATATGGTTAACTTCCTTTATGGAAACCATTTGATTTATTTGACTACATGAGTCAGTTTTGGTGGAAATTTGGACTTCATTATTGCTCCTATAAATCATGGGATATATGAGATTTCTATATCTCTTTAATCCACTTCTATGTAGTGAGAGTAAAACAATCCTTTGTAATATGGGGGGAGGTCTAAGTTTGATGTTTCCTTATCTTTCATCACCTGACAAATTACTATCATTGAGTCTCCAAACATTGAGACTTTTTTGATTTTTATTTTCAATTGCGAATTCCAGTCCTTGCCAAAGTGCAAGATATTCAACTTGTTTGTTGTTTTTTACCCCCACGCCCTAAGCAAATTGAGACTTTGTTTTTTCAATGGGGCGAAAGATAACCCCACATAGTCCTGCCATTCTCCGTGGGACTGTTATTATTATTATATACAATAGAAAATGTTTTGAAAATGCAAGAATGGGTTGGAATTGGTCAAACAGGTTCCAAAATTTGTGTGATGATTTTATTACCAAGACCCATTCATTCTTTTTTTTGGTCAAATAAGAGTGGAGCCTTCTATTAACCACATGAAAAATTACATATATTACATGGCTTTACAATGTAAGGACCAGAAGGGGCTGTCCCTATGAAGGGTAACCAACTACACAACCCAAAATAATCCCGAAACCCTCAACTTAAGGCTTATAGAAAAGTCTCCATCCAATATCCAGAGAGATCCAACGGTCACGAAACTATCGTCTTGGCAACATGCACCCCTTTTACCCGGTTCACGGACCCGATAAGGATTGTGAGCCAAAGTTTATAACTATTCTGGTCCAGCTTGAAACTTAAGCTTCAATCACTTTTAGATCCTGAAAACCAAACGAAAAACCCCTGTTGATCTGACGGTCCTCTGAGATATCAGAGTGGAAACCTACATGGTCTTTACTTTCCTTTTCGGACCTGATGAGGATTGTAAACCGCTTACCTAAAAAGCATCGAGTATGCTTCGGTGGTTAACCTTCGATTACTTTTCCACTCGATGGCCATTTTATTACAAAGGCTATTAGGATCCGTGGCCGACGACCTAATGAGAGGCCCGCTGTTTACTGAGTGCCTCTCCCCTGTGGAAAGCTCTATTTTAAGCATTTTTCTTCTCCCTTTTTTCCTTTTTTTTTTTTTTGAAAATCAATGGTTAAGAATGACTTACACTTCTGCTTTCACCTTCTTGTTCAGTCCTAATAGTTTAGAAGTTTTCCATGTCTTTTTCCACCTGTCTTTGACAATCCTTCCACAATTTCCCCGAGGGTGTTGAATCCCATGCATACCTGCTGTAACTTTCTTTGCAAAACACTCCTTCATTCACTAGATGATTAGCTAGCTTGTTGGCTTTTCTTCGCACATGAACAAAGCTGGCTGTTCTTAGCGTTTGAAGGTGGGAATGAATGTGCTGAAGGACCTGCAAAAGTTGCCAATGTTTTGATACTTTTCCAGGTTATTTTCCATCGCAGATCTTCTTGGCCGCATTAATAACCTATTCCGAGTCAGCTTCAATGATGGCATTATGAGAATTTGACTCGATTAGTATTTCCAGGCATTGCTCTAAGGCCATGAGCTCTGCCATGTTATTTGTAACAGTTCCCAGCTGACTATGAAAGATGTCCTTTATGCACCCCTGCTCATCTCTGATGACCCCGCCAAAACCAACCATCCCTGGGTTACCTCTAGAGGCTCCATCTATGTTAACTTTCAAGAAACCAAGAGGAGGAGGTTGCCAAAAGTCTTTACCACCATTTATCTGGCTCACATCCTTGTGTATGCTCTGGGGAACTAGTGAATGGAGACCCAACTGCACCAAGTATATGGGTGTCCCGGGGCAGAGTTGGGTTCTCAGGAGGTCTCCCTAACATGACACCAACGATATCTTTGAGCTGTCTTAATATCTGTTCAATAGTGTTCTGGGTTGAGCCAGTTTTGCTCTTGAAAATCCTGCCATTGCGTTCTTTCCAGATGTCCCAAATTAAACCAAGACCCATTCATTCATCAACCAAAACCCAATCATATATTTTATTGTGTTGATTGATCCTTTCAATGTAGGATATGCACTTTGTCCATGGACCTTCTACATTGAACGATCCTTTAACCAAGTAAGTAGAATAATACATCATGCCAAAAAATGATCCATATGATGATAAGTTGATATCAACAACATAGATCCATATTAACCATCGATATAAAAATCGTCTAGAAGGATCAAATTTCTTGAAGCAAAAACCTCTTTTACTATTTAGAGTACAAAAATTGAAAAGAAAATTGCACCTGAAGAGATTTGATCTGTTTTTGTGCTTGCTAGATTTGTGGTTAAGATGGATCTATACTTCTTGTATGTATGCATGTGTATATTGGTACATGTGTGATTTTTCATTGTTTAAATTGCATTTTTGAACGAATATGTAGAAATAACACCCTGAAAATCATATTGGTCACTTGTATTCTGCACACTACATAGTTTAGAATTACAACTCCAATAAATATTTGTTAGATTTCGAGATACAATTGACAAAAAGATATACTTGCAAATGGGCCAAAATGTAGAATATCAAGACTACTTGAAATATTTTATCCATAAGAATTTATTTTTTCAATGTCAACTATATATATAGAGTTGACGTTGAGATATTTTACTTAACATAAGCATTGAAATATTTGATTTATAGATCATATTGTCCACATTAAAATATTTTTTTGTTATTGATATATTTTTTTATACAAGCAAATCTTATTGAGCTCTCCATATTAAAATATGTAATTTTTTATCGGCATTGAATTTTTTTACTATTATTAATATTTTTAAAATACCACATATTAATTTTATATTAAAAATTAAATGAATTGCACATCTCCCTCTTATTAGGAGGTAACTAAATTACTTTTAATCAAGGAATATTTTAAGGATGAAAATTTATCTTAATGTTTAGAAACTTTGGCGAATGTTATTAGTCCCTAACATGCAAATTGTGAAATGTTTGGTAATATTCTTATAAAAATATTCAAATTTCTAATGATTTTATATAGTATTTATAATTTTTTTTTGAATTTTAAGGTCAAATAATTTGATCCTATAAAATTTGGGAGAATAAGTTTTCTTGGAAAATGGAAATTAGCAAATATTTTGGAAAAACCATTGAAAATTAGTCCATCTACGAATATTAGCCCCATGTCTAGTCTTTTGTGTGCTTTATAGATAATGTAAATGTAGATCAGTCTTGCACGCAGTCGTGTAGCTCGAGTGGTTGGACGGACGGCTTGCACCTCCCCACCAGGGATTGACTCCCGTTACATGCTGGCTGCTTTGCAGCATATGTCCACCATTCCGCTTCGCTGTTTTGGCAACCTATCATGTCAAATCGCGCTTTCTGTACATATCGATAATGTAAATAAATGTGAATAATTGTGAAAAGAATGGGCTCTATATAGCTTCTAATGGGACTCGGCCCCCCACTTTTGAAAAAAAAATGTAGATCAGTCTTGGGAAGAGAATTCGCAAGGCTATGTCCAACATAAGTAAATGCCTCCATATAATTATGTTTTTTATTGCAAAGGTGAAAGGACTTTCTAATTTAGACTGTTAAGTATATTAAAATAAAGAGATTAGTAGAATGATTGCCATCCTCTCCACCTAAATTCAATGTTTTTGCACGTATGATATAATGAATGAGAACACACACACATATTGATTGGTTTAAAAGGATTATTGATATTATAGTCCATTATAAAGGAGATGCACAATATAGAATTAATGTGTGGTTTAAAAAGAATATTAATAATAATAGTGAAAAAATATTTCCATAGTAAATAAAATATTTCAATGTTCATATTAATATCACAATTTTATGTCAACTTTATATAAAAAAAATTAAGTAATTGAAAGTAACATGAATTTTATTTTTCATTTTCTTACTTTTTATTCTTTTTAAAAATATAAATTATTTAAATATTCATGTTAGCTAATATATTTTCATATCAACTTATTATATATTTTTATAAAAGGAGAAAGTAGATTTTTTTATTTTTTTAATCTTAATTCTAAATAAAATATTTTAATGTTAATTCTAAATAAAATATTTCAATATAACTATGAATAAAATATTTACATATTTACATATGCACATTAAATAAGTAATATTATAGTATTTCAATGTTCATGTTAAGTAAAACATTTCAATGTTATTATATATATATATATATATATATATATATATATATCTCCTTGAAGTTTATAGGTTAGATAATATTTTATAATGTGGCCATCACCAATCGAGTTACCTCATAGGGTAAAAGTAAAATAAACCTTATATTTTAACTTTCTTATTAATATTATTTTTTTGAATTATTTTAATAGATACCTTAAATAAAAAATTTAAATCTCTATTAATAAATATATCTCAATATTAAATATATTTTTCATAAAAATAATTTTTTTTAGAAAAAAAATATTTTAATGTTGATTGTAAATAAAATATTTCAATGTCAACTTTACATAAAATAAATTTATATTAAATAGGAAAAAAGTGATTAGAAATTAAAATAATAATAAGATTAATAGTAATAATAATAATATTTTGTTTTGAAGAGAAATTTATAACTCATTTAATTTTTAATATGTAATTGATTTGCGATGTTTCTAAAAATATTTCTATATAATAAAATATTTCAATATGCACATTAAGTAATATACTTCCCGTAAAATATTTTAATATCAACAATAAATAAGTAAAGTAACTTTTTTTTGTCGATAAAAAACACAACATTTATATTACCATGAGGAAAACAAGTAAATTCAGATTTTTATCAGCTCGTCCTACCTCATTCTAACTAGATTTTTTCACAAGGAGATTTGAAATATGAAGCAAAAGATTTCGCAATTAACACCTTATTTCCGGAAGGCTACGAAGCCACACTAGCCAAAAAATTGACAAAATAAGCAAACAACTTGTTAAAGGCATATCGAGGTGGTGGACGCGGATGGTGCATGGTTGCAGTGTCTAGCTAACCCTATTGCTCATGCATATGCTAGTCAATGTGCTCTAGACAAGGCTCTAACTCTTGCAAGAATTCATTTGTTCGCCTCTGGCTTATGCAAACATTCACCAACTGCTCCATAATTTCTGATTGAGAGAACTGTATGTCATTCAAATAAGACACAATTTCATGTTGACCCTTGTATCTATAATCGCGGAGGATATCCAAGTTGGTCTCGATCCCTCGTAATTGAGTAGCAATCGTTTCCAGGGAGGGGGCCTGAACCACACGACCAAGAGAAATAGCGAGGTTCTATGCTAGGTCCTCTTCTTTGTCCATACTGGCTGAGCGTTACTCACTAGAGGATGATGTATTTCCTACAGGAGTGACTAGATGGCCATGGTGTCCACCCCCTATGTGGGGTATTCCTCCCCGATGCAACATACCTGCAGGCGAAGGGAGTTTCACGGACATAACAAGGCCCCAAACCAACTGACCTGTCAAATATCCACTAAAAAACACTTTTCAAAATTCCCACCATAAGATAACATAGTGGTAGGGGGTCGTTTCTACTTTACCAATGCTCTACGACTAGACTCCCCTAAGCCCCCTGACACTACAAAAATGAACCACCCCTGAGAATGGAAGCGGGCCCTAATAATTAACATAACAAAGCCTAGGGAACAATACT